>AP025073.1:9262122-9351532 GCA_036186865.1 Eustoma russellianum | reverse complement strand
CGGATTTCATTTTTTCACTGTCGGTTGACAAGGTAGAAGTTATTATATCGAATTTTTTTTCTAAACAGTTTTCATAACTAAACTTAGAAATTCTATGATTTGAAAATCGTTCATTCAACACTAAAAAGTTTTCTAATACAAAAAGGGGGACCTTTTAGTTTCGTAAATTTTTAATATTAGTCATTTTTAAGTAAAGAAAATTGAAACTCGCATGGATACGAACCGTATCAATCAATATAATTTTTTAATTATTAAAACAGTAATATTTTTAAACAAAATGTTAAAAACAATAAACATTAAATATTTCTATTTTCCCTCAAAACTGGGTGTATCACGGGTTCATTAAAACCGTGGTTTAGTAATACCATTTTTTGACAAAACCACATGTAATATATGTGAAATTACTTTTAAAATTACGATAATTATGTTTTTGAAATTAAAATTTGCAATAATTTTCCATTTCTCTGGGAAAATTTTTGTCCCAAAATTACCCGTAATATGAAAAATGCGTGAAAGTTGAAACAAAACCAAATGCATCTTACACAAAGAGTGACTTTTCCTTCATAAAAAGGGAGGGGTGGGGGGAAGAGAGCGTGAATCGACTTTTTTTTGTCCGTCCAAAGTTAGATAAGCATATATACTCCTCAAAGAAAAAAAACTAAAAGAAAATGATAAGCATCTATACAGCCAATAAGAAATTTGATTTTATGCCTTTATGACGCATCTTATATAAAGTATTGTAGATTCGAGTCTTGACAGCTGTAGCGTGGACATTTATGTCTTACTGTCAACTCGTTATGTTATGCCCCGCACCCTTCGTAGGGCAATTAAAAGGGCAAAGAAGAATTTTACGGAAATTAATGACGGTCAACCGTACTAATTACGAATTAAATAATAGGATTAAGGAGAATTAAATGAAGGGTTAAATATTAGGAATTAAATTGCATTTAGTTTTCTTAAATTAAATGTTAATATTTATCCTTTAAGGAAAATGGAAAAATAAGATATAATTTAGAAACACCAAACTTTACCCTGGCCGTATAAAAACCTGACTAACGTCAGTTTCCTCATTACGCCGAGAAAACTGACGCAGTCCTTCCATCCCCATAGGCGACGTTGGCATCCTCAACCTTAGGCAAGGATTTCTTCAAGATCCATCCTTCAATCTTCGTCCGATCTTCCTTCGTTCTTCGAGTAATCAAAGGCAAGTAATCATCTTATAAGTTCTTACGATTTGTGAAAGAAAAAGGCCTACTTTTGATATTAAATGGATCACCATGCAGTAGTTTCTTTCCGTGATTATTTGTATATGATTTATGTGTTTAGTGTTGACGATTTTGGCCATTATATGTTGAAATCTTGTTTGTTGTTCATGGTTTATGTGTGATCATGTGAATCCCCATCCCTTGAATCCCACTTGCTTGATGATGGCGGTTGAAGGGAGGGATGAGTGAAAAGGTTAGGTTGTTGGGGTTGATTCGATTTTCAATAACTATGCAAGAACGAATGTTCTTTATTGTGTTATCATAAACAAGTTATTCAGAGGAAGTATGCATTAGTCAATGATCTACAAGCTTCGAAAATTAATTGTCTATCTAATATATACTAATGATTCTTTAGCTACCACTTCCACATATAAAAGATTATGGTGCCAAAGAAAAAGTAGGTAGAATTTCTAAGTCAAGCAGGGATTCATTTTGTACTAAGAGATTTGGATGTTAATGTTAGAGTCGAAATTAATCCGCTTACATTTTCACAAGTCATGAGTTCAAATGGATTAAACTTACGATATGTTAGGAGAGAAGAGATGTAATTGCTTTTGATGTTATGTTTGTGAGTAGAAATGTATTTGCTTTTAATGACATCAAATGGGATATGAGACCTTATTGAGTTGCCTCCAGAGACGAAGGCCTTTGCCCGTAAATGTTTAAAACCCCTGAAAAAAAAAAACAAACTTATTTGATAACATTAAGAAATACAAGACTAGCCACGTCGCAAAAAGTGTGTTGGAATATGGAAGGAAGGAAAATCTCTGCTCCTTCCGCCAGTTTTTTAAGAGACGTAATTTTCATACGGAGTATTGCTTTATCATTAGATTATTTAAATTATAATCATAATATAATTTATAGCTCAAAACAATAACGGAATTTATTTAAGGGAGGGGCTATATCACTATTTTTTTTTAACATTTCCACCACTTTTGATTTGAATTCTACACTTATCTTCCAGTGTAAAAACAGTGACAATGTAATAAATGTAAGAAAGATAAATAATTCACATTCTGTATAGTAATGGCCGACCTAAACTGAATAGCACTTTTGAACAGTGGTTCCGTGCTCTCAGCCTTCTAGCTGAGCAGAACTCAGCACAGCAGAGATCAGCACGCAGCACAGTGTAAAAACAGTGACAATGTAAAAAAAAATATGGTAACTATAACCTCACCTTTTATTCAAAGCCTAAACACATTTACATAGAAACCAATGATATAGTAACTCTCATGATTCCTTTCTTAAAAATTTAATGATATCAGGATAATATTGTATGTGGATGCTTCACCTTTGTGTTATTGTTTAGCACTTGAGCTGCAGCATCCATGGTGCTATTTACTCGATGTACACTTTGAATCACCTATATTAGTAGCTTAAATGACATATATGGTGCTATTTACTCGATGTACACTTTGAATCACCTACTCGATATATACTTTGAACCACCTACCTAAGTAGCTTAGACATGACAATGCAGTTAATCTCCCTAACCCTTTCCCTTGAGAGACTACTCGATATACACTTTGAATCACCTACTTAAGTAGCTTAGACATGACAATGCAGTTAATCTCCCTAACGCTTTCCCTTGAGAGACTAAATTGTTTTCCTACCTCCTCAAATGAAAGAGGGGCATCCCAATTTAATCCATAATGCAATCTAAGCATGTTTACTTCCCTACTATCACATATATCATTCACAAGCTCCTCCAAGTCTCTCTTCATGAATTGCTTCTTCAACACTTGTTCTGACATCGTCCTTTGGCCCTGCTACAACATCCTGAGATAATTGGAACCATTTCCATTTCAAACGTGCCAAAGGAAAACAGAAGGATACTAAAAAGATTCTAATGAAATCAACTATCTTTAGTTTGCTTCAAACAATCCCTATGATGTTTTCTTCTTCAATGCTACATAAGAGATTGATTTGAGTATGAATCTACTTTTCTTGCGGGGGTTGCTTCCTATGTGTACTCACATTCTACGCATTTGCCAATACAATCTGTATTAGGTCCAATTTTCCGCCGTTACTGGAAATTTGAAATTCTATCACAAAGTTGAGTTGACCTTATGACATATATTATTTCGTTTCATGTGCAATGTGATAGAAAGTTTGTTAGCAAGATCAAATTTAGGGTCTGATTGAATCCTAACAAATCATATCTAGAATTGTATCAGATCGTATCATATTGTATTTGTTGTAATCAATCATATACTATAGATATTGCATATACTTACCTATAAATAGGGCCTATTGTACTGTATTACAATCAATGAAATATGACTTTCATTCCTGAATTATATTTCTATCATGGAATCAGAGCAGTGTTTCTGATCCAAGAAGCAAAAAAAAACGACTCTGGAAAAATCTGAAACGCCGGCGTCGGCCCAAACCAAGCAACCAAAAACACTAAAAAACCTAACATATTGGTTTTCTGTTTGGAACTCAGACACCTCCCTGGGTATTTTCTCATCATTCCATTATACCTATCTCGATCGCCTAGCCAATATACAGTCAGGCAGGATGTCTGGCCAAAGTGAAGGAAAAATAGACAACAGTGAGTTGGTCATACAACTGGCCAACTTGCTAAGGAACTGTTATGCCACGTTTTTTTGTTATTGTTGAAATAATAATTAGTGATTTAACTTTCCTAATTATTAGAGATAGAAATAAACCTAAGTTAAATGAGAATTAGAGATATAGTAGGAAATTAATATTTAAACCTAATAATTATCCTAACCTACAATTTATAAATAAAACCCTAACCCTTCCCTTTCTTTTCCAATCCCTGCCGCCCCCACCATATTGTGCAGCCCGTTCCTTTTCCTTTTGGTGCCAGCAGCCCCCAATTCCCTTTAACTCCTGCTGCCACCATCATCATACAACATCTCCATATATTTTTTATTATTTTTATTGTCCCAAATTCGGCTATCAAGGAAAAAAAAGATTTCAACAACACCAAGCCCAAGATCAACCGAGGTTAGGGGAAAAGAGTGGAGGAAATCTTGCATAGGAAATTAACTAATCGGCGAACGAGGTAGGTTATCCTCCCCTCTTCTAGGATAGGCCGTAGTTGCAATAAATTCCTGTGTTATTTGTTTTGCCTTTGTATGCATGTATTGTATGATATTGGTATGTGTATTTATATGTGCATGAATTGATGTTTATTGTGCTGTTAGAAAATAATTGTAAAGATTTCATTTTTATCCGAATAGAGGAAGAATTGCATGATTAGCCTTAGAAATAGGTCACATAGCCTGGAAATTAGGTCGGAATTAATATGAAAGTTGAAATACGACCTTGAATGACGGCGCGTGCGAAAAACACGCGCGTTTCAGGGGGCGCGTCTGGACACGCGCTGACGTGTCTAGGTTCAAAAGATGCGCTGCGTTGTAATGAGTCAAATGCAACTATTTGAGGTCAATCGAAGTTAAAACGAAGAAGTTATAGATTTTTAAAGAAAATTAGAATTAAAAAAAAGAAAAAAAAGAGGGGGAAGGGTCAGGCGGGCCACGGGATGGGGGCTGTGCTGGCGGACCAGATGATTCCGGTTGGGCCTACTGGAATAAGGGGCCAGGCTGAGGGAAAAAGGGCCTGGCGGAAAAAAAAGGAAGGCTGTGTTGCGGGCCAGAAGGCCAGCAGACCACTGTTTGCTGAGCGGACCAGGCTGCGCATGAAAAAAAAGGGCCTGAATAAAAGGGCCAGATTTTGGTCATATAATTTAAAATGGCTTAATAAATAAAAAGATTAATAAATATTAAATAAAAATAAAGTAAAGTATAAAAAAAGAGGGAGGGGGTCAGCGTCGGTAACGGAGAAGGAAAAAAATAAAGTAAAATCTAAATGACAGATAATAAACATTAATTGAATATAATAATTAATAAATTTAGAAACTCATTAAATAAATAAAATAACTAAAATAAAAGGAGAAAAAAAGGAGGAAAATGGAGAGTGAAGAAAATGAAATTAAAGCAAGAAAAAAAGTGGTAGGGGAAGTTACAAGTAAATAAATAAAAGAATAAAGTGCTTGAAAGCCTAGAAAAAATAAAATAAAGTGTAAAAGTCTAGAAAGATAAAATAACAGTAGAAGATAAAATACAGTAATAAACCCCACGTAATATAGGGTAACTACGCAATATAGGTAATACGCAATATAGAACGTAGCATGAAACATAGGAGAACCGGAAGTGTGAAATTGTGTAGCATTCATGGCACGTGCATCCCTTCGGGACGAGTGATTCCACGTTACGGAGCGTGTGTTCGGTGACTCCACGTTACGAATCGTGTGTTCGTTGACTCTACGTTACGGAGCGTGTGTGCTGACTCCACGTTACGGAGCGTGTGCGCTGACTCCACGTTACGGAGCGTGTGTTAGGACCCTGGGACATGCATTGCATACATGGATAGGAGTATGACGTGTGATTTGATGCGATTGGGTGTGTGACATGGTAGTGTGAAAGCGCATGCATCATGAAGTTGCGCATTGCATTTAGGGATGTGATGATGTTATATTGGTTTACCGTGATACTTATTTTGCAAGTCGGATCGGATATGTGTTATTTGCTTAATGTTATGCTTACTTTACGATCGGACCAGGTATGTTTTATTTGCTTTGTTTATTTGTGCATTTATTCCATGTATCATATGCTTACGTCGCGATCGGATCAGGTATGTTTTATTTGCTTTATTTATTTGTATATTTATTGTAAGTATGGTTCTTTCTGGGATTAGACTGGTAACCTACGGGTGATTTCACAATCACTCACCCTCCCACTTATCCTCCCACAAGTGAGTCCGAGTATGAGTATATCTTCGTAGAGGACGAGTCGGACATCGCGAGCTAGGGTGAGTGAGCTGTGGAGATATTTCTTTGAGAATATTTGATGGTTTTCATATTTATTTCATTTTTATTAGACCTTTAGAGTTTCGTACGATACATTGGGTTTTCGTCAGCCCTAAACGTTTCAATTATTTTTGCATTGGGATTATTTATAAATTGAGTTTGTTTTTTTATTATTATCGTTTCCTAAAAAATAAATTTCTATGTCATTCGATGTGTAAGAAGTTTGAACGACGCTTTGTAGTTCTCGTAGCATGCTACGGCGGGTGCACTGTTCCCGATGCTAGGGTTCGGGAGCGGGGCGCTACAGGAACAACTTCCGCACTCAAGTGCATAAGACGATTTGGGGAAGAGGCTGAAGCCCACATCTCACTGGTGTTCCACCACTACCGGCGGTCACTGACCTAAGCTTCACTTAGTGGGAGATTAATGACCACTGCGTATTCACTTGGCTCATACAAAACATTGAACCTACTTTAGTGAACAATGTCTCATAGTATCCAACAGCAAAAGCATTGTGGGATGAACTAGCAATAACACACGGTGCCGGCACAGACTCATTGCAGGTGTTCAACCTACATAAAAGGGCCAACTCAATATGCCAGAATGAAGGTACACTGGAGGACCTGTGGAATAAACTCCACAATGTGTGGATGAAAATCGACCAAAGGGATCCGTATCCCATCAAGGATCCAGAAGATATCATAGTGTACAACAACAAAATTCAAGAACAACGGTTGCTTCAACTGCTAAGGACATGGGATGATAAGTTTGAAGCCATCTGATGGAAGATGCTGAAGAAGGAGACTCTATCGCAGGTAGAGAAGGTCTATTCAGCTGTCAGAAGGGAAGAGACACGGATGGCAATATTAAAAGTGGTTCCCTCCGTTGAAGTTGAGACATAACAGAGAATTGGACTTGGGTTGAGGATCCATGGAAGAACCGAAAAGACGACGGCTGGACCACCCCGTTCACAACAATCATCGCGGAGTGCGAAGAGGGACGATGTAGCACATCTCTGGTATGCCCACTGTGGTCGGAGAAAACACACGAAGGAAGAGTGCTTCCAGCTAGTCGGATACCCCGACTGATGGGAGACGCAAGGAAGAAAGAAGCCATTGAATGACAGGGGACACGACGTCAGGCCGAGGTGCCACTGCTGTGAGTACTCGCAAAGGCACTAGCACAGACGGCGGTAGCGATGGCAGCACTAGCGGCAGCGGCGGCGTCCATGGTCAGAGAGGTGAAGAAGGAGAAGACAGTGGCAAATAGACCAAAAGAGATTCCAGGGTCTCAGTAAAGGGGGTAGGTTTAGGTATTTAAAGCCCAACCCATCTTCATCTACATTTTCTGTTTTATCCCTGACTGTGTGTGAATCCTAAAATACATCACATGACCAACCCATTGCCCAGAATGACCTACCATACCCTTTTTATTCCCACGATAGATCACTTATGCCTACTAATTACCAAAGTACTCCAGAGTACACTGAAATGACCAAAGTATCCTCCGACTCCAATCAAGCTCATATAAATCAACTTTTCATCACAATCCATTATGTGTTTGCCCCCTGTTTTGATGCCACTGATCAAGTTCAAGTGAGCAACTGAGCCCTCATCAGAATTCCATATAAAAATAACATCTCATATGTGGACTTTGGTATATATTTTGATGTTTCCACTTAGCTGAATCATATTTGGCGACACAGATGGTGGAGAGTTGGCAGAGATGGAAGGAGGAGTGTAGAGAGGTATGGATGGATGGTGAAAATGGAGGTTGGAAGGTGGAGGTTGGCTGTAGAAGATGAAAAATATGAAATGACCAAAATACTCTTATTTTTAACTAATTTCCACGAAAGTCATCACCCAAGTCGGAGCCCTCCTCAATGTCTTCAAAATCCCTCTGAGTTGATCCTAGATTGTAGAGCGACCAACACCATGACTTATGACCCCACTGATTTCTCCATGCTATCAACCCCTTAAAAACCCATATCGGAACTGCGAATAGCGAATTAGTATCTGTCCATGGGACATGCTCTATAACTTTCTCTCCACAGATCACTCTCTATAATTGCTTAATGTCCCTAACTTGTCATCTAAATTATTGTAACTAACTTTTGGAACTCTCGGTCCTTGAAATTCTTAGCATCAACAGAATAAATGTGAATTACATTCAAATCGCTTCGAAATCTATGCTGGAAAATATCATCATTACAACCCACCATAGATAAAATCAGAGAGTGACAACAGAGACGTGCGATAATGGAGCAGGCAAAAGGTTCCATCCATTACTTCATGGTCAAACTTTTCATTTAAATTAGCAAGTCTAACCTAGGGGCATGTGATGAAGGCAAAGCCTAAGTAAAAGACAAGTGCCTACAGCTCGCCCGGTTAACAATTGACGGCACCCCTGTCCATAAGGTCCGTTCTAGTTAATTGGATCAAACCACACATCTACGTCGGGCCCCCCCGGAGAAGGTGCAGGACATCTCAGCGCCGACCACGATCTTATATCCATATCAGTAATACCAACACCAGGACAACCATCTCGACTAAGGATGGATAAGGATGGAAATAATAATAATAATAATAATAATAATAATAAAATAAAAAATTAAAAAAAAGATGCTAAGAATGTGCGTTGGGGGGAATAACGTCCCCCCAAATGTGGCTAAATTTCAAAAGATAAAAAGGGGGCAGGGGGCGTCAGATGAGAAGGCAAAAAGAGAAAAAAAAAATAATCTAAAAAGGGAAAAGGAAAAAGAGAGCGCAGGGAGGATAGAGGCAGCGAAGAGGGGAGGAAGAAGAGAGAAAGAGAGGGAGAGAAGAGAAGGGAAGGAGGAAGAGGTGTCACTGTACTCAAACTCATTTGGTAATCGCACAATTGAGAAGTACTCTGCAACCAGGTAGGTTCCCTTTTCCCCCTCCAATTGGTACAAATTCCAGCATGCTTTGGTGATATATTATGTGCTTATTTTTTTTAATTGTTGAAATCTATACTATGTTGCTTGATCTGTGAAAAACATGAGTTTTGATTACTGTGGAATGCGTTTGATTACTGCGTTTGATGACTGTGGAATGCGTATACTGTTTCGCGTGGACTGTATTTGATTTTAGGGAAAAATTTGATAATCAAAATAGTAAAACTGCTTTGGTTTTGATTTTAGGGAAAAATTTGATAATCACAATAGTAAAACTGCTTTGGTTTTGATTTTAGGGAAAAATTTGATAATCAAATAGTATCTTAGCGCATGCGTTTTGAGCAGAAGTCTATGCGATGCGTGCTCTGCGTCTATCTGATTTGATGTTAGGGATGAATTTGATATCAAAAGAATTTCTAGGATTTATTTTATTAATATTATTTAATTGATTAAAAATAGTATTAAATATAGGAAAAATATAAGTAAATATCAGAAAATCATAAATAAATTCCAGAAATTATAAAATACTGAAATTAAATGATTTTCATCAAATTTCTGTGTAGCGGGCCGATTGTGCGCAGATCTGACTCATTTACTTAATATATATAAAATAAAATAAAATAATCTACTGAGCCGACCGCGGGCCGGGCCGAATGGCCAACGGACCGGGCCAAAGTTGGATGGCCCAATTAAATGAAAAAAATAATAAAAATAATATAATTCTGAATTTATGGAAATTCTATAAATGTTATCTAATTAATTTTAAATAGTAATAATTCCAGAGAAAATATAAATAAAATCAGAAAATTATATATAAATTCCAGAAATTATAAAATGCTGAGATTAAATTATTTTTACTAAAGTTCATTAATTGCCATAATTCATTTAAATTGGATAATTGGGTAATAAATAGAAATAAATTAGAAAAAATGAGAAAAAATATAGAAAATGCACAATAAATGTATACAAGCCATTAAAAAAATAGGTTTAACATCAAACCACATTAAATCATTACTCGGATAATAAAAGAACCTAGATTGAGTGCCGGAGGATGGTGAGGATGGCTAGGGGCCTCAGGTGATTGTATTTTTGCATTCATGGCACGTGCATTGCATTGATGGCGAGTCGTGACGTACGGGTCACGGGCGCTCAGGATGGTGTACAGTGGCGGGGCCACGACACTCAGGATGGTGTGCGGTGGCGCAGCCACGCACACTCAGTATGGTGACTGTGGGGTGTACGACCTGCAGCCACTCAGTAGGACCCGGGTTCATGCATTGCACGGTGGAGATATCGGCATTCTGTGTGACATGACTTTGTTGCGTGTGACATGCATAGTAGGACATGCATCACGATGTTGCATTCTTTATCTGGAGTGAATTACTTTCCGCAGTTTTTCATATGCTTATGTGATATCATGTTTTATGTGTTATGTGTTATATCATTTTAGTATGCTAGTCTTGTACGAGTTGGAGGCAGGTGCCTACTGGGTGATTTTCCGTCACTCACCCCTACTCCCCCCCACCAGGTGAATACGAAGAAGCGTGCGGTTATGTCTTTGCTGAGGACGGGGTTGACACAGTAGTATGGGCAGGTTGATGGTCGCACCTAGGATACGAAGAGACCTTGCGGTTGTCTGTCATTATTTTATTGGGGTTTCATCAGACACTATCCTGTTTAGACTGATAGCATTTAGAGGTTGGTACAGTGACTTAATTACCATCACTGATGTAGTATTTTATTGAGGATTTCTTGGTCCATGTAATTTGATATTATGGTAATTCGTTTCCGCAAAACATTTCTACGTCCTTTCGGACATGTTGGAAATTGATTCGACGCTTTGTATTCTCGTTAGTGAGATACGGCGGGCGCACTGTTCCCGATGCTAGGGTTCGGGAGCGGGACGCTACAGGTGGTATCAGAGCCGAGGCTTCAGATCTGCCTCGGAAACGCAGGATTAATTAGACCACTTAGACATAAGCTATGATCTTTACCTAGAAATGACAGTTATATCCCTAATAAATGAAGTAGACCTAAGCTACGTTCGGGTTAAGGGAGGTGTGCGCCGTTGGTGAGCTTTCTCTATTTACTTACTGTTGTACCCCAAACCTTCACATGAGCCTTATAAAGGCTCAAATACATCGATCACTCTCATCCGAATTTTCGTTAAGATTTGCACGAGATCCAAAAAAATAATAATAAAAAATACCGTTGTGTCTTGAATAATCACGCGAAGGAGGCAACGGTGGTTGTGGGAACGACCACCCTAAACAGGGGGCCATTCTCCAAGCATTGACCGACACCATGGCCACCATTTTGGCGCAATAGCGGCAGTAGCAGTTGAACCAGTGGCTTCCGCCGCTGCCACCATCAAATCTGAGGTTCTACTACATGGAAATGCAGGACGTCCGAAATCTGAAGGACCCTTCATCGGGGAGGCATAAATATGCGACATGGCCGCTAATAATCACAAGACCTCTCGCGATGGAAGTACAGACGTAGAGGAGTGCATGGCCACCTCGGCCACCATGTGCTCATTGTTGAAGCCACATTTGGGTCAGTGTGGGAGGATTATGCAAGTATGAATGCAATCAGCAAGGACGTTTTACGAATAAGGGCACTGAGCAGATGCCGACACTACCATCACAATAGAATTAAGAACATCATAAAGGGAAGCGAGGATCAGTGTCCATATCCACGCGATGACTGATGCGGACATCGGAAAGGCTGGCGACATCGTAGCGGAGTTCAACTGCCGGCGACCAGGTACTAATGACTCATCATCAGTATAGATGATGTAATCAGAGATAGATGATCAGAGTTGCGCAGTGGAAGCGTGGATTTCTTAAGTCACGTAAGTTCAGAAAGTGAACCTCAGTGGATCCTAAGAAGATTCAGGATATCGCTGAGTAGCCCTGACCGACCAAGGTGACTGAAGTAAGGAGTTTACTTGGTGTGGCCAGCTGCTACATGGGATGCGTTTAAGGATTTTTGTCGATATTGGTGTCCTTGAGCAGACGGAAGCATAAGAAGGCAAAGTTCGAGTGGACAGTTGATATCAACAAAGCTTCGCTGAGCCAAAAATTATAATAAAAAAAAAACTTAAACACAAGACCATAATACACAATGTTGCTGATTAGCTATATTTACACACACTGATTAATACAACATACTTTAACGACATATTTCCACATAGCTACCACGTACTAGAACATTAACATACAAAATCCAGCATAATTACGCCAAGAGATATAACATAGTACAAAAAAAAGGTATCCCATAACATAATAAACTATAAATATACAACGATATAAGTCAACAATATGTATATGCACGCACACACACATATACATACATGTACGTAATTATATACATATATACATATATGTACAAAGCGATCAACATAAAAATATGAAGTAATAGGTAATAAAAAACGAACCCAGGCCAGATAACCAACTTAGAAATTTATAATTGTTAAGCGGTTAATATATATCGTGGGTTACTAATCCACAGAGTAATACATATATAAAAAAACAAAAAAAAACAAACAAAACAACAACAACCCCCAGTCTCTTACAACAATAACGAAGCAAAATACAAACACAATTTGTTACAACATTAATGACGTAACGTAAATAAAAAAACATACAAATAGATACATGAAACAAAAGTAATTACACGATGCTAAGTACATATGCACAAGTATACACACAACTGTTCAATGAGCCCACAACATAACTAATACAACAAAACAATAATAAACATCATGGTATAAAATGACAACAAGACATGGATTACAAAATAGGCATACAATTACAAGTTTTAAAACAAATAAACAACATCCACATTTGTAGTATAGCATACTAATTATGATTTAGAAACGGCATAGTATTGCATGACATCATAGAAATAGATTAAAATATAAACAACTTAATAACATGACGTATAAAAAAAACAAACAGAAATATATATCATACTTGAACACCCAAATAAATTATATATGTACATTACAGTAAAACCTATGCATATATGCATTTTTTTCTCAAAATAATGTTTATATGACATTTATCTAAAAATAAGACAAGTTAATATGAAAATAAAGAGCACGGAAAAAAGGGAAATTATTAACAACTAATATTAATACAAAAAGAGGGATCACGATAAACAAATACTAAAGTGAATGTGCATAGCGTGAGTACCGCTTAATAGTCAACTAGCAATTAATATAAACATAATACATGTGACGAACTGCAGATAATGGTTGTGAATGCATGAGCTACATATGTTACGTAAGTCATATTTGCGTTTAAAAATAAGGATACACAACTTACTATTTGTATATACCAAACATGTCCAACAACTTGATCATTAAAACGACAACACATATTAAAACTCGTGTATGCTGATATATAATGGACGGAGCTACGCTTGAACATTGCATTTCATCCCCAGACTGATGGGCAGTCGAAGAAAACGATATAGACATTTTAATGCATGTGGAGAGCTCGCGATTGACGTCAAGAGAAACTCGAATGGTATGATCAAGTTGATCAAGTTTGCCTACAACAACAGCTACCATAACGCCACCGACGTGGCACCATTTGAGGCGTTCTATGGGCATAAGTGCAAATCCAGAGTCCACTGGAATGAAGTTGGAGAGCGTACTATTATTGGTACAGAGCTGATCGAGCAAACCATGGAGAAGGTAAGGCGGATCCAGGGAAAGACTTAAGGTTGCCCCAGAAGTACGCAAGAGTTAGGATTCGAAGAGACAATCCCTGGAGTTTATTGTCGGAAAAAAAGGTTTACTTGAAGGTATCGCCTACAAAGGGAGCTGCACGAATTGGTCTGAAGGGTAAGCTGAAGCCTCGCTACGTTGGTCCCTACGAGGTGCTCGAAAGGATCGGTTTGATAGCTTACCGATTGACGTCACCTCTGGCGTTAGCTCAGGTGCGCAATGCATTCCATGTTTCTCAGTTGAGAGGGTACGTTCCAGATCCGAGTCTTGTCTTGAACGCACCGCCTTTGAAGATCAGATTCAACGCGTTTTATGAAGAGACTTCGGTTCGGATTATAGACAACAAGGATCAAGAGCTGGGGAGGAGAATCATTCCCTATATCAAGGTGCGATGGAGCAATCATAAGAAGGAAAAAAATGAAGAGACATGGGAGCTAGAAGATCAGATGCGCGCGCTACCCCACCTCTTCGAATAAGCTATATCAAGTTTCGAGGACGAAACTTATTGTAAGGAGGGTATGATGTTATAACCCGGAATTTTCGAACTAATTGCCATGCGTTAATTTAAAAATTAGGTAGTCATAGGGTGTAACGACCTTTCAAAATTAAATTAATAGTAGTGTGTCGATCATGCAAGTAGTGGTTTAATTATATGAAGTTGTTATATATTCATAGGATAAAAGAAAAATGTATAAAAAAAAGAAAACAAATAATATAATAAAAAAAAGATGGTTCGGTAGAGTAGGAAGTAAAAAAAATAATAATAAAATATAAATAATAATAATAAAGTAAAAAAGAAAGGATAAGGATGGAAATAATAATAATAATAATAATAATAATAATAATAATAAAATAAAAAATTAAAAAAAAGATGCTAAGAACGTGCGTTGGGGGGAATAACGTCCCCCCAAATGTCGCTAAATTTCAAAAGATAAAAAGGGGGCAGGGGGCGTAAGATGAGAAGGCAAAAAGAGAAAAAAAAATAATCTAAAAAGGGAAAAGGAAAAAGAGAGCGCAGGGTGGATAGAGGCAGCGAAGAGGGGAGGAAGAAGAGAGAAAGAGAGGGAGAGAAGAGAAGGGAAGGAGGAAGAGGTGTCACTGTACTCAAACCCATTTGGTAATCGCATAATTGAGAAGTACTCTGCAACCAGGTAGGTTCCCTTTTTCCCCTCCAATTGGTACAAATTCCAGCATGCTTTGGTGATATATTATGTGTTTATTGTTTTTAATTGTTGAAATCTATACTATGTTGCTTGATCTGTGAAAAACATGAGTTTTGATTACTGTGGAATGCGTTTGATTACTACGTTTGATGACTGTGGAATGCGTATACTGTTTCGCGTGGACTGTATTTGATTTTAGGGGAAAATTTGATAATCAAAATAGTAAAACTGCTTTGGTTTTGATTTTAGGAAAAATTTGATAATCAAAGTAGTATCTTAGCGCATGCGTTTTGAGCAGAAGTCTATGCGATGCGTGCTCTGCGTCTATCTGATTTGATGTTAAGGATGAATTTGATATCAAAAGAATTTCTAGGATTTATTTTATTAATATTATTTAATTGATTAAAAATAGTATTAAATATAGGAAAAATATAAGTAAATATCAGAAAATCATAAATAAATTCTAGAAATTATAAAATACTGAAATTAAATGATTTTCATCAAATTTCTGTGTAGCGGGCCGATTGTGCGCAGGTCTGACTCATTTACTTAATATATATAAAATAAAATAAAATAAAATAATCTACTGAGCCAACCGCGGGCCGGGCCAAATGGCCAACAGACCGGGCCCCAGTTGGCTGGCACAATTAAACGAAAAAAATAATAAAAATAATATAATTCTGAATTTATGGAAATTCTATAAATGTTATCTAATTAATTTTAAATAGTAATAATTATAGAGAAAATATAAATAAAATCAGAAAATTATATATATTCCAGAAATTATAAAATGCTGAGATTAAATTATTTTTACTAAAGTTCATTAATTGCCATAATTCATTTAAATTGGATAATTGGGTAATAAATAGAAATAAATTAGAAAAAATGAGAAAAAATATAGAAAATGCACAATAAATGTATACAAGCCATGAAAAAAATAGGTTTAACGTCAAACCACATTAAATCATTACTCGGATAATAAAGGAACCTAGATTAAGTGCCGGAGGATGGTGAGGATGGGCCAGAGGCCTCAGGCGATTGTATTTTTTGCATTCATGGCACGTGCATTGCATTGATGGTGGGTCGTGACGTACGGGTCACGGGTGCTCAGGATGGTGTACGATGGCGGGGCCACGACACTCAAGATGGTGTGCGGTGGCGCGGCCACGCACACTCAGTATGGTGACTGTGGGGTGTACGACCTGCAGCCACTCAGTAGGACCCAGGTTCATGCATTGCACGGTGAAGATATCGGCATTCTGTGTGACATGACTTTGTTGCGTGTGACATGCATAGTAGGACATGCATCACGATGTTGCATTCTTTATCTGGAGTGAATTACTTTCCGCAGTTTTTCATATGCTTATGTGATATCATGTTTTATGTGTTATGTGTTATATCATTTTAGTATGCTAGTCTTGTACGAGTTGGAGGCAGGTGCCTACTGGGTGATTTTCCGTCACTCACCCCTATTCCCCCCCACCAGGTGAATACGAAGAAGCGTGCGGTTATGTCTTTGCTGAGGACGGGGCTGACACAGTAGTATGGGCAGGCTGATGGTTGCACCTAGGATACGAAGAGACCTTGCGGCTGTCTGTCATTATTTTATTGGGGTTTCATCAGACACTACCCTGTTTAGACTGATAGCATTTAGAGGTTGGTACAGTGACTTTATTACCATCACTGATGTAGTATTTTATTGAGGATTTCTTGGTCCATGTAATTTGATGTTATGGTAATTCGTTTCCGCGAAAAATTTCTACGTCCTTTCGGACATGTTGGAAATTGATTCGACGCTTTGTATTCTCTTTAGTGAGATATGGCGAGCGCACTGTTCTCGATGCTAGGGTTCGGGAGCGGGACGCTACAGTGTCCTCGTAGGACAGTTAGGTGATATGCCAATAGCTGGAGAGCAGAGATGAACAAGAATGAAAACCAAATAAACAGTTATGCATAAGCTGTGTATTACTTGATTCTATTTCATATAATTGAAGTCAGACCGCAAAATAACAGCAGTTAACCTTCCCACTTCGGTTTCTATGTATAATGTAAGAGAATATAGTTATGTATAATTATACATACATAAAATCGGCCAAAAGGCCTTTCTGTGATAAAAATGTCTTAATTATAGTTTAAGTATACATATATGTATAGCATATATGTTAAGATATGAAAAATGGTTATTTTAAATGTTATGGAGATATATATATATATATATATATTTAAATAAGGCTGGCCATCTTTATATGGTAATTATATGACATGTCGGTGATGGTTCGATAGTCATCCGATGCGACAATTTTTGGTTTATGGACTCGTGCCATGTCGACAAAATTATGATAACAATATGACCTGTAATTTATGATATGAGACATTTATATACTCTCAAATGTGATGTGTTTATAGCGGTGTGATGTCGACGTACGTTTATGATGTGCATGACGTGTCGGTGGAACGTCGGGATAAAAACGTATAATTCCTCGCTATGAAGAAAATATGTGTGTGTATATGTGTGTGCATGTGTGTGTGTGTGTGTATATATATAAATATATATATATATATGTATGTATGTATATGGCGTGTATGAAGATGTGGAGAGAAGACTTTCCATTTCAAGTTTGTTGCCAAATGACTCTCTCCAAATATGTCTTCATGCAATGAACTTGTTAGTTCATCTCCTTAAGCACTTCACTTAATAAACTAGTTTAATTCATTAATCATGGCACCTGAAAATAGTATAAAGACAAAACATGTTTGCCATATGATGTAAGCTTTAACGCTTCATTGCACGTTAGTATGACGACGATATATATAAGCATGTAAAACATATTTATCACATAAGCGTGTCAAGTAACAATTTATTCATGCATTACATAAACACGTTACATTTAAATCATGCATTTTCAAACCACTCAAACCCTAGTTTCTCAACATCTTTTACATATAATTCAGAGACAATTTCTTTTCTTACGTCTATGTCAAGCCCTACACTGAATCCTCATTCTGTATCCGGTAAGGTTTTAAGCTTGTATCTGGTAGGGTGACACAGGTAAACATGCGTATGCTCATGCGATAAAAATTTCATACATCTTTTTCAGTGAAACCTTGCAAATCGTAATCGTGGCAGAAATCATTGTATCAGATCCGTTCATAACAGTGTTTAGAACATATCTTAACTTATACAAACGTACACAAGACCCACCGACTGAACTCCCCCAAGTAGCCACAATACCATCTATGAATCACGATGGTCCAACCACGGTGTTACAACATACGTATTTAGACTAATGGTGACTCTCTGAGTAGTCGTCTACCGTCTATGAATCCTGAGGTCCAACCTCGGTATTACATCATACGTATAAAACTAATGGAAACACGTCGGCAAAGATCCCGGGTCCTAGACATGGTGTTACACTCCGCCAAAAACGTGAACAGAAACTCACCGCATGGTGCCAACCTCTCATCCAGGCTCCAGCGTCATGGGGCGACATATAGAAAAACACCCGACGAGTGGTGTATCAAAACAGATGTTGCCACTGACACCCTCACTACTACACCTGATGTCAGGCGGCCTCTAAACATACAGATGAGCTGTCGAGGCAGCATAACATGTCTTATATGGAGTCAGCCGTTGCAAGGTACGGTTCGTTAAAATCATTTTAAGACCTTTTACATGATAAGGTCATCTCGGAAAACATGTCACGTGAAACTCAATTAAAATGTTTGTGTGATCGTTATTTTTGTAAATATGCATCGGATAATAAAATATGTCGCTTTTAAAATAAGTTTGTCTTATGCATGAGAATAGACTCGGTATAGGCTGATTTCACACCTATAACATTTCCATAATCAAGACTGATGGTTGGCTCTTGTATCATATCATTTTCCTAGGTAAAATTTACCTTTTTCCCCTTTGTGGGGTTCACAGCCCACTCCTTAAAAATATGCCCTCCTTAGGCTTTAATTATCACCATCTTGTCCTAAATGGTCCTTTTTGTATCTTACTTTGTACTTCTATGAAAATAGCCCCGTTTTCTTGGCTTTAATAAAGTGTTGAGTTTACCGTTTTGTCCTCACTAATTACTTTACTTTAAATAGCCAAAACAGCTTGTTTTTTAATTCGACAACTCATTTTAATTATTAGTTTGTACATTTGCATTTTTACCATGAGTATCTTGTACCTTATCCAACTCTTTAAATAGGTTCATACATGTAACACCAATAATGGAACAATCATCATCCATGGTCATCAAAAAGGGCCACTTGTCCGAGAGTTACAAATCCACCCACTAAAGCACATTACAACTTGCTAATTACATTATTGTTTGCAAAGTACACCTATTTACTTATACCACAATTTATATAACGTCATCTTGGCACACATGATGTCCACTTGGCCGAAATCTCACATGCACACACACACATGATTTTTGTCTTTTGTTACTTATGTTCTCTTGAAAAACGATTATACCATTAACACTTAGTCACATACATACATGAGTGAAGATAAATAGTCATTATGATGGTATGCAAAGTCTTCCTTTGAGGCCGAAATTTAGAGCACGTCTATGCATGATTTTTTATCCATTTTCAAGTACATGCAAGATTAGTATGTACGCATCCATACACATGGTTGTATTCCAACTACAATCAAGTCATGCATGTTGACAAGTAGCCTAACAATGAAGATAAAGGCTATGCTAAAGATTATGACCATGAGAATGTTACATGCAAGCACATATGAGACCTTCATCCTTCTTGTATTTGACATGCAAAGCCATTTCATATATCATCATATTCATAAGTGTGCACATAAATGAAATTACACCAAGATCATCGCATAATGAACATGCATGTACATTTTCTTTAGGTTTATAATGAAGACCCCATTTAATCTTATGCATGCATGATCCATCTTGTGATTTATACATAAAAGATTACATTTTTAACATGCATGAAGAAGCTAGGAAGAATACTTGCCTTTGCTCCTTGATTCTTACTTTCAAGTAGGAAAAATATGTTCTTTCCTTGGTCTTGGTAACCCACGGTCCTAGGGTCCAAGAGGGAAGAAAAAAATGAGTTAAATGAGGGTAGCAATATTAAGACTGATGTTAATATTACTCCTTTGAAGGGCTTACCCTTGAAATCCTTCACTTCCTAACTTAGGTACCTTCCTCCTTGCCTTGCTATAACTCACGATTCAAGGCCTATTTGAAGGGAGTTATTGAGCTTTTTATGAAGTACATGGAAGAAGAGAAGACTAGAATAGGTGATATTGATTCTTACCTTGTGGTTGCCTTCACATGCAAGTTGTTCCTCACTTGAGGATTGAAGACTTTCTTTCTTCTTCCAAAAGAAACTCACGGTTTAAAAGTGGAGAGGAAGAGAGAAAATCTTGTTTCAAGTGAGATGAATAGGATAGAGAGGGGAAGAGAATTTGTTGATTGAAATAAGAGGAGAGGAGTGAAGTTGAGATGAAATCACCTCCTCTTGCTTGAAGTGAACCTCGGATGATAGGAGGATTGGACTGAAGAAATTGGCTAGAGGGAGATGTGTTGTAGATGATTTTTCTAGAGAGTGATGTAGGCTTGAATGGAAAGAAAAATGAAGAGAAATGGATTGAAAAATGGTTTTAACCCTTGGCTAATCCTCTTAGCCGAAATTTTGGGGCATGTAGTGAGGAAAATCAATTATGGCTTGGTAGAAGTTAGTGGGACAAAAAAGCTCATGCATGAAGAAGGATTGAGAGACATTCTTACATGTAAGACATGCAATGATGAAAAGAAAGGAAGGTGAAAAGAAAGTGGAGAAATTGGAGAAATATAATTTTATGCCATGCATAGATTTTTAGTGGAGGAAAGTTTGGGTTGTGTAAGAATAAGGAATGATGACTTTTTGATAAGACAAGTTGTCTTATTCCATGGGGTGGGCGGATAGAGGGGGTAGTGGAGTGGGGATTTACCATTTTATCTCTCCTTTGTTTTCTTATGTGGTATTTCTTTTTTCTTTTAATTTAATTCCTAATAAAGGTTGTACAATTCTTGATTTACCTATCTTAATTACTCTTATGTCTATTATGAGACTTTAGTAGTTCTTAAATTTTTTACTTAAGGTGCATTTACACACTTATTATGCTAAGTGCGGTACAACAATCGTACTCTAATTCCATCGTAATTCCTTTTCGTTCCTTTTCCCACTAGCCCGGGGGTGCAGGCCGTGACATTCCTCACCCCTTATAAAAGTTTCATCCTCGAAACTTGTAAATTAATTGTAATCAACTGCCTAAGATTATTCTATTGATTCCACCTTTATTACATGTTTCCAACCTTTTCTGGTGTATTGACTTGGCGTTCGAACACGCTTTTCTAGAGTCAAATTAATGGCTCTAACCTAAAACTTTTGGTTATCTAATCAACGGTTAGTTTGCCGATGTTGAAAGCCTGTAAAATTAATTCCTTAAATTATTCCAACTTCTGAGCTTCCGCTGCGCCATTTGATCAGTCTTCTTACTTACTTGATAGGTTTCTGACTTTGTGGGAATCCACCTTAAAGATACTTATAATAGATTATCTGTTTACCATTACAATTCACACCTAGTCAATAGACAAACTTGCAACACTGGTAATTCTAATCACAGTTGAATGACAAAATTCTGCGTACCTATTTCAGTATTCAGGGCCTCAGAAATTTATGTGCCAAGTACATTCTGGTCTGGATTATCAGTTTGGGATTGCCCTTCTTGTTGCTGTGCCTCCTTGGCTGCCCATTCTTTTTCTTTGAATAGTCTCTAGCCAAATGTCCGATCTTGCCACATCTGAAACTGGCACAGTCCTTTTTCGGCATTCACCAGTGTGCTGTCGCTGGCAAGTCTGACATATCGGAATCGCATGTTGTAACTCTCGGCCTTTAGGCCTTTGTGATACCAATGTGTTGATTACATTTAGATGGTTATGTTATATAAATATATGCATAAAAGTACATGATATATATATATGATAAATCAAGGAATGGACAAGTTGATAAATGTGAAAAGAATGAATTACAAAAGGGGCTGTTTTGGGTCCATATGGCCGAAACTAGTCCTTTGGGGCTTTTTAGCAAATCCACTTTAAGAATTATAATATAAAGGCTGTTTGTAATGTCCTAAAAATAAATAAGAATGAAATATATTAATAAAATAAAGATAATGTTCAAGACACCATTAAGGACTGATTATTCTCTCAAAACCGAGAGTCCTTTAAGAGAGACAAAAAGGGCAAAACGCTCAATTTACATGGCACATGATGTGATCATTATGTAAATTAGAAACTGAAAGAGCTAAATGTCATAAGACCTTAGAACTAGTCCATAAACCAAGTACTATCATATGCATATTGTCATCATGATTTTCAAAGAAAGCAAGTTTATTTACGACCACGTTTACGAAATGATTATTGCCAAACATGTTTTAAAGTTTTCATTATTAAAGAATCGTATCGTGAGACGAATGATTCCATACGATTTATGCATGTTGGCTGAGTGTAACACTTTGTCAGGGGCAATGGTTCTCTGACTTTCTGTATATGCATGTGTTGCTATTTGATTGTAACACCACTCATAAATATTTAATCAACTCGTTGACTGTGAAATTGTGCAAATGAACTCAATAAGTCACATATGATCTCCATACTCACCAAAGACGTATCTATCTTATCAACTGAATAAGTGACATATCCATCTATTTACCAACTCACTGTCCAAGTTCGATCAACTACTCCATGATCTCCTAACCCATTAATTTGTCGTCCTTCTTTGTAAATTTACATTATGACATGATCATATTAAGTTGCTTAAAATATTGAAAATAAACAAGATAGAGAATCGTCATCCCTCATTAACTTTTAACCTACTTGGGTCTTTCTTTAATGTTAAACCAAAAATTAAAAAACTAATAAAAAGCAAAACAAAACAAAACTTACTTGTTAATATTTTAATTAAAAACGTGACCAGAAAATAGTCCGACGATCCCATATTATTTCTTTTTCTTGTTTTCTTATTGGTCAATGACATTCATGATCTATGTTACAATCTTACAGTAATAGTAAGGTTCATAAAAGATAATAAAAATAATAAGAAAAGGATTCGGATGCCCTGAAACCAGGACAGTTTGCCCAAAAAAGTTGGTATGTTAATATAAGACTTCCACTGTAGGCAAAAGCTCTTCCTGGCAAGGAGCTCCCCATACGGAAGGCTATCTATCACATATCCCATTCCTTGCAGATCCAAATGAAGGATGAATGCAAATACTATTACAAAACTAAGGACAGGTTTGTAAATGCTAATTCACCACCTACTCCTACTCCAACTACATCCAGGACACTCAACAGCGCCTCAAGCAATAGACAGAACAAGAAACTCCACCCTAAAGAACCATATTCCAAGCCCCCCTGTTATGATCCGTGTATTGTTGGAAAAAGTACTTAAAAGTACTTTAAATCTTGTGATCCAACCTTGTATAATGTTATGTAACCTTTTGATAGGAGATTGGATGAAGTTTGGAGTGTTTTATGAACAATGGAAGGAAATGGGGGTGTTCCAAACACTTTAAGCGCCTAATGTAGGCGTTCGAAGTGTTCTGGAACACTTCCAGAACACTTGAAGCGCCTCATGTGGCGTTCGAAGTGTTCGGGGACACTTTCAGAACACTTCGAACACCTTGTAGGCGTTCAATGTCACATGAAGCGCCTAATGTGATTTTGTACAGTCGTTCAATGTCACATGAAGCGCCTAATGTGATTTTGTACAGTCGTTCAATGTCACATGAAGTGCCTAATGTCATTTTGTACAGTCGTTCGAAGTGACATTAGGCGCCTAATGGGTCGTTCGATGTCACATGAAGCTCCTATGTCATTTTGTACAGTCATTCGATGTCATTTTGTACAGTCGTTCGAAGTGACATTAGGCGCCTAATGTGACCCGACTGTTCACAAAAGATGCATCTTCTCCTCCAAATGACATCTCCTTTCAATTAGAATGATAACCAACGATTACCAACCAACTTGGAGGTTAAATTCTCTGCAGAAATGTGTCTTTAAGGTGTTGATTAACCACTTGAAGCCTATATAAAGAAGGCTTTGACATGTTAAAGATAGAGATGAAAAAAAAAACCACTTGAAGGTGATGAAACCTTAGAGAATTTCTGCAGGAAATTTATCCTCTCCTCTTCTTCTCTTCTTTCCTCTAACAACAATCACTTCTAAGGGCAAGTTCAAACTTTCTCTTGGAGAGCAACCAAAAGAAAGTAAGCCGTTATATGCTGGGAAGCATTTGTCTGAAGTTCACCTTGCTCAATGGTGAAAGCAAAATTGCTTTAAGTTCAGAGACATCTCGAGTCTCGTCTCGGCTTTATTCTTCTACTTGTCCTTCTGTCAAGCGTCATAATATTGTTGATTTCTTTATTCCAGCATCGTCGACTATCACATAGTTGCTACTTGCATATGTTTATTGTCACTAAATTCATTCATATTCTTCAAATACCAGACCCCCGTTGTATGATGTTCTTAGTCATATTATTGAACGTCAAATTCATGTCATAAAGAGATTTCATTTGAATATCTCTTGTTCATGTTTGGTACCATATCAAGCCAAATTTTCCAACAGTCTTAAAGCAATTTTCAGTTGATATGGTTCCCAAACAGTTCTTGGATTTCTCAAAGTGTGGGGGTTGAATCATGGATGAAAATATATTAGAAAATCATTATTTCCATAATGGGATGAATGTAATGTTATTTCAATTTCCGTCGGCCTGTGGGTGTATGTGGCATTCACTTGGCTTCATGCTCGACGTCAACTGAAGAAATTCCATAGAAGGACATGGATAGGCAACTCCTACACTATGATGGAAAATGAAGGGTAACAAGGTGGAGATAGCGGCATACACATGGAAACAAGAATTACAAGAATAGAGTTTATTTGGTGTCAACCAAAGAAAGTTCAAGGATACAAAGAAACAAGAGAATTACCAACATGATTGTTGGTGGCAGATTAAGAGGAGAAGTTTCTTGGACTATCAACATGATGGATGATAAGGAGATCACAACGATCTTCTATGAGGTAATATTATTGATAGTTCCTCGGGAAGAATGATAGATTATGTCTATCAAGTTTATTGCAACCAGTAGAGAGGTAGCTTAGTTTCTTTAATGATGCACTATAAATCCAATACTTTGGATAGTAGAAAGTGCACTTAAAGTTAACTTTGTCTATAAAAACTGGAGTTGGCAATATGTGTGATATTCTTACACATGTAAGAATGATTTTTGAGTTACTATCAAACCAGAGTTTTAATGTTTGTTTTGTGCTGTATATATGATTTATGAGTCTTAATAGATTTGCATCTAGTTTATGTGAAACCGTTTCATGTATTATGCATGGTGAGAGACAAGAACATGAGTCTTGCTAATCTGTTGAGAAAATGAAGGAAAATACTAAGACATAAGAAATATGTTTTGTATGATTGTGAAGAAATAGACGCATGTATTTAATCCCATTTAAATATGATGTTAAATATTTGTATTAATATGTGTAATTTATTTTGCATTTCAACTTAGAGTTTCATAAAACGAGAAATATGACTAGAATTTGAAATGCAAAGCATGCTGCTGGTGTATAATAAAAGCATTCTATAGTAAATAATAAGAAATCTAAGAAGGAAAGATTAGATAGATTGCTTTCATTCTTTATGAATAAAGTTTCTTGTTGAAAATGGGTTGACTGAGACTAGTTGTTTGTGATGAAGATAGACTTACGAAAATAAAATTTTCTAGTCTTAGCCATTTGCTCTCTGTGGTAAAACTAGCTAGTGTGCTATGTGAAAGCAAAAACCTAGAAATCATGAATGTTGGATTTCTAGTTTTAGTTGTTAGCTTTTGAAAAACCACACTGCTTAAACTATGGTATAATTGAAAGATCAAAAGTGCTAGTCTCTTATGAATCTTGGTTCATAAGAAGATTGTTGGAGTTTACTCCAAAGTGACATAGAGCGTCTAGTCTATGGTCATTGTTGGAAGCCTTTTGAATTAATCTATATCATAGCTAGTTGTCTGATAATTTGTGATCAGTTAAAGATGAATGTTGTAGTAATTGTTGATGATGAATAAAAGTGTGGTATGTGATTAACATAGATTGAGGTGAATTGTGGGGGTTTTGAAATGTGGGGGTTTAGCCCTTTAGTGCTTTCATTTAAGAACAAAGTTATTATAACATGTGAATGTTGAGCATGTAAATAACTTTTGTGTTGTTTAAACGCCAAAGTAACGGTCATTGTGATGTTCTAGCTGTTTGATGATTAATGCTCCAAGTCTATAAGGATGATAGGCTTGCTTGCTGTTTATGACGCACCATGATAATATTTATGAGGCTTGGTAATCAAAAAGGTCACGTGTTTGTAAACTTGTTAAACTTGCTTGATGCTTATATTGCAAGTTGATGATGATAATGAATTGTGATGATCGAAGCATAGTTGCAAGCATGTGAATGTAGTTAACTGGTATGATGTTTTGATGAGTTCATCGAGCTTGGCTATTTGTTGTTGATAAAATGACTCTTGGATAAAGTTGTTCATGATACTATTGAACATGCTTGTAAGAGACACTTTGTAAAAACAAGTTTGATGATTTGCTTGATAAAAATCATCCTAAGTTTGATGATTTGCTTGATAAAAATCATCCCAAGTTTGATGATCTGCTTGATAAAAATCATCTGATCTGCTTGATAAAAATCATCATAAGTTTGATGATTTGCTTGACAAAAATCATCCTAAGTTTGATAATTTGCTTGGTGGTGAATCATCTAAGTTTGATGATTTATTTGACCGAAAAATCATCTTAAGTTTGGTGATTTGCTTGTTGAAAAATCATCTTATTATGTTGAGTGATTTGTTAAAGAAAATCACTGAAAGGATTTCTCATGAGATTGTGCACTATCATGAGCTTCCTTGGGTAAAACATAGCCAATGCAAGGTCTATGAGAGAGACACACAGTAACATCGAGGGGGATGAGACTTTCCAGTTGTTGTGAGCTCTATGTGGCGGGAACCCAACTCGCTATTAGTAGAGATCCTACGAACGGAGTTCAATGTGGTAAAAACAAGTCACAAAAGAGTTCTATTCAGTACTATCAACGTTGTCTCTCCCTATGGTGTTGTTGAAGATAGTACTTGCTGCAAGAATTGAGGGTGAGATTTCGAGAATCTCTTAATGAAAATTCATAGCCATGTTGAATGGTAGTGTGAGCAGTACACACTTGATGAATTTCACCTATATAAGTATGGAGGTGGTGCCGCTTCCTGTGAGAGCCTGGAAAACTCTCTAGAGTGCTTATGAACCCTGGCATAGGTGCATGGCCGATTTCGCACCACACCGCGAACTTGGTGAAGTGAGGAGATAATGACATGTCTCGTGGCTGTTCATATAAACAATAGTAGAATATGATTCAAGACGAAGTTCATCCTATTCTCGTTTATATAACTCCACTTGTACTACCGGCGATTCAAGACCACAAGTCATCGTATCCGTTATGTGTCATTATCTTCGCATTGTTGTTAGAGAAGTTAGTTTGTTATCGTTTGGATATGTGACTATACAAGATTGGATCATGTGGGGGATTGTTGGAAAAAGTACTTAAAAGTACTTTAAATCTTGTGATCCAACCTTGTATAATGTTATGTAACCTTTTGATAGGAGATTGGATGAAGTTTGGAGTGTTTTATGAACAATGGAAGGAAATGGGGGTGTTCCAAACACTTTAAGCGCCTAATGTAGGCGTTCGAAGTGTTCTGGAACACTTCCAGAACACTTGAAGCGCCTCATGTGGCGTTCGAAGTGTTCGGGGACACTTTCAGAACACTTCGAACACCTTGTAGGCGTTCAATGTCACATGAAGCGCCTAATGTGATTTTGTACAGTCGTTCAATGTCACATGAAGCGCCTAATGTGATTTTGTACAGTCGTTCAATGTCACATGAAGCGCCTAATGTCATTTTGTACAGTCGTTCGAAGTGACATTAGGCGCCTAATGGGTCGTTCGATGTCACATGAAGCTCCTATGTCATTTTGTACAGTCATTCGATGTCATTTTGTACAGTCGTTCGAAGTGACACTAGGCGCCTAATGTGACCCGACTGTTCACAAAAGATGCATCTTCTCCTCCAAATGACATCTCCTTTCAATTAGAATGATAACCAACGATTACCAACCAACTTGGAGGTTAAATTCTCTGCAGAAATGTGTCTTTAAGGTGTTGATTAACCACTTGAAGCCTATATAAAGAAGGCTTTGACATGTTAAAGATAGAGATGAAAAAAAAACCACTTGAAGGTGATGAAACCTTAGAGAATTTCTGCAGGAAATTTATCCTCTCCTCTTCTTCTCTTCTTTCCTCTAACAACAATCACTTCTAAGGGCAAGTTCAAACTTTCTCTTGGAGAGCAACCAAAAGAAAGTAAGCCGTTATATGCTGGGAAGCATTTGTCTGAAGTTCACCTTGCTCAATGGTGAAGGCAAAATTGCTTTAAGTTCAGAGACATCTCGAGTCTCGTCTCGGCTTTATTCTTCTACTTGTCCTTCTGTCAAGCGTCATAATATTGTTGATTTCTTTATTCCAGCATCGTCGACTATCACATAGTTGCTACTTGCATATGTTTATTGTCACTAAATTCATTCATATTCTTCAAATACCAGACCCCCGTTGTATGATGTTCTTAGTCATATTATTGAACGTCAAATTCATGTCATAAAGAGATTTCATTTGAATATCTCTTGTTCATGTTTGGTACCATATCAAGCCAAATTTTCCAACATGTATTGCAAAAGATAATATTTATCCCAATACTATCAGGATTGAAAGAGGAGATATAAATTAACTACCCAAAAGATATACTTTACATAAACTAACTATGCCTTATAGGAAACCTAACGTGATCAGGAGAAAAAAAAAAGAGATAGATTTTAAGTTAAATTAAATTCCTAGTTATCTTAGAACTAAGATAACTCAAGTAGACTAGGAGACTACTTACGTTTACCTATATCTATACACCATAACACACAACCTAAACACCTACAACCCTAAGAAGACCCCTCGGCAGCCACCCTTATTTCTCCCAAAAACACATCACGGCGGCAACAATTTCCCCAACAGATTGGTAGCGTTGCTGCCTTTCGTTGCTGCCTTTCTTTTCCTCACACGGCAGCCACATGACTTTCCCTTATTCCTTGCATCACCAACAGAGAAGGGTAAGGAAGCAATTTTCCAGCAAAGCTCCAAATGTATTCATCTCCTATATCCTTAGAAGATCTAATTATATATATACACACAAACGAGACTCACCATGACCTGGGATTGTCAGCAGCCACCCTCCTCCGAACACCCATGCAGTCGCAGCAAGTAGAGCAAGGAAAAGGCCAAAAAAGATCTTGTCCGTTTCAACCCGATTTCTGGTACGGTATCGTATAATCGAGGCTAAAGGCAAGTACTCTTGCTATATTTACTACGTTTTTATAAATCTTATGGCTTTATCATCGTATCAAAACGGATCATGCATAGTTGTATAGTTGGTTGAATTATATGTAAATATATATATATATATATATATATATATATATATATATATTTATATATATATATTTATATAAAATCGATGCGTTCATGGATTAAATATATTAATATGTTGAGGAATCAAAAAAAAAAAGAAGTGACGGTTGTAGATTGGAATTTCCCTATAATATAAATATATCTATATGCAAAAGTTTAAAGGATGTAAACTTTTACAGTTAGGACATGCGATGCCTTTCTTTAGATATATCACATATTAAATATTTTGTTGTCATAGAAGAAAATGGGGGACGGTTGTGGTGTGGATAAACGTATGTGTGTATGACATATTTATATATATTAATTATATGATAATAGGTTGGAAGCTAAATTAGAATTGCATATGTGTGTGTCGACAGTATGTGTGTTTTTTTTATGCTACTACTTGGAGGGAGGTGACTCTCCCTGGGTCAGGGCCAAAAGAAGGTTTTGTTTCTTTTATATAATAGGTTTATGAATTGTAGTAGAATATGCTTACACATATTTATATATTATTGAGTTAACAACTTCACTTGTTATTTGCTTCACTTGTTGCTGCCGTGTTCAAAAGAAAATGTTTTAATTTCAAAAGAAAAGATTTTAATTCAAAAGCAAAGTTAATATTTTCCTTTATATAATAGTATATGGACAATCTTAAATATTTGAGTATGGATACACTCACACCGTAAATATATATATATATATATATATATATATATATATATATATAAAGCTACAAATTAATTATTTTAAATCAGTCAAATTAACCTTTATATTATTAGGTATTGATGTTTATACTACAATTGTCTAGATTCGAGCCTAGAGGAGAAGGAAGCTAATTCGCCAAAAAGGTAGGTGCATACTATTTATTCCCTCAAAACGGTATGAAGATTGCATGCTCAAAATGGTATTCTATTTATTTATTGTTGTTCTTCTATTTTTGAGTTGATCATGAACTTGTTGGTGTATTCTCTTTGTGACAACATGAAGCCTATATGTGTGAGAATATATGTGCCTCCTGCCCTTTGTGATATTAATTGTTTGTGTGTTGTAATGGATGATTGCTGTTTTTGGATTTTCGGCATACTATAATAAAAGAAATAATAATAATAATAAATTAATTAATTAAAAAGGGGGTTGGCCTTTCGGCTGACCCAATTTAAATAAAAAATAATAATAATAAATAAAAAAAATTAATAGTAATAATAAAAAGGGCAAAGGGTTTGGCCAGTTCGGCTGAACCCAATTTTTTTTTTAAAAAAAAGGAAAGGGGGGTAAATAAAATAAAATAATAGAATAAGTGGACTAAGTGATGGGAGACAGACGTGGTACAGAGGGAAGTAATAGGGCAGCTGTGTGGTGTTCCTGCATTCATGGCACGTGCATTGCATGAGGTATACTGCGTCTATAGGGCGTGGGTATCGGGATGACTTACCGTGTCTATAGGGCACCGGGGTCATGAGACATACTGCGTCTATAGGGCGTTGGTGTCCAAACGGCAAGTGGTGGCTAGAGACCACGACGCTGGATTTAGGACCCGGGAGCATGCATTGCATATAGGTCTAGGGGCATATTGCATGACATGATTCTCGTTGCGCGTGACACGTTACTTGAGCATGCATCACGCACTTGTGCATTTTTATGTGGAGTGCTTTACCTTTCAGTATAAGTCTGCTATCATGTTTTCTGTGTTATGTGTTGATATCTTTTTGGGTATGTACTATTTGTATTGTTTTGAGAGGCACCTACTGGGTGATTACCATCACTCACCACCTACTATTCCATATGTAGCCGAGACGGAGTATGATTATATTTTCCTCGGGGATGGTGCCGATGTCGTGGAGTGGGCTGAGTGACCAGTAGACACGTTTGCAGCGAGGGCATAGACGGACTGGTTATGATATTCTTGGGGTGACATTGACATTTTTATTTTTCATTAGTACGTTGAGACAATTTCTTTTAGACATTTGACTTTGACTTGTAGGGCCTGGTCAGCCTAATAATGATGTTTTTATTTTTATTGAGGTTCATTAAATTCTAGTTAATGTTGTGTTTAACCGTTTCCGCAAAAAGAAAAAAAAAATTCTATGTCAACACTGACGTGTAAGAAGTTGATGTGACGCTTTGTATTCTCCTTAGTGAGATACGGCGGGTGCACTGCTACCGAGGCTAGGGCTCGGGAGCGGGGCGCTACAGGTGGTATCAGAGCCGAGGCTTCAGATCCGCCTCGGAAACGCAGGATTAATTAGATCACTTAGACATAAGTTACGATCTTGTATAAATTTCGAATTACCCCTAATAAACAAAGTAGACTTAAGATATGATCTTAGACCTAGGCTATGATCGGGTTATGGGAGGTGTGTGCCGATGGTGAGCTTTCCTTGTCTAACTATCGATTTATCGGCGTTCAACCTTTCAACTTATTATTGACTAATCTGATTTTTTCTCATGAACTTAGGTAAGAGGAAATCCCTCTACGACGTGAGCCAGATGGGAACGGTGGTGAGAACCACCAGAATCAGGGGATCATCCCCCAAGCACTTGAAGGTGCTATAGTCACCATGACTAATACCTTAGCACAGTAACACCAGCTGCTGAACTAGCATGCACCGCCTCCACCACCATCACCCTCGGACATGAGATTCTTTGACAAGGAGATGCGGAGGAATGAGGGCGCAGCACAACTGACACCGCCGATCACTTGGATCTAATTTCAAAATGAGTTTAAGAAGAACTACGTGTTCGACAGTGCGATCTATCAGAGCATCGCTCTAGATCCACGGCGGAAGCATAAATTTAGGCTACGATCTTAGGAATTAAGTTACGATTTCGCTCTTAAGTCACGATCTTAGAAATAAGTATCGATTTTTAGTCGTAAGAAATTATTACATATGAAGCATCTTATTGGAAGTAAGACATGACCTTAGAAATTAAGTGATGACCCTACCTGTAAGCCACGATTTTAGACATAAGCGGCGATCTCGATTAAGAGTTGATCTTTGACTTAAGCATTAGTTTTAGTCATAAACACTGATTATATACTAAGTACGATTTGTAACTAAGAAGTGATCTTAGACATGACTTAAACATAAGTACTGGTCTTAGTTCGTAAACTGTGATTATATTCTAAGTATTGAACTTAGAAATAAATAATGATTTTAGACGTAAGAAATGATGATACCAAGTACCGATTCTAGAAATAAATCATGATATTAGACCTAAGTGATAATCTAATAACGGATATGCCCACATATACCTAGGGCACTCTATACAACTCTGAACTATTTGTCTTACATAAGTGCTGACTATAACCCTTTGTGTAATTCCATAGTTCCGACCCCTACAAACCAGGTAACGTTATGATAAAGGAAGCAGGTTCATGCCTTTACTTTAACAGTAGTATCCGAACGTGACTAGGTCTAAGTTGGGATCGCAGTTCCTAAGCAATGATTTATAGTAGAATGATAGAGACTAAGAAAGAATTTATTAGCGTTATGATCCGTAGAGTGTAGCAAAGAATATTGTATTAAGGGGCTTATAGTTACGAGTAAGATGTTGAATTTTAGAGTATCAAATAAGCCGAATATATTAGTCCTATTAGGGATAGTGATTGATAGTGATAAGTGTGCATTACTAAAATAAGTACAGTGGAATAACAAAGTATTACAAATCTAGGTTAAGTGTTGATCCTAGAAACATGTAAGTACTGATGCATCGAATAGGCTTGAACTGAAATAGTGTAAGTATAAACAAGTAGTGGTTATTTTTCAGATGAGATATAACTAAATTAGAATTAGCGGTTGAAATAACCCCCCCAAAAAAAAAGAGCATGGTGGATCAGTGTGGCACGCAGAAGCATGGTAAATTAGGATACTATAAGTTGATCAATATTTAGGATGCCATACTAGGAGATTGATCATAGATGACGAGTTTAAGAATATGAAATTGTAGATTTCAATAAGTTAAATGATACACGCCCAGCAGTGTAAGTAGAAGTTTGTAAGTTGTAATTATAGAGAATTAAGTTAAATAATATAGTACATCTAAGAACTGATTTTAGAGGGTTGCAGATGACCGCAAATATAAGTATGATATTGACTGACGATTGGGGTTTGAAACCCCGGTATGATGACAATACTCCTAAGTTTGATCTTAGAATTATAATGAGAGTAAGTTATGATCTTACATAAACGGAGGATAACGAACTTAGAAATTACATTGTTGGGTACAAGGAATGATTTTCAAGGCATTATTCTATGATAAGGAAGTGAAATGGTTAACATATCGGGATATACAATGGATATTTGGCTCAACCATTATCTAAGTGAATGAAATAATAGAACCATACTAAGTCATTGATCACACCATATACAAGTTTCGAGGACGAAACTTATTGTAAGGAGGGAGGAATGCTATGACCCGTGTATTGCAAAAGATAATATTTATCCCAATACTATCAGGATTGAAAGAGGAGATATAAATTAACTACCCAAAAGATATACTTTACATAAACTAACTATGCCTTATAGGAAACCTAATGTGATTAGGAGAAAAAAAAAAGAGATAGAGTTTAAGTTAAATTAAATTCCTAGTTATCTTAGAACTAAGATAACTCAAGTAGACTAGGAGACTACTTACGTTTACCTATATCTATACACCATAACACACAACCTAAACACCTACAACCCTAAGAAGACCCCTCGGCAGCCACCCTTATTTCTCCCAAAAACACATCACGGCGGCAACAATTTCCCCAACAGATTGGTAGCGTTGCTGCCTTTCGTTGCTGCCTTTCTTTTCCTCACACGGCAGCCATGACTTTCCCTTATTCCTTGCATCACCAACAGAGAAGGGTAAGGAAGCAATTTTCCAGCAAAGCTCCAAATGTATTCATCTCCTATATCCTTAGAAGATCTAATTATATATATACACACAAACGAGACTCACCATGACCTGGGATTGTCAGCAGCCACCCTCCTCCGAACACCCATGCAGTCGCAGCAAGTAGAGCAAGGAAAAGGCCAAAAAAGATCTTGTCCGTTTCAACCCAATTTCTGGTACGGTATCGTATAATCGAGGCTAAAGGCAAGTACTCTTGCTATATTTACTACGTTTTTATAAATCTTATGGCTTTATCATCGTATCAAAACGGATCATGCATAGTTGTATAGTTGGTTGAATTATATGTGAATATATATATATATTTATATATATATATATATATATATATATATATATTTATATAAAATCGATGCGTTCATGGATTAAATATATTAATATGTTGAGGAATCAAAAAAAAAAAGTGACGGTTGTAGATTGGAATTTCCCTACAATATAAATATATCTATATGCAAAAGTTTAAAGGATGTAAACTTTTACAGTTAGGACATGCGATGCCTTTCTTTAGATATATCACATATTAAATATTTTGTTGTCATAAAAGAAAATGGGGGACGGTTGTGGTGTGGATAAACGTATGTGTGTATGACATATTTATATATATTAATTATATGATAATAGGTTGGAAGCTAAATTAGAATTGCATATGTGTGTGTCGACAGTATGTGTGTTTTTTTTATGCTACTACTTGGAGGGAGGTGACTCTCCCTGGGTCAGGGCCAAAAGAAGGTTTTGTTTCTTTTATATAATAGGTTTATGAATTGTAGTAGAATATGCTTACACATATTTATATATTATTGAGTTAACAACTTCACTTGTTATTTGCTTCACTTGTTGCTGCCGTGTTCAAAAGAAAATGTTTTAATTTCAAAAGAAAAGATTTTAATTCAAAAGCAAAGTTAATATTTTCCTTTATATAATAGTATATGGACAATCTTAAATATTTGAGTATGGATACACTCACACCGTAAATATATATATATATATATATATATAGAAAGCTACAAATTAATTATTTTAAATCAGTCAAATTAACCTTTATATTATTAGGTATTGATGTTTATACTACAATTGTCTAGATTCGAGCCTAGAGGAGAAGGAAGCTAATTCGCCAAAAAGGTAGGTGCATACTATTTATTCCCTCAAAACGGTATGAAGATTGCATGCTCAAAACGGTATTCTATTTATTTATTGTTGTTCTTCTATTTTTGAGTTGATCATGAACTTGTTGGTGTATTCTCTTTGTGACAACATGAAGCCTATATGTGTGAGAATATATGTGCCCCCTGCCCTTTGTGATATTAATTGTTTGTGTGTTGTAATGGATGATTGCTGTTTTTGGATTTTCGGCATACTATAATAAAAGAAATAATAATAATAATAAATTAATTAATTAAAAAGGGGGTTGGCCTTTCGGCTGACCCAATTTAAATAAAAAAATAATAATAATAAATAAAAAAAATTAATAGTAATAATAAAAAGGGCAAAGGGTTTGGCCAGTTCGGCTGAACCCAATTTTTTTTAAAAAAAAAGGGAAAGGGGGGTAAATAAAATAAAATAATAGAATAAGTGGACTAAGTGATGGGAGACAGACGTGGTACAGAGGGAAGTAATGGGGCAGCTGTGTGGTGTTCCTGCATTCATGTCACGTGCATTGCATGAGGTATACTGCGTCTATAGGGCGTGGGTATCGGGATGACTTACCGTGTCTATAGGGCACCGGGGTCATGAGACATACTGCGTCTATAGGGCGTTGGTGTCCAAACGACAAGTGGTGGCTAGAGACCACGACGCTGGATTTAGGACCCGGGAGCATGCATTGCATATAGGTCTAGGGGCATATTGCATGACATGATTCTCGTTGCGCGTGACACGTTACTTGAGCATGCATCACGTACTTGTGCATTTTTATGTGGAGTGCTTTACCTTTCAGTATAAGTCTGCTATCATGTTTTATGTGTTATGTGTTGATATCTTTTTGGGTATGTACTATTTGTATTGTTTTGAGAGGCACCTACTGGGTGATTACCATCACTCACCACCTACTATTCCATATGTAGCCGAGACGGAGTATGATTATATTTTCCTCGGGGATGGTGTCGATGTCGTGGAGTGGGCTGAGTGACCAGTAGACACGTTTGCAGCGAGGGCATAGACGGACTGGTTATGATATTCTTGGGGTGACATTGACATTTTTATTTTTCATTAGTACGTTGAGACAATTTCTTTTAGACATTTGACTTTGACTTGTAGGGCCTGGTCAGCCTAATAATGATGTTTTTATTTTTATTGAGGTTCATTAAATTCTAGTTAATGTTGTGTTTAACCGTTTCCGCAAAAAGAAAAAAAAATTTCTATGTCAACACTGACGTGTAAGAAGTTGATGTGACGCTTTGTATTCTCCTCAGTGAGATACGGCGGGTGTACTGCTACCGAGGCTAGGGCTCGGGAGCGGGGCGCTACACCCCCCGGAGGGGAACAATATGGAAAAATTAAATTCTGAAAGTGAGGTATTGAATAAAGGGGTGGCTCAGCTGCTGGTCGTTTTTAAATAGGTTAGCAAATATATAAACAAGGATCAGATCGGCTAGTCCTGCATCTATTCTTTCGAAGCTGATAAATCGTGTGGTGTTGCATGTCAGTGGCTTCCTTATTGGGCTGATCAACATCGTGTCCTCGTAGGACAGTTAGGTGATATGCCAATAGCTGGAGAGCAGAGATGAACAAGAATGAAAACCAAATAAACAGTTATGCGTAAGCTGTGTATTACTTGATTCTATTTCATATAATCGAAGTCAGACCGCAAAATAACAGTAGTTAACCTTCTCCCTTCGGTTTCTACAATCACTTCAATGATCGCACAGAGACAGAATGAGGGAAAATCAACAATTATTTCATGAAGAAGAAATTTTTTTCAGAAGCATACACACACTTTAACTTCAGAATATTTTGACGGAGAACACGCTTCCAAGGCATGATCTGTGCAGTTCTACTTCAATAATTTTTGCTTTGAACATGCCATTCCAAATCAAGGATATGCCACTTATCCACTAAACGAAACTGCGTAATCCATCCACCACTCGAATATATTTAGAAGGATACCTCAACCAATCACGTTAATACTAGGATGTTTTCCTTTAGGAACGCACCATATTGTCCGAATGAGGTGTCTCAGCAATGACCGATGCATCTGAAGGGCTTAGATGTAGTGTCAAATAAGCAAAGGTCTCCGTCACATGTTCTAAATGCGGCAACAATTGAGCTAGGGCCGCTATCTCTTAGAGAACTCAATGCATCGAAAAATAAACAGTCTTAGGCTGTAAGTTTTTTTGTATTTATTTAGACACTAAGAGAGGAAATACAAGGTTAGATAGGAGTATTATATTTGGAACATGAAATATTATAACTTAACGGAGAAGACAATGGAGATAGTGGACACTTTGATAAGGAGAAAAGTAAATATTTCATATTTGCATGAGACAAAGTGGATTGATGAGAAAACTCGTACGGTGGCAAGTCATATTTGAACTCTGGTACATATAAAAGAGTAAGACAAGAAATGGCGTTAGAGTTATTATAGATGCCTCATTAAGAGACAAAGTAGTCCGCGTTATTAAGAAAGGAAATAAAATTATAGACCTGAAGTTGGTGCTTGGAAAAGAAACAATCAATATTATTAGCGTATATGCTCCTCCAATGGTTTAGAGGAGGCATTTCAATTTTGAAAATGTTTAGAAGACGTAGTGCATGAAATTCCAACAGGTGAGAAGATCGTTATAGGAGAAGATTTAAGTGTACATGTAGGTAAAGAGAATTAGCGAGAGCTTTTGCTGTCGTTGGGATATACTAGGTATGTGTTGTTGTTGTAGTTGTAGGTAAAGAGAATAACGATTATAATGAGGTACACTGTGGATTTTATTTTAGAATATGAACAATGAAGAAAGATCAATTTCGCCATATTATATGACATTATAGTGATTAACATATTTTTCTAAAAAAGAGATTAACACTTGATTACATTCAAAAGTGGATCAAATAAGTTATGAATAAACTATTTCATGACTGGTAGAAGAGATAGAAGAGCCGGTAAGGACTATAAGGTGATCACATGAGAAAGTTTAACAATGCAACACCGTCTTGTAGTGTTAGATATCCGTATCCGACATAGAAGATTGAGAAAATAAAAGCTTATAGAACCCAAGATAAATGGTAGAACTTGAAGGAAGTTAAGCAAACTGATTTTTAAAAAAGAGTAAGAAGTTTTAAAAAATTCAAGTGGTGATGAAAATGAATATTTAAACTTATTATATGTTATGAGAGAAGAGATGTATTTACTTTTGATGTTATGCTTATGAGTAGAAATGTATTTACTTTTGATGACATTAAATGGTATATGAGACCTTATTGAGTTGGCTCCAGAGACAAAAGCCTTTGGGCGTAGATGTTTTAAGACCCCAAAAAAAAAAAAAAACTTATTTGATAACATTAAGATACACAAGACTGCCACGTCGCAAAAAGCTCGTGTTGGAGTATGGAAGGAAAACCTCTGCTCCTTCCGCCAGTTTTTTAAGAGACATAATTTTAATATGGAGTACTGCTTTATCATTAGATTATTTAAATATAATTTAGATTTCAAAATAATAATGGAATTTATTTAAAGGAGAGGCTATTGTCAGGATATTTTTTTTATGTATTTCTACCACTTTTGATTTGAAATCCAGACTTACCTTACAGTATAAAAACGGTGGCAATGTAAAAAAAAATATTTATATTCAAAGCTTAAACACACTGTACTGGAAACTAATGCTATAGTAACTCTGATGGTTCCTTTCTTAAAAATTTTATGATATTAGGATAATATTGCATTTGGATGCTTCACCATTGTGTTATCGTTTGGCACTTGAGCTGCAGCATCCATGGTGCTATTTACTACACTTTGAAATCTGTTGGAGAAATCGGAAATAATGCTTAAAACAGGGATAAAATAAATTTGAAAGTCGGTTGTTTAACCGCAATTCAAATTTGAAAATCTGTTATTTAACAGTAATTGAAATTCGAAAATCAGTTACTGAACCGTAATTCAAAAAATAAGCTACTTAACCGTAATCAAATTTGAAAAGCGGTTATCTGTTATCTGATCTAACGGTGACAATCTGATCCGACGGCTGTGGTTAAACTGTCAATTAACCACCTTAATCAATTTTTTTCCTATAAATAGTGGCCTAGCTGACCTCTCTGGTCACTCACTCATAATTCGATTTTCTACTCTCCTCCTCTGCATACACGTGCTCTTCTCCTCTCTTTTCCTTCTACAGTTTGCATCAAGTCCGAGAGGTTTAGGGCATCTTACAATTCGTAGTGTTCATACGCTGCATTGCGCTCATCTGAACTGACTTCCGTTGTATCCTGGGAGACGATTGCTCCATCCAGTTGGGCACAGTATACCGAAGAAATACATCTTAAGGACAAAGTCCTGGACTCATCTCGGATCTCTGCTCAGTAGAGCTGTGAAGGTTATTGTAGGGCTAAGCTCTGCTTCGTGCTGAGCTCTGCTGTTTGGCTGAGAGCATTCGTTGTTCTGCAGCAATGCCGTGCTGAGCTCTGCTTTGTGTTGAGTTCAGCTGAAGCGGCTGAAAGCTGAACTTTTGTAGTTGTGCTGAATTGCCGAGGTTGGCAGATTGGTGATCAGCCCAGAACGCAAATACAATTACATTGACTGGACTGATCTGATCTGTCTGATCAGACTGATTTAGTTCATCTCGGCTGGAATGATGATACCACAGAACTACTGTTCTGAAGTGTTGTTCAGCTCAGGTCGGCAGGTCAGCTGACTCTTCAGAACGCAAACTCAATTGCGCTATCTGAAATGTCTCGACTTAGCAGATCAATCCAGCCTACTCTGGCTCGGCAGGTCGGCCACTACTTTATTCCAAAAGCAAATTGACAGAAGTCAATCTTACATGCATTTTTACCAACAATTATTAAGACGTATTGGTTTTGATTCTGTATTGATTCCTATTTTTTTCTGATCTTACGGAAATTAGATGGAGAACGCGAGCTCAAGCTATGTCCAAGGCACAGACATACACAGTTCTGCCCCAATGGCAGCAAATGCTGGCGTGCCGATGGATGCTCCTCCTACCCAGGGTTCTGCGGTGGCCCAAGTGGAGAAACCAGAGAAGTTCTGTGGGAGCTTCTTCAAACGATGACAGCAGAAGATGCTGTTCTTCTTGACTGCCATGGGGTTGGCCACTTTTCTGACCGAGGACCCACCTGTGGTGGATCCACTAGAGGACCAAACCCAGAATATGCAGAACAAACTTTATGTTGAAGCATAGAACTTCAACAATTATGTTTGTCTGAGGCATATTCTGAGTTGTTTGGACAACTCCTTGTATGGTTTGTACTGCACGTACAAAACCGCAAAGTCTTTGTGGCAGGCTTTGGAAAAGAAATACCGTATGAAAAATGCCGACACTAAGAAATTTATTGTCGGCAAATTCATGGATTTCAAGGTGTCTGATTCTCACACTGTTGTTTCTCAAGTTGAGAAACTTTAGACGTTAGTAGCCGAGATGAAAGAGGATGGCATGTTGCTCCATGAATCTTTCGTGGTGGCTGTAGTGATTGAGAAGCTACCTCTTTTGTGGAGAGAATTCAGGAGCTATTTCAAGCACAAGAGAAAGGAGATAACATTGGAATATCTGATTGTCCAACTCCACATAGAGGAAGACAATCACAATCTGAAAGAAAGCTATAGACAAATGCTGGCCGGGCCAAGGCCCATGTTGCAGAGACCAAGAAAAAGAAGAGGCAACTCGGGGTGAACAAGAAAGGCAAACAGATAGCCAAGAAGTTCACCGGGAAATGCTACAACTGTGGCATTCAGAGGCATGTCAGCAATGAGTGCAGAAAGCCCAAGAAGAAGCAGACCAAGGAAAAGGCGAACATCGTTGATGCCATGGATGATCTGAACCTCTGCACGGTGGTCTCAGAGTGCAATGTTGTGGGGGAACATGTGCGAATGGTGGCTCGATACTGGCGCCACGAGATATGTTTGCTCTAGCAGAGAGATGTTCACAGAGTACCAGCCTGGGAACAACGAACTGTTGAGTGCAGTAATTGTCCCGTGGCGCATAGGCTGTGTGGATCAAGCCACAGTCGAATGCCATGGGCGCTTATGTGTGCTGAATGCACTATAAGGCTAGGATATGCGCATCTCCTATCACCAATTGGTTTTAGGAGAGTTGGTAGCGCCTGAGGTCGTACAAGTGGTATTAGAGCCAAGGTCACGGGTTCGATTCCCAGCGGGAGCAATTGCTGAGGGAGAGATTGTTGGGTGCAGCAATTGTCCGGTGGCGCGTAGGCCGTGTGGGTCAATCCACAGTCGAATGCCGTGGGTGTTTGTGTGTGCTGAATGCACTATAAGGCTAGGGTATGTGCATCTCCTATCACCAATTGGTTTTGGGAGAATGTGCTGCACGTCCCCAACATTTGGAAGAATTTAGTATCTAGATCTCTTCTAGTCATACATGGTTTTAGACTAGTGTTAAAATCCAATAAAGTTATTTTTCGAGAAAATGGCATGTATTTGGGGAAGGGGTACTTGTTGAATCAGATGTTTGAATTGAATGTCATCACTATTGTACCCAAAAGAGATTTGCCCGCAAAGGCTAATAATAATGCTTCCTCTTCTGCTTACATGCTCGAGTCTTCTTTTCTATGGCATTTTTGATTAGGACATCTTAATTATAAGTCAATACAACGAATGACTAATCTTGACTTGTTGCCCAAATTAAATTTTGATAGTGAAAAATACCAAATATGCGTTGAAAAGAAGATATCAAAGGTGCTATTTCCTTCAATAGAAAGGAACACTGAACTTTTAGATTTAATTCATACCGATGTGTGTGATTTAAAATTTATGCAAACAAGAGATGGTAAAAAGTATTTCGTAACATTTATCGACGATTGCACATGATACTGTTATGTCTATTTGCTAAGTAGCAAAGACGAGGCCCTTGATGCTTTCAAGGTCTATAAAAATGAAATTGAGAATCAACTTAGCAAACGAATTAAAGCAACTCGTAGTGATAGAGGTGGCGAATATGATACACCGTTTAATGAATTCTGTTCAGAACATGGCATTATTCATCAAACAATTGTACCATATTCACCTCAATCGAATGTGTAGAGATAAAGGGGTTTGAGTGATTTCAAAATGCATGATTTAAATGTGCATGTCATATTGCATAAAAACGTGCATGATATAAATGTGCATGACATATTGCGTAAAACTTGTCTTATATAGTTCATATATAATGTTGCCGTACTAACGAGCCATGAAGCTTTAAAGCTTACATCAAATGGCAAACATTTGTTGTGTTTATACTATTTTCAGGTGCCACCATTAATAAACTAATCTAGTTCATTAAGTTAAGTACTTAGTTAATTAAACTAAGTAGTTCATTAAAGTAAGCAACATTTGAACAAGGCACAAAGGCAACAAGACTAAGAAAGGAACGTCTCCTCCTCCCTTTAATCATCAATATACACGCATATATATATATATATATATATATATATATATATATATATATATATATACACACACAAAAATATATATTTTCAGATTTTTTGAAAAAGGCACATACACATGTATTCCAACGTACTACCGACACGTTATATATTTTACGTACGTACGTTAACGTCACACCAACATATTTAACTCATATTTATGAGTATATTCAGGTCTTATATCATATGATATAAGTCATGATGATGAAAAATTAAATACGACACGTTAAAAGGTTCTAAACCGAAAATTGTCGTATCGGGCGAAAAGCGAAACTTCGCCAACGTGTTACGTACTTGCTATAAATAGATGGCCAGCCCCTACACCTCAAAAATACTTACTATTTTCGTGCATATGATGATATTTTCAGCCATAAAATCATTCTATGTTGGCACACACAAATCATCCCACATTAAGGCCAAATTATGGAGATTCCAATTTTAATTTTGTCACATGTTAATGACGCCACTTTAGACCAGCCAAGTGCTGAGAATTAAAGTTTATATTATATATATAATGTGTAACATAATATATATAACATGTGCAAAAAGTTGGAATTTAATTAGAGAAAAATCGGGTAATCGATAAATATCAAAAATTCGATTTTCTACGTACACAACACATGGAATATTTTCAGCACATCATACGACACGTATCTAGACACTTTTTACATATATCATACATCTTAAAGTGTTCTAGAAAATTAAATTAAGGGCTGATTAGAATATAACATGTGTGTATTATTAAATGTGCACTATTTTACAAAGTTTACAAAAATAAAATTCAGCACATGTATATACATATCATACACGCCTATACAGCTGAGTTGGAGCATATGTGGAGCCTTGTTGGCATATGCATTGGTCAAGAATCAATCATACAATGTTGGTGATTTAAAGAAAGAAGCTACAAAAGGTAATGCTTCAAATTTCATCTCATTTGAAACACATGCTGAAAATTTCAGCATGTGTAGTTTGAGTGGCCGATTTTATCACTTAGAAATGTCATATTTTACTATCTTGAATCATGAGGATTAATTGAGGATGTTATGGTAATGTTTTGAATTAAATATGAAATTAAAATGGTGATATTTTTAATATCACACATGCTAAAAATTTTAGCATGTGTAGTAATGTATCTTGGCCGAATTCTTGGCCATATTGGTGTCCAAATTCATTTCCAAAAATGATGAGATTATTTTCTACTAATTGGTGATTTATTTCAAAGAGAAAAATCAAAGAAAATTGGAAATAATTTGAATAAAAGCACCATGTATCACATGCTGAAATTTCAGCATGTCAAGTTCATTCATGGCCGATTTCTTGCTTGTTTTTTTGGAGAAATTATCTTGCTTAATTTATGTGATAATCTTATGAGTTATGGCAACTATTCTATGTTGATTTTGGCACATGTTTTTAGTGGAATTCTCAGATTTTCCAAGTCATCAAATGATGACGACATTCAACCTATCAATGAGTGCCAAGTAAGCAAAAGTTAATTGATCATCCAATGAGAACATGCCAAGTAAGCAAGATCATGTCACAATAATGCCACACATTCTCCCAAGGACTTAGAAGATAGTTTTCAAGAGGAGAAGGACTCCAAAGGGGCGGCCAACACATGTTAAAAAGAAGGAAGAAGAGCAAAAATAACAAGAACAAGAGTTGCAAATTCAAAGATCAAAAGTGTTCTAGCCTTCTTCTTCTACACTCTCTTTGTTTCTTCTTCCTAAAAGCCTCTTGTACTTATATTCATATTCTTGAATAGGCTTATCTTAGACCACCACACATTCTTTATCTTTGTAAAAGATTGATCAAGGTGTGATCAATTTCAATCTTGCAAGGTGGTTGTGTTTGTGCGTATTGTATTCATCGTACAAGGTTTGTAAAGGGTTGGAGTTGGTGTGTAACTCCATCAACCCTGTGGTAAGGTGTTTTTGAGTTGTGTGATTAGTGTGAACCGAGGAAGGTGTTCCTCGAAGACTGGAGTAGGTTGTTGATAACCGAACCAGTATAAAATTCTTGGTGTCATTTACTTTCAGCACTATTTACTGTTTTTAATCACGTCCGTAAAAATAGCAAAGGAATTTTAAAAATCACAAAACTTTCATGAAATATAGACACACGTGTTAAGGTTCTTTTGGCACAAGTTTCAACCCTTTTGGATAAGTATAAGTCATCCAAACGTCCAAAGTTCTGAGACTAGTGCAGTCTGATTTTCAGGCTTGCAAAGGTTGAGACTTTGATTGTATTTGACTAACTTCCCAAAAGATTTTTTCAAAACTGTTTAAACCAATTTAAATACAACTTATAAGTGGTTAGTCTTTAAAATTTTAGAGCATTTAGGGTTACGTACAAATAGGAATTAATTTTTGAAATCAGTCTACTGTTTCTGGCAGATTTGCGCAATCTGACCACTAACGATTTTTGAAGAGGTTAGAGGTTGAATTTAAATATGAAATTTTTAGGAGACACCCATAACATCTGAGGCTAAGTTTTATCAAAATTTCAGAATTTTGGAAGACCTGCAACCTAGTTTTAAAAACGTTTTAATACTGGTCCTGAAAACAGAAACTGTTTTCAGAAGTTGGGTTTTTGGTTTTAGACAATTTTAAAAACCACATTTTCCGCACCCACTATTCAAACCCCCCTTCTAGTGGTGCCTTGCAGATCCTACAGAATGTTATTGCTGAACGCAAAAACCGTACTCTAAAAGAGATGATGAAGCTTTGTTGATAAGTTCGGGTTTACCTCGGAACTTGTGGGGGGAAGCAATTCTCTTAGCCAACATCATTTTAAATAGAATTCCATCTAAGAAGATGAATGAAACCCCATACGAGTTTTGGAAAGTCAAAATCCTAGTTAAAAATACTTGAAAGTGTGGGGGTGTCTGGCAAAGGTTGTTGTATCTAAACCAAGACAAGTTAAAATCAGGCCTAAAACGGTTGACTGCATATTTATAGGATATGAGACTAACAGTAGTGCGAATTGGTTCTTGGTGCACAAATCGGATATTCCTAAGATACATGAAAATGTTGTCATGGAGTCAAGGAATGTAGTGTTCTTCGAAGATGTCTTTCCGAGGAAAGACAAAAATCAAGAAGAAACAAGAACTGGTAAGCAAATGCGTGATGCGACTCCTCAAAGAATTGAGAAGCTTCGTCAAAACAAGCGTGCCAGAATGCCAACTTTTTTTGGACCGGATTTTCTAACCTATATGGTAGAAAATGAGCCAAAGAACTTTCCGAGGCAATGTCAACCCAGAAGCTCCATTCTGGAAAGAAGCAATTAACAATGAGATGGACTCGATTCTTCAAAATCAAATCTGGGAGTTGGTTGACCTTCCACCTAGAAGTAAACCACTTGGTTGCAAGTGGATTTTCAAGAAGAAAATGGAAGAGGATGAGTCTATTGAAAAGTATAAAGCCAGGTTGGTAGCTAAAGGATATCGACAAAAAGAAGGCTTTGACTTTTTTGACACCTACTCACCAGTAACTAGGATCACTTCTATAAGGACGCTAGTTGTTATTGCTGCAGTCTATAACTTGGAAATCCATCAGATGGATGTGAAGACTGCTTTTCTGAATGGTGAGTTGGATGAAGAAATTTATATGGAACAACCTGAAGGGTGTATGGTTCCAGGACAAGAGTCGAAAGTCTGTAGACTCATTAAGTAGCTATACCGACTTCAGCAAGCGCCTAAAGAGTTGCACTTGAAATTTGATCAAGCTATGCTAGCTAATGGTTTCAAGATCAATGAGTGTGACAAGTGTGTCTACATTAAAACACACAGAATGCATATGTGATAGTATGTCTCTATGTAGACGACATGCTAATCATGGGGAGTACTCGAGACATCATCTTAAACACAAAGAAGATGTTGACGTGAAACTTCGATATGAAAGATATGGGAGTTGCCAACGTTATTCTAAGAATTAAAATTTCTAGGATAGCCGAGGGACTTGTGTTGTCACAAACTCACTATATTGAATCAGTTCTAAGACGTTTCAATATGCTTGATGTGAAACCGGTGAAGACTCCATTCGACTTAAGTATACACTTAACGAAGAACCGAGGCGAGCTAGTAGCTCAATTGGAGTACTCGCAAGTAATCAGAAGTCTAATGTATATAACGAACTGTACAAGGCCAGACTTAGCGTGTTCGATTAACAGATTGAGCAGGTTTATATGTAATCCAAGTGAGGAACATTGAAATGCTCTGAATAGAGTAATAAGATACTTGAAGCATACAATGAATATTATATTAAATTACTCAAGATATCCAGCAGTATTGGAAGGCTATTGTGATGCCAACTGGATATCTGACAGTAAAGATTCTAAGTCCACCAGTGGATATTTATTCACGGTTGGTGGAGGTGCTATGTCGTAGAAATCCACGAAGCATGTAGGATCTGCAAGGCACCACTAGAAGGGAGGGTTGAATAGTGGGTGCGGAAAATGTGGTTTTTAAAATTGTTTTAGGCCAAAAATCCAACTTCTGAAAACAGTTTCTGTTTTCAGGACCTGTTTTGAAACATTTTGAAAACTAGGTTACATGTCTTCAAAAATTCTGAAATTTGGAGAGATCTTATTATCAGATGTTCTGAGTATCTGCTAAAAGTTTCAGATGAAAATTCAACCTTTAACCCTTTCAAAAAATCGTTGGCAGTCAGATTGCATAAATCTGCCCGAAACGGTAGTCTGATTTGAAAAATTAATTCCGATTAAAACGTGACTCCAAACGCTCTGAAAATTTAACGACTAACCCCTTATTAGGTGTATTTAATTAGGTTGAAACAGTTTTTAAACATTCCTTTAGGAAGTTAGTCAAATACGTTCAAAGTCTCAACCTTTGCAAGCCCTAAAATCAGACTGCACTAGTCTTAGAACTTTTGACGTTTTGATGACTTATACTTGTCCAAAAGGGTTGAAACTTGTGCCAAATGAACCTTAAGATGTGTGGCTATGTTTTCTGAAAGGTTCGTGATTTTTGAAGTTCGTTTACTATTTTTAAGACCGTGATAAAAATGATGCACTGTGCTAGAAACTGAAAGTAAGTTCTGAAAAGTAAAGAACACAAGGAATTTTATACTGGTTCGCTTAAATCAACCTACTCTAGTCTTCGAGGACACCTTCCTCGGTTATCACTAATCACAAAACAATAAACAACACCTTACCACACAGGGTTGATGGAGTTACACACCAACTCCAACCCTTTACAAACCTTGTAAGTGATTACAACGATCACGAACACCACCACCTAGCGGATGCAAGATTGATCACACTTTGATCAATCTTTTACAACAATATAGAGTATATGGTGGTATAGATGAAGCCTATTCAAGATGTATGAATATGAATACAATAGGCTTTAAGAGAGAAGAAAGAAAGAATTGTAGAAGAAGAAGATGGTTGCAACGTTTTTGCTCTTAGAACTTGTAAGCCTTGTCTTGTGTTTTTGTTTGCTCTCTTCTTTCCTTTTTATCAACAATGGCCGCCCCCTCCTTCCTTTTCTTCCTCTTGAAAATTATCTTTTAAGTCCTTGGAAGAATATCTTGCATCATTGTGACATTCACTTGCTTACTTGGCAACTCCTCATTGGATGATCATTAAGCCCTTGCTTACTTGGCGCTCATTGATTGGATGAAAGTTGTCATCATTTGATGACTAGATAAATGTTAAAATGACACTTAAAAACATGTGCCAATTAGCCATAAAAATGTTGTCATAAGTCACATATTAAATTCTATAAAATTTGCAAGACAAAATATCTCCATTATAATCCTTAAAATCGGCCACCTTGATTTTTCCACATGCTGAAATTTTCAGCATGTGCACTATCCAAGATACATTCAAATTGTTGCCATGTTGGTATAGATTATTCCCTTGAAAATGAAAAACCAAATGTGCTTAATTCCAAGACAAATAATCGGCCATATTCATTCCAACACATGCTGAAATTTTCAGCATGTGATGATATTAAACATTGACATTTTATCTTCCAATCAATCCATATAATTCAAAGAAGTAAATATGGCACAATTTAGCTCAAAAATTCGGCCAACTCAATGCACACATGCTGAAATTTTCAGCATGTGTTACAAACGTGACATAGTTTGAAATGTCACCTTGTGTAGCTCATTTCTTTATGTTACCAACCTTTTATACTTCATTCTTGGCCAATCAAGATGCCAACAAAGCTCCACATATGCTCCAACAATGCTGTAGTAGGCGTGTGGCAAGCTTGTACATGTGTTGAATTTTATTTTTTACAAACTTTGTAAAATAGTGCACAATAATTACACACATATGGTATATTCCAATCAGCCCTTAATTGATTTTTCTAGAACACTTTAGAACTTATAGAGTATGTAAAAAGTGTCTAGATACATGTTATATGTCATGCCAAAAATGTTCCATATGTCGTGTTCGTAAAAAACCGAATTTTCGACTTTTGTCGATTACCCGATTTTTCTCCGATTAAATTCTAAATTTCTGCACATGTTATATATATTATGTTACACATAATATACATAAATTAAACTTTAATATTCAGCACTCATGGCTGATTAAAGTGGCGCCTACATGTGACAAAAATGTTGAATTTGAAATCTCCACAATTTGGCCTTAATTGGGGGTGATTTGTGTGTGTGAACATGGAATGATTTTAGAGCTGTATATACCATGTAAGCCACGAAATTTGTGGCTATTTTTGAAGCGTAGGGGCTGGCCATCTATATATGTCAAGTACGTGACACGTTGGCAAAGTTTCGGTATTCGTCCGATACGACAATTTTTGGTTTAGAACTTTTTAACGTGCCGTAATAATTTTGTCATCACCATGACTTATATCATATGATATAAGACCTGAATATACTCATAAATATGAGGTAAATATAGTGGTGTGATGTTAACGTACGTTCGTAAAATATGTAATGTGTCGGTAATACATTGGAATATATGTGTATAGTGCCTTTTAAAGAAAATCTGAATATATATATATATATATATATATATATATATATATATATATATGTTAAAATGCGTGTATATAAAGGAGAGGAGAAGACTTTCCATTCTTCAATTTGTTGTCTTTGTGCCTTCTCCAAATATATCACCATTTAATGAACTACTTAGTTCATTTAACTAAGCACTTCACTTAGTGAACTAGTTTAGTTCATTAATAGTGGCACCTGAAAATATTTCAAACACAACAAATGTTCGCCATTTGATGTAAACTTTAAAGCTTCATGGCTCGTTAGTACGGCAACATTATATATAAACTATATAAGGCATGTTTTATGCAAAAACGTGTCAAGTCATAAAACATGTCATGCATTTTTGTAGTACACGTTATTTAAATCAAGTATTTTGTAATCACTCAAACCCCTTTTTCTCTACAATCTCCCCCTTTTGATGATTTACAAAATAACCTAAGTTCATGATTTAAATTTTTTCGCTCCTCCTCCAATCATGCACAAATTCAAATTTTGAATTTCAAATTTCGAATTTTCTCCCCCTTGATTTGTGCAATCAATCTCTCTCTCTCCCTTAAATCATGCATTCTCTCCCCCTTTATTTTGGAAAGACAATCAAAAATGCATGTAAATATGGAAATACAATTAAATCAAATCAGCAGAAATCATGCCTAATTTAGATCGAAGATTTTCATATGTGGCCTGATTTAGTGATTTTGTGAAGATGTCAGCTACTTGTGCCTCAGTGTGTACGTGATCTATAACAATATCACCATTATTTATGTGATCACGAAGAAAGTGATAGCGGACTTCTATATGCTTTGCCTTAGAATGTAGAACAGGGTTCTTAGATAAGTTGATGGCGCTCATACAATCACAATATTTAGGAATCTGATTTACCGCAATCCCAAAGTCAGAAAGTTGTTGTTTTAGCCATAGTAATTGTGTGCAACAAAGACTGAGTGCCATGTATTCAGCTTCAGTGGTGGATAAGGCTACGCTTGCTTGCTTTTTAGAAAATCATGAGATAAGTGAATTTCCTATAAATTGACAAGTGCCACTCGTGCTTTTCCTATCTATTTTACATCCACAATAATCTGCGTCAGTATAGGCATGCAAGTTAAATTCACAATATTCATCATACCAAATGCCTAAGGTGGTTGTGTGCTTAATATATCGAAATATTCTTTTCACGACATTGTAGTGAGACACCTTAGGTTGACTTTGAAAACGTGCACACATACATACACTGAACATGATATCAGGTCTACTAGCAGTAAGATAGAGCAAAGAGCCAATCATAGACCTATATAAAACATTATCAAAGTCCTTACCATGTTCATCTTTGTCTAGTTTAGTGGTGACGCTCATGGGGGTGGGGGATGGTTTCAAATTCTCAAAGTTGAACTTTTTAATCATGTCATTAATATATTTAACTTGGCTGATATGTATACCTTTACCTGTTTGTTTAATCTGCAAGCCAAGAAAGTAATTTAATTCACCAACCATAGACATTTCAAATTCGGATTTCATGCAAGTTTCAAAATCTTGAACAAGTTTATGAAAGGTGGAGCCGAAAATAATGTCATCAACATAGATTTGAATGATTAGTAAATCCGATTTATCTTGTTTTAAAAATAGAGTACTATCTATAGCGTCTCTTTTAAAACCATTTTCTAATAGAAAAGTAGCAAAACGATCATACCATGCTCTAGGTGCTTGCTTTAAACCATATAGTTCCTTCTTTAGTTTGTACACGTGATCGGAATGTTTTAAATCTTCAAAACCGGGTGGTTGTTTCACGTATACTTCTTCTTGTATAAATCCATTTAAGAATGCACTTTTCACGTCCATTTGATAAAGTTTAAAACCTTTCATGCAAGCAATAGCAAGTAAAAGTCGTATGGCTTCTAAGCGTGCTACGGGTGCAAATGTTTCATCATAATCTATTCCTTCTTCTTGGTTATATCCTTGTGCTACAAGTCTAGCTTTGTTTCTAACAACTTTTCCTTCTTCATTCATTTTATTTCTAAACACCCACTTTGTGCCTATTATAGTCTTATCTTGTGGTCATGGCACTAAATCTCATACATCATTTCTTACAAATTGATTAAGTTGATCATGCATAGCATCAATCCAAGAAGAATCACTCAAAGCATCAAACACATTTTTAGGTTCAATTTCGGATATCATGGCATGAAATTAATTTATTTCATCCGCATTTATTCTTCTTCGTGGTCACACACCGTGAGTGATATCGTCTATAATGAGATCGTGTGGGTGATCTCTATGCCATCTTGGTTGATTATTTTCTTCGTTCTCATGCATTTCTAGTGTATCATGCGTTTCGAGTGTATCATGCGTGCCATAATCATCATTCAACACGGGTTTTAATTTCAAAATCATCGTCATATTCTTTATCCTTATCAATCTCAACAAGTTCATTAAACTTCACATGAATGGATTCTAGAATTTGCTTAGTGATGAGATCATAACATCTATATGCTTTTGAATTCACAGAATACCCAACAAAGACGCATTCAATTGATTTAGATTCAAACTTATCTAAATTAACTTTCGTATTTAAAACAAAGAATTTACAACCAAACACACGAAAGTAATCAATTTTAGGCATGCGATCATTTAATATCTCATAAGGAGTCTTATTTATTTTCTTTCTAATAGACAAACGGTTAACTATATAGCATACATGATTTACGGCGTCCACCCACAAAAATCTAGGGAGTTTATTTTCACATAACATGGTTCTAGCGATCTCTTGTAGTGTCCTATTCTTTCTTTCTACTACTCCATTTAGTTGTGGAGTTCTAGGTGGTGAAAACTCGTGTTTGATTCTTTTTTCTTCGCAAAATGCAATCATGTCCTTGTTTTTAAATTCACCGCCTCTGTCGCTTCTAATCCTTTTCACATTGAAACCATATTGATTTTCAAGTTGTTTTATTAGTTTCGCAATCTCAATGGCACTATCATTTTTATGTGCAAGAAACAAAGTCCAAGTATAACGAGAAAAATCATCAACAATCACACATGCATAATGACGTCCACCGAGACTCGTAGTGCGACCAGGACCAAACAAATCAATGTGTAATAATTCTAAAACTCTAGTCGTGCTTATTTCATTTTTAGGTTTAAGTGACTCGCGTGTTTGTTTGCCTTTAATGCAAGATTCACACAACTAAAAGTTGTCTAAATCAAGTTTAGGCAATCCTCGTATTAGGTTCTTTCGTTGGAGTTTTTCAAGTGTAGAAATGCTGATGTGTCCTAAACGTCTATGCCACAAGTTAGCGTTAGGTTCATTTGACATAAAACACTTAACCTTAGTGTCTAACATGTCATCCATAGAAAGCGTAAAAATGTTTCCTTCCCTTTTTCCTTTTAACACTACTTCTCCATTTTTATTTATTATATTGCAATATGGATGAGTAAAACACACATCAAAACCATTGTCAATAAATTGTGAGATGCTAAGAAGATTATAGGATAAGTTGCTTACCAAAAAGACATTGGAGATTTGAAGGGTGCTTGGGCTTTCGATTGTACCTTTTCAGATTATTCTTCCTTCATTGTTGTCTCCAAAGGTCACGGATCCGCCTTTTGTGACCTTCTTCAAATTTTTGAACAAGCTCGGGTCATCTGTCATGTGCCTCGAGCAACCACTGTCAAGGAACCACTTGATTGATGTGTCTTTTAATGTATGGGTTCCCTGCAATGTACGAGAATGATTTAGGCACCCTTTTAATTTTGGGTCCTTGCGAGTTAGTTATTCACCTCTTAGTAAAAGTACCATTCGGTACCCATACTTAGGTGATCCTTCTCGGTCTAGAAAATGGTAAGAATGTAGATGAAGGAGCGATGTAGTAGACATGTGGTGAGTGTGTTATGCCCCGCACCCTCAGTAGGGAAATTAAAAGACAAAGAAGGATTTTTGCGGAAATTAATGACGGTCAAGAAAATTAATTAGACATTAATATGAGGATTAATTAGAATAAATGGAGGATTTATTATTAGAGTTTAAATTGTAATTAATTTTAGAATTAAATAATTAGGATTTATCCTTTAAGATAAATAAGAAATGAAATGTAATTTAGAAACACCAAACTTTTTCCCCTGACCATATATAAACTGAGAAGCGTCAGTTTCTTCAGAAACCAACGACGCTTCTTTTGTCTGCCCTAGCCGTTTCTCCCAGCGTAAGAGAAGATAGCCTTCAGGAATCAATCCAACCTGCATCCGTTCTTCAATCCGTCTTCGAGTAATCAAAGGCAAGTAATCTGTTTATAAGTTCTTACGATTTGCGAAAGAAAACGGCCTATTTTAATTATCAAATTGGATCACCATGCAGTAGATTCGTTCGTTGATTATTTGCATATGATCTGTGTGCTTTCGTTTCAAGATTTGGCCAAGTTATATGAATATTCATTCGTTGTGGTTGATGGTTATGTGAAAACATGCAAATCCCTACCCCGAATCCCCTCTTGGTGTGATCCCATAGTTGGGCAAGGGGTTGAGAGAAAAGATTGGATTTTTGGGGTTGAGAGAGTCGGATAATCGAGTTCTAGGCTTGAATCTTGCTTGAGATGAGTATAGCGGTTAATCTGTAGGTTAAGCATGAAATTGTAGCAGGGAAATCTAGGCTTGGAATTGGTGGATGGAGATTGGAAACATTGATTGAGATCTGCAGAAAATCGCAGAAGAAGTTCTGGAGTAGCATTGACATCGATCGATCGATGTCAGAGATCGATGTCCCCAGAAGGACATCGATCGATCGATGTACAGGCGGCTGAGAGATCGATGTCCCCAGTTGGACATCGATCGATCGATGTAGTAGTAGCTGAGAGATCGATGTCCCCAGTTGGACATCGATCGATCGATGTAGGTGAAGCCTGAGAGATCGATGTCCTCAGAAGGACATCGATCGATCGAAGTCAGAGATCGATGTCCCCAGTTGGACATCGATCGATCGATGTATAGGGAATGAAGTCCTGAAATTTTGTGGAAAGTGGAGGAAGAAAGAGGGACGTTCGGGGAACCTTTGGGTGACTTTAGAGACTTCTTAATACTTGATTAAGGGTAGTCTAAGCCTTGGGAACATGCCCTAGGATGATGAATCAATCTTGGTGATTTCAACGGATTCTCAAATCGAGTTTCAACGGGAATGACGTAGACGGGTTAGGAAATGAACGTACGAGGTGCCTCAAAGCTCAAGGAAGGAGAGATGGGGATACTCGCGTAGGTTATGAACTCTAGAATCAAGAGTAAGTGTGGATGAGCTAGTTGAGGGTTAAGTATTGACGGACAAGTTAGTATACCTTTGTGTGTGTCACTTGTACTTGCGCGTGTGAATGTGAATTGCATATGTGATTGAGGAATGTGAATGAACAAGGAGTCTTGCATCATGGCACGTGCATTGCATAAGTTTTTGAAAAGAGAGGTGCTTCGGCTCTGATTTGCGAAGGTGACCTACAGTGTTAACCGGGATGGAAATTTAAGCCGGGGTGCACTGTAGGCCACAAAAGACTGTAACGTTAACCGGGATGGAAATTTAAGCCGGGGTGCGTTACAGGGTATAAAGTCCTCTACAATGTTAATCGGGAGGGAAATATAAGCCGAGGTGCATTGTAGAGTTTATGAGAGCTGTGATGTTAATCGGGATGGAAATATAAGCCGAGGTGCATCACAGAGCATATGAGCTTGTAACGTTAACCGGGATGGAAATATAAGCCGGGGTGCGTTACAAGGAATGAGTTAGGAACCGGACATTGTGTCATGCACTGCATCGATTTGAAAGAAATGGCTCATGCATATGCGATTGTGTAGCGTAGTGCATTATTTTGACATGCATCACGAGAGTCGTTGTGGCATGTGTGCTTATGATATTGATCGACATTGAATTGCTTACTTGCGTTTCAATTTGCTGTACTTGATTTATTACATGTTCCGTTTATATATTTGAAAATTTCAAGACATGTGCCCCACAATTCCCTCAAGTTATCTATTACTCATGTCTTGCCATGTGATGATCCCGTATGCCTTATAAGTGGGTTACTTGCTAGCGTTTTTCGCTAAGGGTACTGCCTTTGATCTTGCAGATGAGCCTAGCTATGACATGATTTTCATTGAAGACGACGGCGAGTGGGCTGAATGGGATGTTTAGGGTGCATCTTGAGGAAATAGTTGAGACAGTGTTGTTTATTTCAGTTATTTCGTTTGTTTGAGGATTTGAGTTGACAAACATCTTGACCAGTTGTTGGGATTTTAGTATTCTTTGATGTACGAGTTGACGGTTGACATTCGCTAGATACATGTTTCCGCTTTTACTTTCGTACGTCACTGATGATGTGTACACGAGAGATGAGACGTCTTGTAGTCTTCTCAGTAAGCTACGACGGGTGCACCGGTTCGGATTCCGCTGTCCGGGTCGGGGCGCTACAGGTGGTATCAGAGACTAGGCTTCAGATCTACCTCGGAAGTCTAGGTTATGACATGTAGAGTCTTAAGTTATGATCTTCCCATTAAGTTGATCTATTAGTCTAAGTATGCAATCTTAGATTTAAGCTTGATCTGGGATGGGTGTGTGTACGAGCGCGATTAGTGAAATCAAATAAAATGTAATTGTTTTAACCCATGAACTACGCCTCGTACCCCTTTATGGATTTCACGTTTTATTTTGGAACTGCTCGACACTAATGACGTGATCTTGCAGAAAATGCCTCCCAGAAGAGACCCTCAAGGAAACGGTGGGAATGGGAACAACGATAACCCTCCACCACCACCACCCCCAGTTTTAGTACCCCAAGCACTGATTGATGCTATCACAGTGATAGCGCAAGGAGTGGCGCAACAACAGCAACAACCCCCTGCGCCAGCACCACCACAGCATGGCATAAGGTATTATATTGGGGAGATGCGCAAGATGCATGCCCCAAACTTTGAAGGGACAACTGACCCAGAGGTGGCTGGGTTTTGGCTTGATGAGATAGAGAAATGCTTCAAGCTGGTACAAGTGCCTGAAGAACACAAGGTGGATGTAGCCACACCTTTCCTGACTGGCAGAGCGAATGCCTGGTGGAACGGCATTCTGCCCAAGATGACTTCTCCCATCCAGTGGAGTCAATTTGTGAAGGCCTACAAGGACTATTATGTGCCTGAGACTGCCGTCTTGGAAAAGATGAGGCAGTTTGATAGATTTGAGCAAGGAAGGATGACTATCTCGGACTACGCAGACAGGTTTCATGCCTTGGGCAAGTTCACACCTCTGGTATTGGAGAACAATAGGATGAAAATGTTGAAGTTTGAAGAGGGTCTGAACCCCCGCATACGGACAGCAATCGCGGGGTCAAGTCTGAAAACATTCGAGGAGATGCTGGACGCGTGTTACCGAGTGGAGAGTGACATGCGACGATCACAAAACAGAGAGGCTCGTGAAGAATCGAGCAAGAGGCCGAGAGTAGAGCCAAGTGGAGGTAGACCCGGACGTTGGGTCAAAATTCCCAGGAAAGGACAAGCGGGGCCAGCTCAAAGGGCACCGCAACAGAACCAGCAGAATAGCCAAGCACCTGCAGAGTGCCCACACTGCCAGAAAAGACATGTGGGCGAATGTTGGAAAGTTAGCGGTGCATGTTTTAAGTGTGGAAAGACGGGCCATAGAATCAGAGATTGTCCCGAGTGGAATCCTAAACCACAAGCCGGGGCAGGGCCAGCCCAGCAGCAGAAAGGAAGGCCCAATGCGAGAGTCCACGCGATGACGGACGCTGAAGTCCAGGATGATGCAAACGTCGTGACAGGTACGACTTAAGCTTAATAATAGCAGCCTAAGTTGAATTTTAGCCTTTTTAAGTGATGATTCAATATGCTTTATATGAGATCTCTATGTGCTGTACTTCATGTTAGGTGTGATCTTAGTTAACAACGTGCCTGCAAACGTGTTATTTGATAGTGGCGCTAGCCACTGTTTCATTTCTAAGCGATTCGCCAAAGGACTCGACTGTCTACCCGAATGGCTTGAGAACCCATTTAGGGTACAGGCAGCAGGAGAACAAGTACTGATTTCTTACCATCAGTACAAGGACTGTGAGTTGGAATTAGATGGGAAGCTTTTCTCGGTGACTCTAGTCCCAATACCGCTGAAGGACTTTGACATAATATTAGGCATGGATTGGTTGACCAAGAATCATGCCAACATCGACTGCAGGCTCAAGCGAGTGACCCTCAAAGACCCTGAGATGAATGACATCACGATACAAGGGAATGTCAAAATGGCCAAAGCTCCAAAGAAGGTATACTTGACAGCAATTAAGGCCCTTAAAGCCTTACAAAAGGGAGCTGAGGGATTTATGGTGTATGCACTAGATGTGAAGCAGGAGGTTCCCTCCATGGACCAAATACCGGTTATAAATGAGTTCAAGGACGTATTTCCGGACAACCTACCAGGAGTACCCCCAACGAGGGAAGTGGAGTTTGAGATCAACTTGATCCCGGGAGCCGAGCCTATATCTAAGGCACCTTACAGAATGGCCCCGGCCGAACTCAAAGAGTTAAAGGGGCAACTGCAAGAGTTATTGGACAAGAAATTGATACGTCCCAGCGTATCACCGTGGGGAGCCCCAGTCTTATTCGTGAAGAAGAAGGATGGCAGCATGAGGTTATGCATCGACTATCGGGAGTTGAACAAGGTCACCATTAAGAATAAATATCCTCTACCAAGGATTGAGGATTTATTCGATCAACTAAAAGGAGCTCGCTGGTTCTCAAAGATCGATCTTCGTCAAGGGTATCACCAGCTGCTTGTGAAAGCCGGAGACGTACCTAAAACGGCCTTTCGGACTCGATACGGGCATTATGAGTTCTTAGTGATGCCTTTTGGACTAACTAACGCCCCAGCAGCCTTCATGGATTTGATGAACACTGTATTCCGGGAACAGTTAGACCAATTTGTAGTGGTGTTCATCGATGATATCCTAGTCTACTCTCCCGACGAACAAACACATGCTGAACATTTAAGGGTGGTGTTGCAAATTCTGAGGCAACAGATGCTCTATGCCAAATTCAGCAAGTGTGAATTTTGGCTAAAGAAGTGTAGCCTTCCTTGGTCACGTGATTTCCGAAGATGGGATCTCTGTGGATCCCAAGAAGATAGAAGCCATCACAGAATGGCCAAGACCTACAAATGTGACCGAAGTCAGAAGCTTCCTAGGCTTGGCAGGCTACTATAGGAAGTTTGTTGAGGGATTCTCAACGATAGCAGTACCATTGAGTCGACTTACTCAGAAGAAGACTAAATTTGAATGGACTGCTGAATGCGAGCAGAGCTTTACTGAGCTCAAGAAGAGATTGACCACAGCCCCGGTGTTGGCACAACCTTCCGGCACCGACGGTTTCGTGATCTATAGTGACGCATCCAAGAAAGGACTAGGTATGTACACCATTACAATTAATGCATTGTATATACTTATGCAAGTCCTAAACTAACCCTCTGTTTATAGGTTGTGTATTGATGCAAAACGAACGAGTCATATCGTACGCGTCAAGACAACTGAAACCGTATGAGCAGAACTATCCGACGCATGACTTGGAGCTCGCAGCTGTGGTATTTGCTCTTAAAATCTGGAGACACTATCTATATGGAGAGAAGTGTGCAGTATTCACTGATCACAAGAGCTTGAAATACCTATTCTCACAGAAGGAGCTGAATATGAGACAAAGAAGATGGTTAGAGTTACTCAAGGACTATGACTTGACCATCAATTACCATCCGGGCAAAGCCAACAGAGTGGCGGACGCATTGAGCAGAAAGTCTAGCCACGCAAGACAGTCTCCATTGGAAAGAGAGATTGAAGAGTTTGATCTGGAATTGGTGGATTCAGTGGCAAATGTCCTCACAGCTTTGTCTATCAGCCCAGACTTGGTAGACCGAATCAAAGAGGCACAGTATGAGGAACCGACACTGAAAGAGATCCGCGACAAATTATCCACAGGACCGGTAAAGGACTTCCAGTTGCGAGAAGATGGGAGTCTATGGTTCCAGAATCGGTTATGCGTACCAGCTAAAGACGAACTCCGAACAGAATTACTTCGAGAAGCGCATAACTCAAGAATGTCTATCCACCCCGGAAGTACTAAGATGTATAAGGACCTCAAAAGAAACTATTGGTGGATAGGGATGAAAAGGTCAATAGCGGCATATGTTGAGAGATGTTTGATATGCCAACAAGTCAAAGCGGAACATCAACGACCTGGTGGTTTGATGAAGCCACTAGAGATTCCAGAATGGAAGTGGGAGCACGTGACGATGGATTTCGTAATGGGACTACCCAAGACCCGCAATGGAAACGAGATGATTTGGGTAATTGTAGACCGATTAACGAAGACGGCTCACTTTATAGCCATGCCACATGGTACTTCGTATGAGAGGTTATCCAATATCTATGTGGACAACATTGTAAGCCTACATGGAGTCCCAGTCAGCATCGTATCGGACCGTGACCCCAAGTTCACCTCTAAGTTCTGGAGGGCGTTCCAGAAAGCTATGGGCACAGAGTTGAGAATGAGCATGGCATACCACCCGCAAACGGATGGGCAATCCGAGAGGACCATCCAAACCTTGGAAGACATGCTGAGAGCATGCGCCTTGGACTTCAAAGGGAACTGGGATAGCATGTTGAAATTAATGGAGTTTTCATATAATAACAGCTATCACAGTGCAATTGGCATGGCGCCATTCGAAGCGTTATACGGGCGTAAGTGCAGATCCCCGATTTGTTGGGATGAAGTTGGAGAAAGGACAATCACTGCACCCGAGTTGGTTGAGCAAACAGTGGAAAAGGTCAAGGTGATAAGAGAGAAACTCAAGGTGGCTCAAGATCGTAGTAAAAGTTGGGCTGACACCAAGAGACGACCGTTGGAGTTTGAGGAAGGCGATAAGGTTTACCTACGAGTTTCACCAACCAAAGGAGTGGCTAGATTTGGAGTGAAGGGCAAGTTGAGCCCTAGATATATTGGTCCTTACGAAGTTCTTGGTAAAGTCGGTGAAAGAGCATACCGACTAGCCTTACCTCCGAGTTTATCCCAAGTCCATAACGTATTTCATGTATCTCAACTGAGGAAATACGTATCTGACCCAAGTCATGTCCTTGAAGCTCAACCGTTGGATGTTAAGGAAGATGTCACGTATGAAGAGCATCCCATAAAGATTGTGGACAGAAAGGATCAAGTCCTACGCCGACGCGTCATTCCGTATGTCAAAGTTCAGTGGAGTAACCATACGGAGCGCGAAGCCACGTGGGAGCTTGAAGAGCAAATGAAGGAGTTATATCCACACCTCTTCCAATAAGGTACGCCAGTTTCGAGGACGAAACTTCTTATAAGGGGGGAGGGATGTTATGCCCCGCACCCTCAGTAGGGAAATTAAAAGACAAAGAAGGATTTTTGCGGAAATTAATGACGGTCAAGAAAATTAATTAGACATTAATATGAGGATTAATTAGAATAAATGGAGGATTTATTATTAGAGTTTAAATTGTAATTAATTTTAGAATTAAATAATTAGGATTTATCCTTTAAGATAAATAAGAAATGAAATGTAATTTAGAAACACCAAACTTTTTCCCCTGACCATATATAAACTGAGAAGCGTCAGTTTCTTCAGAAACCAACGACGCTTCTTTTGTCTGCCCTAGCCGTTTCTCCCAGCGTAAGAGAAGATAGCCTTCAGGAATCAATCCAACCTGCATCCGTTCTTCAATCCGTCTTCGAGTAATCAAAGGCAAGTAATCTGTTTATAAGTTCTTACGATTTGCGAAAGAAAACGGCCTATTTTAATTATCAAATTGGATCACCATGCAGTAGATTCGTTCGTTGATTATTTGCATATGATCTGTGTGCTTTCGTTTCAAGATTTGGCCAAGTTATATGAATATTCATTCGTTGTGGTTGATGGTTATGTGAAAACATGCAAATCCCTACCCCGAATCCCCTCTTGGTGTGATCCCATAGTTGGGCAAGGGGTTGAGAGGAAAGATTGGATTTTTGGGGTTGAGAGAGTCGGATAATCGAGTTCTAGGCTTGAATCTTGCTTGAGATGAGTATAGCGGTTAATCTGTAGGTTAAGCATGAAATTGTAGCAGGGAAATCTAGGCTTGGAATTGGTGGATGGAGATTGGAAACATTGATTGAGATCTGCAGAAAATCGCAGAAGAAGTTCTGGAGTAGCATTGACATCGATCGATCGATGTCAGAGATCGATGTCCCCAGAAGGACATCGATCGATCGATGTACAGGCGGCTGAGAGATCGATGTCCCCAGTTGGACATCGATCGATCGATGTAGTAGTAGCTGAGAGATCGATGTCCCCAGTTGGACATCGATCGATCGATGTAGGTGAAGCCTGAGAGATCGATGTCCTCAGAAGGACATCGATCGATCGAAGTCAGAGATCGATGTCCCCAGTTGGACATCGATCGATCGATGTATAGGGAATGAAGTCCTGAAATTTTGTGGAAAGTGGAGGAAGAAAGAGGGACGTTCGGGGAACCTTTGGGTGACTTTAGAGACTTCTTAATACTTGATTAAGGGTAGTCTAAGCCTTGGGAACATGCCCTAGGATGATGAATCAATCTTGGTGATTTCAACGGATTCTCAAATCGAGTTTCAACGGGAATGACGTAGACGGGTTAGGAAATGAACGTACGAGGTGCCTCAAAGCTCAAGGAAGGAGAGATGGGGATACTCGCGTAGGTTATGAACTCTAGAATCAAGAGTAAGTGTGGATGAGCTAGTTGAGGGTTAAGTATTGACGGACAAGTTAGTATACCTTTGTGTGTGTCACTTGTACTTGCGCGTGTGAATGTGAATTGCATATGTGATTGAGGAATGTGAATGAACAAGGAGTCTTGCATCATGGCACGTGCATTGCATAAGTTTTTGAAAAGAGAGGTGCTTCGGCACTGATTTGCGAAGGTGACCTACAGTGTTAACCGGGATGGAAATTTAAGCCGGGGTGCACTGTAGGCCACAAAAGACTGTAACGTTAACCGGGATGGAAATTTAAGCCGGGGTGCGTTACAGGGTATAAAGTCCTCTACAATGTTAATCGGGAGGGAAATATAAGCCGAGGTGCATTGTAGAGTTTATGAGAGCTGTGATGTTAATCGGGATGGAAATATAAGCCGAGGTGCATCACAGAGCATATGAGCTTGTAACGTTAACCGGGATGGAAATATAAGCCGGGGTGCGTTACAAGGAATGAGTTAGGAACCGGACATTGTGTCATGCACTGCATCGATTTGAAAGAAATGGCTCATGCATATGCGATTGTGTAGCGTAGTGCATTATTTTGACATGCATCACGAGAGTCGTTGTGGCATGTGTGCTTATGATATTGATCGACATTGAATTGCTTACTTGCGTTTCAATTTGCTGTACTTGATTTATTACATGTTCCGTTTATATATTTGAAAATTTCAAGACATGTGCCCCACAATTCCCTCAAGTTATCTATTACTCATGTCTTGCCATGTGATGATCCCGTATGCCTTATAAGTGGGTTACTTGCTAGCGTTTTTCGCTAAGGGTACTGCCTTTGATCTTGCAGATGAGCCTAGCTATGACATGATTTTCATTGAAGACGACGGCGAGTGGGCTGAATGGGATGTTTAGGGTGCATCTTGAGGAAATAGTTGAGACAGTGTTGTTTATTTCAGTTATTTCGTTTGTTTGAGGATTTGAGTTGACAAACATCTTGACCAGTTGTTGGGATTTTAGTATTCTTTGATGTACGAGTTGACGGTTGACATTCGCTAGATACATGTTTCCGCTTTTACTTTCGTACGTCACTGATGATGTGTACACGAGAGATGAGACGTCTTGTAGTCTTCTCAGTAAGCTACGACGGGTGCACCGGTTCGGATTCCGCTGTCCGGGTCGGGGCGTTACAGAGTGCACTTTAGGCCTTTGGCCGAGAACTCCTCTATCCGCATCATATGGTGTTCGTTTTTGATATGTCCTCGTGTTGGTGTGCATAGTGCGTGATCTAGATAGATGGAATGAATGTCGTGTATGCATCACTTGTTTCTTCTCATATCTATATGGCACATAATTATATTTTGCATGATATGAAGAAAGAGTATGACGAGATGAGGGGAGAGGGGGTCTTTGCGTCATCTTAGATGCCGTGTTTGCTTTCGGTGTGTCTACCTTCTTAGACAAGAAAAATTTGGTTGGTTTAATGGATACTTCATTTGTCTCAATGTATCGTAATCTGGTTTTATCACTATCATGTTTTTGTGATAAAATAATGCGATCTACAATGTTAGATCCCGTATCAAACTGTTTTATCATTTTTTTCTAAGTCTGTATTCCTTGATTTCAAATTTGAAATCTCGGATTTCATTTCATTGTTATGTGTTGTCATTTATGTGATCTCTGATTTTAATGCATTTATGATGCATGACGACTCTTCTTTTGAATAGTTTAATTGAGCAACAAGATGCGTGTTAGAAGATTCTAACAACTTATGGTCTTCAATTAATCGCTTCTTTTCTTTTTCAAGAGTCTTAGTGAATTTATGCAATTCTAAATACTGACTAAAAAGATCATCATATGAAGGCTCAGAGTCAGACTCAGCGTCAGAAGATACCTCTTTTGATGCTTTGGATACAAAGCATACTTGTGCAGTCTCTTCTTCTGTATCAGTCTCAGAATCAGATGTGTCACTCCAAGTGGAGGCCTTAAGAGCTCTTTTCCTTTGCTTAGGTTCTGAGACGAGTCTATTTTTGTTCCGATCCTTGTCAAGGTGTTTGTTTGTTTGCTTGTCCTTGTTAGGACAGTCATATGATAGATGTCCAAGTTTACAGCATTCATATCATTTAACGTCCTTGTCATTTGTCTTATTCTTATTTCTTTTAGTGGAAGTAGCCTTAGGTTTGTTCTTAAATGGCTTTCTCATGAATTTTCTCAAGCCTTTAGCCAATAGAATTAAGTCATCGTTATTTGATTCAAAATAACTATCATCTACGTGATCGGAAGAAGTAGAGACGTATTTATTTGATTTAAAGGCAATAGTCTTACCTTGTTTTGATGATGATTCCGATTTTTTTATAGTGAGTTTGTTCTCATATACCTTAAGTGATCCAATTAGTTCTTCCATTTTAATTGATTTGGTTTCTTTGCTCTCTTATATAGCCTTCACTTTGGGGTCCCATTCGGATGGTAGGCTTCATAATACCTTTTGGACCTTTTCCTGCATAGAGAAGGCTTTGCCAAGAGACTCAAGAGAATTGTAAATGTTAGTCAAGCGTAGATCCATATCAACAATAGATTCATTTGGAAATAATTTAAATGACTCAAGTGTGGACATAAGCATGTTAATTCTATGTATAATGTAAGAGAATATGGTTATGTATAATTATACATACATAAAATCGGCCAAAAGGCCTTTCTGTGATAAAAATGTCTTAATTATAATTTAAGTATACATATATGTATAGTATATATGTTAAGATATGAAAAATGGTTATTTTAAATGTTATGGATATATATATATATATATATATATATATATATATTTAAATAAGGCATATTTTATTATGATAAGCCTCACTTATGGGGGAAGAAAACCATATTACATAAGTTCATCATATGAGAAAAGCGAATGCAGTGATGCAATGATGGTTAACCGCCAATCATATATGATATATCGCATTAAAACATTGCCAAGTAAAATCACCCTTGTGGATAAAACCTTGGCGAAAGGAAAAACCGTGCATATTTATATGATTATGGTGTTGAACCTGTAGAATCCACGCTGAAAAGCACAACTGAACTAATGTATTTACAATATGTCTAGTGTTGTTCCAATACTCTCTGAGGTAGCAGCTTGCAGGGAAGCGTTGATGTGCCTTCAAGTGGCTGAGAAAGAGTTTCGTCAGCTAGCCATGGATCCGCCAGATGTTGGCCTCATTCATTTGTAGATGTATCCGTTCATGCCATAGAGATGAAAAAGTCAATATTATGAAATCGAAATGAATTATGAAGCAAAGAAGGAGGAGTGTCATGATCGTACCAACGTTGCCTGCATTCATAATGAATACAAGCAACAACAAAACATTGATGCTCTTGAAAGGCGATCGCTATTGCATTGAAATAATGCTGTCATCCAGTTTATCCTCAAGCAAAACATAATATAAATTGTTACTGCCATATCGCAAATAAGATAGAATGGATGATAAATGGATCAGAGATATGAGTAGAAACATACCTGCATTGCCTATGTCAGTATAACATAGGCAACGAATGTATAAAAGCGCTAACCCTTTGGAAGACATTAAAACCGCAAATTGGGGACCAAAGAGTCCATAATAATTTATCCTCAAACTTCACATGGCAATGAGTATAAAGATGTAAAAAGTGTTACGCCTATGGATCTTAATCCATGTCGTGAAAGTGTATGCGCCGCAGTGTTAGTCCCTCGTGGAGAGTAAGCTAACGTGGAAGAATTTAGGCATAGAAGTTGTATTGTACGTCACAAATCAGCAGCATATGGTCCTGTAAATTTATCTGGAGTGGATAAGTGGTGTAACAGCATCTTACAATCAGTTTCGAGGATGAGATGATCATAATCCCTGGAGTAGTATATAAGAGCATACTGTAGGGCCATAAGCTCAGCTCTCAAAGGTGTCATAACAGGCAAATAAAAACATATTGCTGAAATTAGATCCCTAGTATGAGTTCTTAAAACCACTGCACCAGATGCTCTTGTGCTATCCACCGTTGCATCAACATTAAGTTTTAATTTGCCTATTGAAGGACGCTCTGAACGAACGAATTTTGGTTTAGTAGACTGAATTGGCGGTGAGAAATGTTGTTGTGTCAAGTGTCATATCTGTCGAGAATACTTACGGCCTTGGGACATTGCATACCAAGTAAATATATGCTCCCGAGCATGTTCATACATTCTCGTATACGAGAATTGATCATCCCCAAATTTGATAGCTTCATACTCTTTCCATATAACCCATAGGACCAAGGACGGCACAACAATGCATAACTGACCCAGCATGGTATGTGAAGAAGATCCACGCCACCAACGGAGAAGAAAACCACGAACAGTCGGCGTATTTGGCAGTGGTCCAGAGAATAATATTGAAATCTGTTGCCATAAAGGCTGTATGGACGGACAACCAAGAAAAGTGTGATTTAAGGTATCAGTTTGTATTTTGCAAAAGACACACTGGGTAGGATGAATATTTTGCAGCATTTGCAAAGTATCGGGCAAACGCAGTGTATGCATCCATAATCGCCAAAGAAAGAGACAACCACCCAAAGGCATACTCGGCCACCAAACATATCTCAAATGATCAAAAAAGAGTAGTATCTGATATCAGCTGTTTATATGTGGCTTTAACCGAAAACTGTCCATTACTGTCCGCTGTCCAAATATAACCTTCCATATTAAAAGTCACTTGCATAAGCATATAGGCATTAATTCGGCAAAGACGCTTCCAAGTAGCTGAATCACAAATATGTGAATACATTGTTGCTCGCTGTCCATATTTAGCCCGACTGTAATTTACCCACAGAGGGGAGGAATGATGATAGTTCCACCACAATTTACAGTCGTAAGTCTGCTGAAGATATGATAGATTGTGAATATTTAAGCCGCCAAGCTCCTTAGGCCGAGTGATACTATCCCATGATTTCCAATGATGGCCACCATTCCATAAAAATTGCGACATTTTCCGATTTAAAACATCTACTACACTCTTTGGCAATCTTGAACTCGATATAATATGAAGCGGAATAGAGCATAATACGTGACAAATTAATACCACTCGACCCACCATTGATAATAGTTTAGACGACGATCATGCATTAAGAGCAGCATCAAAATGATTCACTAATGATGTACAATAAGCAACCCGATTTGTACCTTTATACAAAAAGGATCCAAGATATTTAATAGGCAAAGAAGTAAGTCGCATACCTAACGTTTGTGAAACTTTGGCCCCAGAAACGGCTGCTCCCACCACCACTTGACATTTTTGTAGATTTACTAACTGTCCCGAAACATGTTGGTATGTATCTAAAAATTTTCTAAAATGCTGCATGTTGCGAATCGAGCTATTTAAGAAAATTACAAGATCATCTGCAAATCCCAAATGCGACACTCTAGGCACCCTGCCTGCTTGAAATCCATGGATTATTCCCTCCGCCATTAATGCATTCAGGCCTCTAGATAATCCTTCGGAAGCTAGAATAAATAAAAGGGGCGATAAAAGATCACCTTGTTTAACCCCACGTGAGACTGGGAAAAAACCTGCTGGTTTCCCATTTATTAGAATCGAGCAACGCGTGGCAGCCAAGTTGTTTATAATAAGTCTCACAAGCCGTGGATGAAAGCCAAATTTCGTCATGATCTTCTCTAAATATGTCCAACAGACCCGATCAAAAGCCTTTGCCATGTCTAATTTGATAAGGACATGACCCCCAGAGTTTGCCTATCAAGTACATGAATCATTTCCTGAGCCAATAAAATCTGCTCCGTGATATCCCTTCCCTTCATAAACCCTGCTTGTTCTGGGGATGTAATTTTCGGTAGCAGAGAGGATAATCGCATGACTATGAGTCTAGTAATCACCTTGGCCAAAAAGTTAGTCGAGCAAATAGGTCGATATTCAGAAAAGGTTGTAGGATTCGTTACCTTAGGTATGAGAGTAATAAGTGCCGCAGCCACTTGACCCGGCGGTCGAATACCTATTAAGAATCCTGAACTGCTTTCAATACATCCGTAGATAACACCTCCCAAAAATGATGATAAAATGACCCTGGAAATCAATCAGGACCAGCTGCACTTGTTGGGCTCAAATCCCACACTGCCTGCTTAACCTCCTGTAATTCAGGCATAGAGAAAAACGTCAGGTTATCTTCATCCGTAACTAATCGTGGAATATGTTGCAAGATAGAAGAATGATTTTCAGTTGGGGCCCCTGTAAACAATGTTTGAAAATAACGGATTGCTTCATTCTCAATATCATACTGATCATCACATATAACTCCATCATCACGTGTTATCTCCCGAATTCCTTCTTTCATTGCCTCTCCTTTACAAATTGATTGAAGAAATGTGTATTTGCATCACCCTCCCTCATCCACTTCACATTTGCTTTTTGTTTCCAAAAAGCCAATGCTCGGCATTAAGCACATCTCAATTTCGCCATGCTCAAATGATAGGCTGACCTGGTATCAACAGACCGAGATAAATCATATGCTCTTTCACATCTAGTTGTCCCAGTCTCAGCCAATTCTATAACATCAAAAATATTCCCAAAGATATCTCTATTCCATTGTCTCAATTGCTTTTTCAACTTGCTTAGCTTGTAGTAAAAACTCGCATTCCCCCTACCGTAGGATAGGAGCGCCAGTGATGTAGCATAAAATTGTCAAAATCAGGGTGCGTTGTCCAAACATCTAAATATATGAAAGAATCAGACTTCGAATGTTCAGCAAGTGTCAGAAATGTATTAAAATCTCCACCGATTAACCAAGGTAAATCAAACTTCGAATGTAATAATGTGAGATCCTCCCATAACGGACGTTGTGCCACAATAATGTGGAGTCCTTAAACAAATGTACACCAAAAAGAATCACCTGTGGGCAATCAACGAAGTCTCAATGAATGATTCTGCACTCCCGGCTGTTGAGATTCCATTTGAAAGAAAGAATCCCTCCAAAAGATCCAAATGGAGTCATGATTCACTGATAAAGCTTGTGGAAAACCCAGCCTTAGTCGATAAGACACTAACAAAGTAGGCCGAGCCTTAGGCTCAATAACCACTAGCAACTGTAACTGATAACGACGAACTAATGATGTTAAACGATCCAAAGAGGTTCTAATACCTCTAATATTCCAAACCAACATCTTCATTGATCATATAATATGTCAAATGAATTTGAGAGCATAGCACGTGAATGAGTACATGGTGGAGAATTCAGAATATTGGCTCTACGTGTGCGCCGCAATAATCTAGGCGGCACTTCAAATTGGCCATCATTTCCTGATTCCGTTGGTGTCGCCGGATTGCTGCTAGATTGTGTTAGAAAGTGTAATCATAAGAGTGTACAGTGTGCGTTTGTGTAAACTGACGAAATGTAAGCAAAACTGAGGCGAGTCTAACGACTCTGTCCTTAAGACGATTTGCTCTGGTACAAAGTGCCCAACCAGAATACACAGCAAACGTCTCCCAGGATACAACGGCTACAGTTCATACGAAGTGGCACACCAACGTAAAGAACTCGACGAACCTGTAAGGTGCTCTGATTTCTCGAATGCAATGAATGCAAGAAAACGTTTTATGAAAACCAGAAGTAGAAGAAGAAGAAGCTGCGTACGCCTTTTGATTTTCGAAATCTCTATCTAAAACGTTTCAACATGAAAGGAATTTATAGAGAGGAAGAAGTTACTGGAAGTTATCAGATGATTGGATGCGTACCGTTAGATCAATCAGCTTTGATCTGTACCGTTAAATTGGAAGAAACCGCCCCACTACTGCAATAACCACCGAGTAGTTATTGGTAGTGGAAGAAACCGCCCCACTACTGCAATAACCACCGAGTAGTTATTGGTAGTGGAAGAAACCGCCAAATAACTTCCAATGTTACTCCAACTTTGAGCATTAATTTTTCATTCACCCGGTATCAGAATCGAGTGATTCAACAACCTAAATTCATCTACGCGTTACATAGATAATTTAGGAATTTTTTAGTTTTCGTTTTTGATTAACGAATACTAATCGTAATTAAGCCCAAAGTATGGTGTTTGACAAAATCCACTTGCCATCCAAAATTTTCCGACTCCCACAACTAACTTTTCTCCAACAATCTCCCACATGAATGGAAATTAATGCAAATGTGAATGCAGACTCTATCGATAAATCAGATAAGGATATGTTGTCTCAGAAGAGGTAGCTTCTGGCTTTGAACCTTTCTTAGTGATGTACCATCGGATCCACTCGGCTGGGTAGTGAACTAATGTCTTGAACTATCAGCCTTTAGTGTGAACCTAGACAATGATACTCACACAACATTTCCTCTAACACCCCTTTTTGGTTCTCATGGTTGTGTTCATTTTGGCCATGAACAACCTGGTTTCAGAAAGTGTATTAGAGAATTCTTGCCTCTCAGAATTCTCATAGAAGCGGCCCCACTTCACACTTACATAGGTGATTCCTATCAAGAGTATTCTGCCATACTCCACTTGACGTATCAAGATATAGGACATCATTAAAAGCCTTAGCTTACCCTGAAATCTCTGCAGACAGCACTTTTATTAGACGGAATGAGTAAGTGCTAACTGAACCTTCATAACTTAGTTGTCCCATTGAACCAAGATTCTGGGATCTCCAGTCAACAAGGTTGGGTTACCATTACAAAGACTCATGCATTATGGGCTTCAGTCCCATTCCGTTTGTCAATCTTGACATCTGATCTCTAGGAAAGCCTTTTGTAAGCGGATCCGCAAGATTCTCCATTGATTTTATATAATCTATGGAAATAACGCCATTAGAGATCAACTGTTTAATGGTATTATGTCTCCGACGTATGTGTCGTGACTTACCATTATAGATGCTGCTTTGAGCACGTCCTGTAGCTGACTGACTATCACAGTGTATGCTAATAGGAGCGATCGGCTTAGGCCAGCACGGAATATCTTCCAGAAAATTCCGAAGCCACTCAGCCTCTTCCCCAGCTTTGTCCAATGCTATGAACTCAGCTTCCATAGTGAACCGAGCTATACAGGTTTGTTTCGTGGACTTCCACGACACAGCAGCACCACCAATAGTGAACACGTACCCACTTGTGGACTTCGAGTCCTTACTATCTGATATCCAATTCGCATCACAGTATCCTTCCAACACTGCTGGATATCTCGTATAATGTAATCCAAGATACATTGTGTATTTCAGATACCTCATCACTCTGTTAAGAGCTTTCCAATGATCATCACTTGGATTACTGGTAAACCTGCTCAACTTGTTTACCGAACAAGCTAAGTCTGGTCTTGTACAATTCGTTATGTACATCAGACTCCCGATCACCTGAGAGTATTTCAACTGAGCTACAGGTTTGCCTCGATTCTTCCTTAAGTGTATACTTAAGTCAAGCGGGGTCTTTACCGGTTTCACATCATCCATATTGAACCGTTTCAGGACTGATTCAATATAGTGTGTTTGTGACAGTATGAGTTCCTCAGTCACCCTAGAAATTTTAATTCCTAGAATAACATTGGCAACTCCCATGTCCTTCATATCGAAGTTCCTCGTCAACATCTTCTTTGTGTTTAAGATTATGTCCCGAGTACTTCCCATGATTAGCATGTCATCTACATAGAGACACACTATCACATAAGCATTCTGTGTGCTCTTAATGTAGACACACTTGTCACACTCGTTGATCTTGAAACCATTAGCTAACATAGCTTGATCAAACTTCAAGTGTCACTGCTTAGGCGCTTGTTTAAGTCCGTACAAGGACTTAACGAGTCTACAAACCTTAGACTCTTGTCCTGGAACCACAAACCCTTCGGGTTGTTCCATATAAACTTCTTCATCCAACTCACCATTCAGAAAAGCAGTCTTCACATCCATCTGATGGATTTCCAAGTTATAGACTGCAGCAATTGCAACTAGCACCCTTATAGAGGTGATCCTAGTTACTGGTGAGTAGGTGTCAAAAAAGTCAAAGCCTTCCTTTTGTCGATAGCCTTTAGCTACCAACCTGGCTTTATACTTTTCAATAGACCCATCCTCTTTCAGTTTCTTCTTGAAAACCCACTTACAACCAAGTGGTTTACTTCCAGGTGGAAGATCAACCAACTCCCAAGTGTGGTTTTGAAGAATTGAGTCTATCTCACTGTTAATTGCCTCTTTCCAGAATGGAGCTTCTGGAGTTGACATAGCCTCGGAAAAGCTCCTTGGCTCATTTTCTACCATATAGGTTAGAAAATCTGGTCCAAACGAAGTTGGCATTCTGGCACACTTGCTTTGACGAAGCTCCTCATCTCCTTGAGGAGTCGCCTCACGCATTCGCTTACCTGAGCTAGCTTCTTCACTGCTTTTGTCTTTCTTTGGAAAGATATTTTCAAAGAATGCTGCGTTCCTCGATTCCATGACAACATTTTCATGTATCTCAGGAACGTCTGATTTGTGCACTAAGAAACGATATGCACTACTGTTTGTTGCATAACCAATGAATATGCCATCAATTGTTTTAGGCCCAATTTTAACCTGTCTTGGTCTAGGTACAGCAACCTTCGCCAGACATCCCCACACTTTCAAGTATTTGTAGTTAGGCTTATAGCCTTTCCATAATTCATATGGGGTCTTATCCGTCTTCTTGGACGGAATTCTATTTAAAATGACGTTTGCTGAGAGGATTGCTTCCCCCCACAAGTTCTGAGGTAAACCCGAACTTATCAACATAGCATTCATCATCTCCTTTAGAGTACGGTTTTTGCGTTCAGCAATACCATTTGATTGAGGTGAGTATGGCGCAGTCGTTTGATGAATAATGCCATGTTCTGAACAGAATTCATTAAACGGTGCATCATATTCACCACCTCTATCACTACGAATTGTTTCAATTCGTTTGCTAAGTTGATTCTCAACTTCATTTTTATAATCCTTGAAAGCATCAAGGGCCTCGTCTTTGCTTCTTAGCAAATATACATAACAGTATCGTGTGCAATCGTCGATAAAAGTTACAAAATACTTTTTACCACCTCTCGTTTGCACAAACTTTAAATCACACACATCGGTATGAATTAAATTCAAAGGTTTAGTGTTCCTTTATATTGAAGGAAATGGCGTCTTTGCCATCTTCGCTTCAACACATGTTTGACATTTTCCTTTATTATTAAAGTCCAGTTTGGGCAATAAGTCAAGATTACTCATACGTTGTATTGACTTGTAATTAACATGTCCCAAACGAAAATGCCATAAACAAGAAGACTCAAGCATGTAAGCAGAAGAGGAAGCAATTTTATTAGCCTCTGCGGGCAAATCTCTTTTGGGTACAATAGTGATGACATTCAATTTAAACATCCTATTCGACAAGTACCCCTTCCCCAAATACATGCCATTTTTCGAAAGAATAACTTTATTGGATTCTAACACTAGTCTAAAACCATGCATGACTAGAAGAGATCCAGATACTAAATTCTTCCGAATATCAGGGACGTGCAGCACATTCTGCAGAGTCAGATGCTTCCCTGATGTGAGCTTCAGAACAACTTTTCCCTCGCCTTCAATCTTCGAGGAGGCCGAGTTTCCCATGTAAAGTTGTTCATTGTTCCCGGGCTGGTACTCCGTGAACATCTCTCTGCTGGAACAAACATGTCTAGTGGCGCCAGTATCAAGCCACCACTCACGTACGTTCCCCACAGCATTGCACTCTGAGACCACCGCACAGAGATTTAGATCATCCAATGCATCGACTATGTTCGCCTTTGCCTTGGTTTGCTTCTTCTTGGGCTTTCTGCATTCATTGCTGACATGCCCCTGAATGCCACAGTTGTAGCATTTCCTGGTGAACTTCTTGGCGATCTGCTTGCCTTTCTTGTTCACCCCGAGTTGGCTCTTCTTTTTCTTGGCCTCTGCAACATGGGCCTTAGCCTGACCAGAGCTAGATTGTGGCGCTCTTTCAGATCTACGATTGTCCTCCTCAATGCGGGAGTCGAACAATTAGATCTTCCAATGTCATCTCCTTTCTCTTGTGTTTGAGATAGCTTCTGAATTCCCTCCACGAAAGAGGTAGCTTCTCAGTCACTGCTGCCACGACGAAAGATTCACTGAGCAACATGCCCTCCTCTTCCATCTCGGCAACCAACGTCTGAAGTTCCTCAACTTGAGAAACAACAGTGCGAGAATCAGACATTTTGAAATCCAGAAACTTGCCGACAATAAATTTCTTAGTCCCGGCATCTTCCGTACGGTATTTCTTTTCCAAAGCCTGCCACAAAGACTTTGCGGTCTTGTACGTACAGTACAAACCATACAAGGAGTTGTCCAAACAACTCAGAATATGGCTCAAACAAACATAATTGTTGAAGTTCCAACCTTCAACAAAACGTTGGTTTTGCATATCCTGGGCTTGGTCCTCCAACGGATCCACCATAGGCGGGTCCTCAGTCAGGAAATTTGCCAATCCCACAGCAGTCAAGAAGAACAGCATCTTCTGCTGCCAACGTTTAAAGTAACTGCCTCCAAACTTCTCCGGTTTCTCAACTTGTCCAACAACCGGAACAGGAGCAGGAATGGCAGTGGGTGCAACTGGAACAGCAGTGTTCACTTCCTCGGACGGACCAAGGTGCACGCCATTGCAGGAGTTCGAACTTTCGTTCTCCATTTCAGATTCTGTAAGGCCAATACAGAAACAAAACACAGAGCCGATTAGTTTCGTACAATAGAAACTGCGATCGCAAAACGAAACAGATTACAGTATATAAATCAAATCGTCTTAAGAATGTTAGAAAGTGTAATCATAAGAGTGTACAGTGTGCGTTTGTGTAAACTGACGAAATGTAAGCAAAACTGAGGCGAGTCTAACGACTCTGTCCTTAAGACGATTTGCTCTGGTACAAAGTGCCCAACCAGAATACACAGCAAACGTCTCCCAGGATACAACGGCTACAGTTCATACGAAGTGGCACACCAACGTAAAGAACTCGACGAACCTGTAAGGTGCTCTGATTTCTCGAATGCAATGAATGCAAGAAAACGTTTTATGAAAACCAGAAGTAGAAGAAGAAGAAGCTGCGTACGCCTTTTGATTTTCGAAATCTCTATCTAAACGTTTCAACATGAAAGGAATTTATAGAGAGGAAGAAGTTACTGGAAGTTATCAGATGATTGGATGCGTACCGTTAGATCAATCAGTTTTGATCTGTACCGTTAGATTGGAAGAAACCGCCCCACTACTGCAATAACCACCGAGTAGTTATTGGTAGTGGAAGAAACCGCCCCACTACTGCAATAACCACCGAGTAGTTATTGTTAGTGGAAGAAACCGCCAAATAACTTCCAATGTTACTCCAACTTTGAGCATTAATTTTTCATTCACCCGGTATCAGAATCGAGTGATTCAACAACCTAAATTCATCTATGCGTTACATAGATAATTTAGGAATTTTTTAGTTTTCGTTTTTGATTAACGAATACTAATCGTAATTAAGCCCAAAGTATGGTGTTTGACAAAATCCACTTGCCATCCAAAATTTTCCGACTCCCACAACTAACTTTTCTCCAACAGATTGATTACTTGTTTCACGATGTTTACCATCAATAACAGTTTCTTGAACTAAATCCCTCACATGATTGACGAATACTTCCTCTGTAGTAGCGCTAAATAATGGGTCATGACATGAAACATCACCCTCACCATCCGAAAAAGAAGATTCATTAGTGTTGCCAGGCAAATCAATCAAAATGCTATTGTCGACTCCCTTTAACCTAGTTAAATCATATATATTGGATTCCACTGTAGTTACCATTTCAGGAGATTGTAGAACCAACTGAGTGGGCATATCCTCAATGTCCTTACTAGGCTGTTTTGAAACATTATCAGTGAGTGAATTTGAAACAGTGCTCTGCATTGGAGATCTTTTTTGGTGTCCAACTCTGTTTTCGATTTGTTTCATCACGGGTTGATACAAGGATACCTTGTTAAATCCTCGTAGACAAACAGGTTGTGAGATACAACGGGCAGCTGCCTGAATAAAAATACGCGCAGGCAGTTCTTGAGACACATCAAGTTCAATACATAATCGCGTCATTGACGGGCACAAATGTTCAGTTGTGTCCATGTCCAATTTTATTGGTGTTCCCAACATACGACCTATCTGAAATAGAGCTTCTCGTTGATGAAAATGAATTGGTAGTCCCGGAAAGAAACCCATATCGGAACAATCGGAACGTCAACTTTTGGATCATATTCAGGGGTCCATTTGGTTACCTTCATATATTTGCCAGAAATATTCCAACTTTGGCGAGCAAAGCAACGTAAATAATCTTGTTCCTGTGCAAAAGTCATCAAAATATGATTTGTATCAAGAAGTCCAATACGTACCCTGGCCAATGACACCGATACGATCAATAGTGGCACAAATAGTGGCAATGGGTGGACGGCCCATACCAGAAAGTGCCGACCACTGAAAATCTGTATGGGGCTGCCAACATATTAATCTCTTCATCTGTGAAAGCAATCATGGGGCTAACCTTGAATTTCTGAATTGGTTTGGATGGAATGGATGAAGCAGGCGGCGTTGTGAATAATGATGCAAAGGTTCGATTACGATCCTGCGATGTCTGCGTACTTTGCGGAGACATCCTAACAATCGCAGAATACAAGAAAAGATTATAGAATAGAATAGAAATGCAGAACATGAAATTGATATGGTATCGAAGACTGGAAATTGAAAATTGAGCAAATTGTCGTAACGCATAGAATCAAAGACGGCGGTGGCTTACGCCATCCGCCGTTTTTCGCCAGAGACATGCACCATCTTTTTCTTAGTATGGCCGCCTATATTATACATGTATACATACATACATATATATATGTATGTATATATATATATATGTATGTATATATATATATATATACATACATATATATATATATATACATACATATATATATGTATGTATATATATATATATATGTATGTATATATATATATATATACATACATATATATATATATATACATACATATATATATATATGTAAAGTGTATAAAAAATTACACAGTAAGTATATATATACATCCCTGCGGCCGTTAGGCCTTTTATTGGTGAAAATGACTTAAATATATCTTATGTATACATATACGTATAATATATATGTTAAGATATGACATTGACTAAGTTATATTTACTATGTAACATGTCATAAAAATGTACATATACATGTACCCATCAATACATCTTATGGCCCTTGCTATAGAAAAATGGTTTTTTATATATTTCAAATATGCATAAATGTATACTATGTATGTTAAAGATATGAAAATGGTAAATTATGAAACATGTCATAAAAATGTATAAATATACACACCCATATATTTCAGCCTAAGTAAAGAAAGGAACGAAAAAAACATTATGACTTGTTATAAAAATAAATATATGTGTCATGAAAAGAAATGGTCATAATATATAAATTAAAGGATGTGATATAAGAAACAGGAAACTAATGTTATACATATATACATATATGTATATATATGTGTGTGTATATATATATATACATATATGTGTATATATATATATATATTTTGAAACGGAGATTTTTATTAATAAGCAGCCCTCACTTATGGCGGAGGAATACCATAGTACATTCAAATGAAATACTAAAAACATAGCCTTTGATGTTTATCAACAATCAATCTATATACGATATGCCGCATTAAAACCTTGCCAAGTAAAACCACCCTTGTGGATAAAACCTTGGCAAAGGGAAAAGCGTACATATTTATATAGATGATATGTTGATATGAACTATTGCATAATGTGGTACAAAAGGCAATCCGAAGACAAATGGGTTCGAAAAAGCTATAACGCGTTGTGAACAGCCGCCTTTGTATGTCGAAACCGTGTATTGTGGTGGTGATTTCCGTCCTTGATTCCTCAAATGTTGCAGTGCAGCTATGGAGTTGAAGAAGTACATCCCGCCATAGAGAGCCTATCCAGATCCAGATGATGTAGGCAGAGCATGCATGTAGAAGTAGGACGATCCAGGCTCGCATCCAATCGCCAGAAACATGTATGTCTAAGTAAGTAATCAGTCCAGGATATATTAAAGCATACAATATAAACGGAGGACAGATCGAACCTGACCTGCCGGCACATCAGCGAGATATGATAACCGCCAATCCGTATGGAAGACTTGACTGCAGTAAGTACAGCGTATATAACCCACAGACGTCAGATGGTGAGCAAGTCGAGGGTACGGGTTGACGTGATGAGTGCATCTCGCAGGCATAAACCCACATGGCATGTCGTTCCGGCAAACCCATATCATGAAACCAAACAGCAGCGTCAGCATGTGAGAGATAACATGCGTGCATCGCAAAGTGTGAAAAGCAAACGTACCAAGGCTGCCTGTACTGCGGATAGTACAGGCAGGTATAAAGAGTTGTTGCCAATCAATATGGATAACCGCAACTATACTAAAAGGCTACCTCCATAGCTGTCCGTGACTATTATGCCACGGACAGAATGTAGGAAAAATTGACTAGCCATCAGGAAATGTAGGGATTCAAGCGGTGCGCAAACTGGGCAAAGTAATATCCAACACGACTGAGACCGAACCATAGGAGGAAGATTGTGTCCGTTGAAAGCAGTTTTGGCCGGATGAAGCATCGCATGCTGCGCTAGATAATGTGCGGCCATATTAGTCTCACGATACGTGTGAACAAGATCCAGACGATGTTGATGGATTAGGTAATGGAGTTGTCTGAGATGATAATTTCAGCAATATGTCGTGGGTTGTGAAGGCATGAGAGCAGTTGTGCGCAATCAGTCTCAACAATTAGCATACGATTAGAACAGAAGAAAATACAGCAGGCCAAAAAGTGTAGCCTGAATCTCTGCCTGTAAAGGTGTGCAAGGAGGCAGACGAAAGGAAAGGGCACCCTTACAACGGCCCTCCGTGTCACGTAAAATTGCCCCTCACGGCGCATAAAGACGACCTACTGCCGCATCCACATTTAACTTGAGCCTGCCTGAAGGAGGTGTTTGCCATCTAAGAACTCTGAGGCGCGGTTGGCGAATGCGTGGGAGCCAGGAGAGAGACAACGCAGGACCTGCCGCCAGCTTGGTGTCCTGAATCTTCCGCATCCACATATGAATATCAAAATGTATCAAATTCCGCAGAGTTGCTGTCGAAAAGCTTGTAGCGTCCCCGTATATCAACTGCGCATACTGACTCCAATGTTTGAAATTACAATGGATGGAATAATTATTTTTAAGATGCCAGAGAGGGTGGAAAGGTTGAACGATACCACCATGCCAGCAAATACTGTCGTAGAGGTAAAGAGCCTGGAGGGACACCATGTAATTCTGCAGCAAAGAAGCTCCATAAATAACGAATGCGGGTGCAGTAAATGAAAACATGATCCACTGTGGCTGAGTATTCCTTGCAAAAAGGACATTGTGTTGGGCGTGCCACCAAGTATTGTCCAATATAGTCCTCAAAAGGCATGGTTGAATGGAAAAAAACGCCATAATAGAATGCGTATAGATGGCGATAGATGTTTGAACCAAATAAATTTCGTTGACAGTTGCGTTGGTCGTGGCATCCTACATATATCATAAGCCAATTTGAGAGTAAACTCTCCTGTGGGTGTGGCTTGTCCATGTCATCAGTGATCCTGTACCTGCTGTATGAGGTATACAAATGGATGAGTGCGACAAATAGACTTCCAGATCGCAGAGTCCGTGAGCCTCGGTATATAATCACTGCGGCGTCTGTAACGAAAATGCATATATTGACTCCATAATGTGTCATGACATTGGTATGTCCACCAAATGCGGCACTGATAAGCCTGCTGCAAGTCACTGAAATTACGTAGACCCAACCCGCCTTCCTCAACTGGAATAGTGATTTTTGCTCCATGCAACCCAGCGATGTCTATCTCTCCAAAAATATGCCGACATTTTCCTGTCAAGTATGCGAATGATGGACTTAGGCATACCACCGGCTGCCATAATATGCAGTGGAAGTGCTGCGATGACAGAGTGTAGCAGGACAAGGCGGCCCGCCGAGGAGAGAAGACGAGAGTGCCATCCGTGCAAGCGTTCATCCACATGTTGCAAGAGAGTGGAGCAATGTATAACCTGTGTGATGCCCTTATGAAGATAAGAACCAAGATATCGGAAAGGCAAAGTTGATGCTCTCATTCCTAGAATGTCTTTAAAGCTGCGACATTGTTGTGATGTGATATTAGTCGATGGTATGAAACTGCTTTTATTAAAATTTCTTTTTGCCCCGACGCTGTTTCATACGCTGTGAGAAAAGAGTGAAAACGCCTGAGATTGCGTTTTGTACCCCGCAAGAATATATATATATATATATATATATATATATATATATTTACACACACACACATATATATGTGTGTGTACGTATGATACACTCTGATGTAAAATGGTATTCTCCACCATAACGGAGCCTCAACATTATTAATAAAATTTCCTTTTTTAAAAAAAAAACATATATATGTGTGTGTGTGTATGTGTTGTATTCGACCAAAAGAGGACATTTGGTACATATGCATTATATACACAATTGATATGGAATAAATATTCTTGTACAGGTATACAAATACAAATACATATAAAATAAAGAATGATATAAGTTATGGTTAGTTATGTATATTTGTATAAAATATAAATGTATATGAATGAATAGAAAAATTAGGGTTTCTAGCTCTTTATATTATGTATAGATGGATGTTTAAGAATATGTGGATGATAGATTTACACAAAAAAGGAGGCTGTTTTGGCCGAATTCATGAAGGGAGATGAAGACGGAATTTCATTATTTAAGTTATAGATTAAGTGGATATGTAGTAAACTTTAAGGATATGATGATTTGAGTATGATCAGAGCATTTATACATGTGATATGAAATAGAAATGGAGTCATCTACATACATGTTGGCATCTCATAAAATGTTTTGAAAAGTTCACCTTGCACGTAGAATTATGTCGTCAGATATATCATGTCATGTTACAGTATTTATATGTTCAGTTGGTGTGCGGTCATGGCATCTGAACCGGAGTGGTTGATGTCATGGGACATACATGATGCTATTGTTTGGAGCACCGCATGATATCAGAAACCAAGGGGGTTGATGTCATGGGTGTACCAGCCTGTGTGTATCTCTTGTTGACGGACATGGGATCACTGGCATACCGATTTTACCGTTACAGTTTCACAGTTACTGGACGAAAAAGGACATGTTTACAGAAAAGTTATGTTTTGAAATGTTACAGAGAAATTGATGTCGTTACATGATCTACAGTATGTTATGAACTCGTTTCAAAGACACCGAATCGTAAGGACATGTTTACAGAAAAGTTATTTTCATATCTTAACTTGTATATACTATATGTATATAGTATATACACACACGGGCATAAGGCCTTATTAGGTGAAAATGGCCTAAAATACTTTAAGGTTACATATATGTATAATATACAAGTTAAGATATGAAAATATGTTATTTCAAGTTTATAGATATATATATGTAAAATGTACAAAAATTTATACAAGTGTGTATATACATGCGCTAAAATTGGCCATTAGGCCTTTTATGTAATGATAATAGATTAAATATACTTTAGGAATACATATATGTATAGTATATAAGTTAAGATATGAAAATTGGTCATTTTAAGTGTTATGGATTTATATATGTAAACTGTATAAAATTTATACAAATATATATATATCTACAAAAATTCAGCACAATAGGCCTTCATTTGGTAAAAAGGTTTTTTTAAATATAGTTATGTATATATATATATATATATATATATTATATATATATATATATATATATATATATGTTAAGATATGAAAGTGACTAATTTTTATGTCATAAAAAGTTACACATATATATAAAAAGCGATATATAATATAGTATTCTAAGAAATACGGTACTTTGCATTTTTAATACATTGAAATATGAATTTATTCATATAAGTATACTAAAGTAGAGCTTTGAACCTATCTTTGGCATTTATACATTTATACCCATTTTATATAGTATTTGGACAAGGAATAAATTAATTGATGTATGTTTATAATGATAAGAGATAGAATATAAAGTATTATAAAGGACATGGTTACTTTATGTAATATGATAGTAGAGTTAATTGCACCTGGTATCCATTCTTTTCCACCAAGTTTTAAGTAGCATCCAATGTTTCATGAAACACACTTGCCATCCAGACTTATAGGGTAATAGACACCTGGCCATCCGGATGACCTGCTGGTCGACCGTTGACCGCTGAAATCGACCTTTGACCGGACCTTAACCATACTTTTAACCCTACTTTAACCAAGGTTGACTATTTTACCTTCAAAATTAACGAAAAACAAAATCAAAAACCCTTTTCCTCCCTTCTCAAAGCCTGCAGCCTCCCGCCAATGCCTTCTCCAGTATCATCTTCATCCTCTAACCCCTTTTCTCCGACTCTTCCTCCACAAACCTCTTTTCTCCGATCTCTTTGGCATTTCTGCGGAAACACTGTCTGCATTACATCAGTCCATACTTTCTAATTATACCATGGGAATTTCCACAAACTCGACAGGCGCAAGAACCAGAGCCATAGCTCTGGGGGTGAGAATCCAGACGTTTGAGTGTCCCATTTCCTCCTCCTTTGCTGCTCCGAAAGACTCACCCGAAACAGAGGGTGCATGTGGTGGCTGAGGATGAAGCCGCGCCGGCGGAGGCAATGTTGAAATCAGAGATGGGCTAGCTTCAAGTGCCTCTAATTGTTCAAAAGAAACACTATGTTTTGCCATCGGCTTTAGCAGCTCTTCCATCTTTGGTTCTCTTTGTGATATTGTACACATTTTCAAAACTTCTCTTTGCATTTCTTTCCACTTCTATGGAAACCAAGTTCTGCCATTTTCCTAAGATTTACATTGACAAATCAAAATGTTCTGTAAATATTTTGTGTTTTTTGGATTATTATGTTTTCTCAGATTTATTAATTGAATGAATATTTTGCGAACTAATCCGCATAAGATAAGCATAAGAATTTAATTGCCAAAGTAGACAAGACTGTAAGTGAGAGACAAAAACAAGAAAGAAAATAATAGAAGCTACTGTAAAAAGGAAAGAAATGAAAGGTAGAAGTTTTCTGAGAAGAATCAAGACTGAATTGCAAAGTTGAAGTAAACATGAGGAGGTAAAAAGTGAAAAAAATCATTGGACTTCATTTCAGTACAAATTGGTAAGAAAATGCCAAAAGGAATCGAACTGAATGGCGATAACCCGGAAGAAGAACTCCAGAAAAACTGCTGAATTCATGTGGAAGCAATGGGGGGAGATGATGAAACTAAACAGGGTTGGAGAAAGTTTGGTGCCACTTGGGGAAAAGGTGAAGAAAAAAAAAGGAAATTTCATAAAAACCGCCTACAACAGGTCATTTCCCGGTTGCCGGATGCCAGGTGTCTATTAACCCTATAAGTCTGGATGGTAAGTGTGTTTTCATGAAACATTGGATGCTACATGAAAACTTGGTGGAAAAGAATGGATACCAGGTGCAATTAACTCTATGATAGTATATGGAATAGTATAGGAAATTAGGATTTTGACTTTTATGTAAGTAGAAGATGAAATTTCATGATTTAAGTTATAAATTAAGTGGATATGTAGTGACTTTAAGAATATGATAACAGGATATGATCGGAGTATTTATGTATGAGATATGGATTAGAAACGTATTCATTTCCATACCTGTTGCATCTTATACATGTTTTTGAAAAGTTTATCGTCAGATATGTCATGTTATGTTACCGCATTTATTTGTCAAAGGTGCGTCATCATAACATCTGAACTGAGGTGGTTGATGTTATGGGGCATAAAGTATGTTACGTTTGGAGCGCTGCATGATGATATTGGAATCCAAAGACATTGATGTCAATGGCCATACCGGCTGTGTGTATTCTTTGTTGATAGACAAAGATCACCGGCATAGTGATTTACCGTTACCGTTTTACCGTTACAATATGAAAATGACATGTTTTACAGAAAAGTTATGTTTTGAAATGTTACAGATATACATATATTGCTACATGATTTACCATGCATTTTTACATCATTTTAAAGATACCGCATAGTATGACATCGCATTTACATGACTCATACATGAATTTATGTTATTTGGAGGATAAGATTTAGGATGATGAGATATTAAACTCGGATTGGAATCCTAAGAGTGGATATACATGATTGTAGCATTATCTTGAACTTGACAGTATACAGGAATACCAGACAGCGATATACGTGTTACCGCAATTCATTTACTGCTTTGATACGTGTTACCGCGATTCATTTACTGCTTTGTTTTTTCTTTTGTTGCAACCAAAGACGCGCTTTATATTTTCAATATTATGATTACCATTATTTATTCACTTCGTCTTCACATGTATGATCCACATGAAGTATCTGGTAGGACACTTGCTGAGTGATTACAAGTTGGCTATCGCTCATACTTGCCTTATCACTTTACAGATAACATGGTACCGCTATACCGGCATGAGAAAGATAGAACAAATAGATTACAGATAGCGACAAAGGGTACTGAGAAGAGTAGCCTGGAAGACGTTAGGTCCTGACTCATAATGTATTTTAGAAGATTTCAGTAACTCTGTATACTATGACTGTACAGATTTTTGATGAAATATATTGCATGTCGATTATGATTTGTTTGTATTATGTTGCTTTCCGCTTATCGATTCATTATTCATGTCGACACTCACATGTATAATATCGGCGCTTTGTAATCCTCGTAGCAGAGTACGACCTGGTGCACCGGGCCGGAACCCTAGTTTCAGGTGGGGCGCTTATATAATATCTTAGACTCTGATGGAATCCTAAGAGTGGACATGCATGACATTGCGTTTATCTAGGAACTTGACTGTATAGATGATTACCGACAGAGATATATGTGTTAACCGCTATTCATTTAATTTTTATGTTATTCACTTTAATGGTAAATGGAGAAGTGATTTATTATGTTCATTATATGATTATCCTTACTTGTTTACCCCGTCTTCACAGCATGATCCACATGACATACTCTAGTTGGACTACTTGCTAGACGATTATGGTTTATCGCTCGTACTTTCCTTATCACTTTTACAGATAACAGGTATCGCCTATACGACTTGTTGAGGACAAGTCAGATAGGTCATCGATAGAGATGACGTGTGTGTGCGAGACATATTGAAGATGATAGTCATTGGAATTCATGTATCAGAGAATTTCAGGGTTGTAGTATAATTATGATTTGTTACAGCGTTGTAATTAAAGTAATGAATGTTGGTTGTATTGTTTATGTTTATGTTGCTTCTGCTGTATCGTACCATGATTTTTGTTGACATGTACATGTATGGGATCGACGCCTTATACTCCTCGCAACAGAGTATGGCGGCTGCACCAGACCGAGGCCTTAGTTTTGGACGGGACACTACAGGTGGTATTAGAGGAACGGCTCTAGATCCATTGCGGACACATAAAGTAAACAACGAATGAATTTAAGAAGTGATCGTAGAATTCTAATGAATGATCATAGATGTAAGGAAACAATCTTAGACGAGAGTGGCAATCCTAGGACTAGAAAATAGAACGGTATTAGACACATACGAGTCGTGACACAAGGAGTTAGGAGTTACGAACTAGGATGTACATTGGTCAAAGAACTCATCTTTTTTCTTGTGGTTTTTGCCGTTGATTTATCCACTAGCGAAGATTTTTGGAAGGTTAATAAGGCTTTAGTGTATCGCTAAATAGAAACCAGAGAGCATAGCTCAATGGCTTAGGATTTTTCACTAAAACCTATGTTATCTTGTACTCTTGATGAATGGGCTTACCCTCACCCTTAAGTTCTTCAAACTTCGTTTTGCCTTGACCAAGTCAATGGAATATGTATCTCTAACTTCTGATTACTGATGAGGAAGTCTGCCAGGGGTCCTGGCTGGATTATCATGGTTGTAGATACATCAATGTTCAGGGATAAACCACCCTAGGTTGTACAAAAACTAGAATGTAACACTGTAGTGGAAGAACTATACATCCACACTTTTCACATCCACTTCAGAGTGATTTGTATACAGTTAAATCTTCTGCCCCTTAGTACCCAGACCACGCCTAGCCATCAGAACACGAAGCTTCTTTTTGATAGTTTCATGTTCACCCTTATCTGGGGTAATATTTGGAGATACTGTTGGAAATTCATAGGTTGACTAAGCTATGATGCGTAGTAGAACTATAAACAACGATTTATAAGAGTTATGACGATTAGGGTTTGGTAAATAAATTGTACAAATGGTACTTGTATGATTAAGACGACGAATCTAGGAATTTTAAGAGTAGGTCAAAGATGTTAGTAGCATTAGGGATGTAAATTCATAGCGATAATATAACTAAAGATAAGGATATAATAGGTCATTGCATATAGAGGATTAATTATGAATTTCGAGGAACGTCGAATTATCGGGTTAGAACTAGTAAGTTTAAGTTGAACTCAAGTAAGCATGATTAAATAGTGTTTTATATTAGGTAAGATTTATCATATTAAGATCAACAGCTGAAATAAGTAAGTATGGAAGCTATTATAACGTGCAAAATTACGAGGTTGTAGAATATCTTAAGCGGATCAATATATAGTGTCCTTTAATAAGGATCTAAGAGACTTTTATCATAAGTAGGTGAATATTAAGTTGAATGATATGCAATTAAGCGATGACGCTATAAATTAAGTGTTTAAATTCTTAAGGGTAAGATCGATACAACCCCTAAGTTTCGAGGAGGAAACTTTTTATAAGAGAGAGAGAATGTTATGATCCGTATTTCTGGGTCAGTGGAAAAATAAAATAAGATGATGGAAATAAAACACAAATACAATGTCGATAAAATTTCGGCGGAATTTAAATTTTTATTTAGGATTAATAAGGGCATCGACATTATATATCGGGGTTAGAAATGTTCGGAGAAAACCAAACGATAAGCTAATGGATATAGCAAGACTTGACGGGACTAGATAACGAACGTTTCAAACATATGATACGATTTAAATAAATTAGTCGATAGCAACCTAAGTCGGTAAACATAAATTAAAACCAAAACGATATTTTTCACCACTTAAACAAATAGAAAAACACAATAGAATATAATCAAAGTCTTGAAAGGAAGAAAAGAAAAATATATGTTTTTGGGTAAAAATATTTTAAAAACTAATTTTTCCGCACCCACTATTGTAGCGCCCCGCACCTGGACCTCGTCCGAATATGGTGCACCCGCCATACCTCACTAAGGAGAGTACAAAGCGTCATGCATAACATGCGAAAATCCATAACTTAAGTCATGGACTCCAATGCTAACGTTTAACATGGTAGTAAAATTTAGACAGAATTAAAACTTTTCGAAATAATCATGCATTCCGAAATACTAAATCCCCAACAGTACTAGTCCACAAAATACATCACCGAAATCCAAAGAGTTTAACATAGTTCATAATACAACATCATGGCTGCACAAAAGTCCTTAAGCATACTTTCCTTCTGACATCTTTGCCTACGGGTACGACACTCTCGGCTCATCCTCGATACACTCAATCTTAGTGTTATCTGGCTCTGGGGAAAAATAAAAGAGTGAGTGATAAAAATCACCCAACAAGAGTACAATAAACCATCATGAAATAAATAAAAAATTATAACATGAATGTAATACCCCAAGAACCTCAAATAATACTTCATGCCTGGTTTTAATCTGGATTGGCTTGACGATATAGCCTAAGCTAATTTAGGTTGTACTATACCATTATTATTATTATCCATTAACTGTAACATATAACATGTCAACGTGCTCAGTTATGCAATATGCAATACATGATGTCATGTCATGTCAAAACATCGTTTTTGTCCCATAAAATAACATGTCAGAAAACAGAGTGTCAGATCAATTAATCCCGGATCTGAGCGGGTCCAGAACATATCAACAGACCAATTAACCCCGGGTCTGGGACGGGTCCAGAACATGTATCAGATCAATTAACCCCAGATCTGAACGGGTCCAGAACATGTATCAGATCAATTAACTCCGGATCTGAACAGGTCCAGAACATATCATGTCAACAGACCAATTAACCTCGGGTCTGGAGTCGGGTTAGTCGCATGCTTGGCCGGCAAGGGAATCATAAAGCTTTCTTTAAAACCATGGACCATAAAACTTTCAGCATAAAACAAAGTTACTTGGAAAGACTTGCTTGCATACGGAAAACATTCATAAAAATCTGATTCATGTGGCATATGATCATGCATGATACATTAAGTGATATGCAATGCAAGTCATGACGTGATGAATCGTAAGCATTCCTTATAACATGTCAACAAGCATGGTTTCGGAAACTAAAAGATTTCCAGATTTTTACTTCATGTTCATGGGGCGGCTAAATTAACCAAACAGGTCCATTTTCATAATATTTTATCCTACATGTGTTTAGTGGGGTCTTATTTACATGATATAAAATTTTCGTAACTCCCTAAGGTGAATAAAGCCCTTAAGTCATCAAACTATTATCAAGTGTCCTTTAATAAGGATCTAAGAGACTTTTATCATA
>AP025073.1:9162974-9253871 GCA_036186865.1 Eustoma russellianum | reverse complement strand
CGGTTCTTGGAGAGGAGAGGAAGGATCATCTTTTTATTTGAAATGACTTCTTTGAGTATCTTTTATTTAAGTGTGTAGGAGAGGACTTTTCTTGTATCAAGGAAAGAATTAAATCCCTTCCTTTAGTGAGGCAGCCGGCGGTTTTCCATGGGAAGAGGGAAAGACCCTATTTAAATCACAATCATTATGCACCCTAACCATAATGCTTATTTAAGGTCTTTTGCTAGTCTTGAATGTAATGGTTTATCCCCCTAAGGCCTTATGGCCGGATCACACATATACATTCCATGTATATACATTTCGCATGAATGTATATGTTTTTGTGTGTGTGTGTGTGTCTATATATATTTATCTATCTTATATCTTCATCATTTAAGGGTCCTTTTCATAAACACAATTCATCTTGCTTCACCTTTATACATCTGGCCGATATATATATACATGTACATATACTCCACCTATATTTCTCATAATTCTTATCCATAAGTGTCTAGCTTTTTTTTAAAAAAATTAGGGAGGGGAATCGAACTCGAGACCCAGGGATGGGATAAATGCTACTCAATCGCTAGACCTAAAGGTTTTTCGCTCCATAAGTGTCTAGCTATATATATATATCCGTATATATATATATATATATATATATATATATATATATATATATATATATATATATATATATATATATACACGCATACACACCCATGTATTTATCTATATCTTCCTTTAAAATAAGTCATAACCTTATAAGAAATACATATTATACCCGGAAATGCTAAGTGGATGCGTATACACCCATATACGTATATATTTAACCGTATAGGTGTGTATATGAATACATATAACGAGCTCCTCCAAAAATCATTCTATAGCCACACACACACACACACACACACATATATATATATATATGTGTGTGTGTGTGTGTGTCTAGATCCGTACATATACATATAGATTTGTATACCGATATGTATACCCGCCTCTTATTCATAATCTGTCCATATCTTAGATCTTGTTGTTGCACCTTAAAATCTACACATAGATGACCCTCTTTGGGATAAATGTAGGCTTAGGTCTTTGAAATTCATGATGTATCAATGAGATACCCGGAGTCGTATACTCTTCTATACAATCTTTTAAGTAGACTTTTCATCGCATTATGACCCCTCAAGCTATTTGTTACATGGAAGTCCTCCCTTTATACTACACACGTACACATATTCTTATATATATGTGTGTGTATATATATATATATGTATATATCCCAATGCTCACACAAACATGTCATGTGACCAATCCTCCGCCAAGTTAACTCGTTAGACCTTAAGAATTTCTCTAATTAAGGCTAAAGTTCCTTTGGCCTTACCTAAAAATGGTACCCGACGGCCATATTGGGGATGTATGAAGAGAGTTCTGACTTTATTAAGGGCTTAATTAGGTCCATCTTCTGGAGTTTGTAAAAGGAACCTTATCCTTAGAACCCTTTAGCCTAAAGTATTAGTGGGTATGTAATTCAAGTGAATCTTACCCATGCCCCCATTTCCTTTTTCTTTATATACTAGGTACGTGTTTACATATTAACATAGGTTTTTCCCTCACGCACATTTCCTATGGACCATATTCCATCAAACCCCTTATCATTGGTTAGTCCATCCCGTGGTATATATATGTGTATCCAGATGTATGTCCGTACCTTATGTATGTGGCGCCCAACTTCTCATTTAAAGTTGCCAAGAAAATACTTCTTTTATTAGTCCTCAATTCTTAGGTCAACAACTTAACACTCTTATGTAAATTTCTAATTAGCTCTCTTGCTTCATGTTTTGCGTTGGGGGAGGGTATGCCAATTCCATTAAATCTTAAACAATCAAAGATAAAGCCGATGATATCTTCCTTTCGAGGTCTCATTCTCTTGCCTTGCTTCACCCTAACCCTAGCTACCGTACTAATTTTTGGTGGAGTACAACATTCTCCCCCCTTAAAATAAGTTTCGTCCTCGAAACTGGGGATAGTGGGGCCTACGCTTTCTTGTTCCCCCGATCCTTATACAACTTTTAGTTGTTTGCCCTGTCCATTTATTTTTGTCTATGTAGAATCTTTTCTCATGGTTCCTTATCATATTCCTTTAGGAATCATTCTTACTTGGAATAAGTAAGACAAAACGCAGGTACTTTAATTTGGAGATTTCAATGTTCCTGTCAGTAGTTTAGGTTCCGAGGTCCTTGGATGCATCATCCTTTGATCTAGGCTGGCGCTTCTGTTCATCTTATGTGTGGCTCCATAAAGGTACGACTGCCACCTTCTATCCTCCCTCTTCATACGCCTATTCAACCTCCTTCATTCTTCCATCACCCAGATATCGTGCTCCACTTTATAGCAGTCTCTTATCAGTTCATCGAAAGTATTTGAGTGCACTTTGCCTAATCTAGCTCTAATCTGAGGGTTCAGACCAAGTACGGATTTTAGTTACCTTCCACTGTTCATCCTCCATAATCAAGGGAGCATATCGTCCTAGGATAGTGAACTGACGAACATATTCTGATATCGTGGTGCCCGGTTCTTGTCTTAGTGTATCGAACTCTTCAATCCTTTCAATCACTAGCTCCAATGAGAGGTAAGATCCACAGAATTCTTCTAAGAATCTCGCCTAGGTTATGGGTCGAGACAGTGACTGGACCTTCTTTCTCCACCATTGACTGGCTTTACCAATCAGAAATGGCCAAACAATTAGGGCTTTCATTTCATCTGGTACCCGAACTCTAACAAGATGGTCCTCAACCTCGTCCAACCATTTTTCGGCTTCCTCTGGTTCAGACTCCCTGCCACACCTTGGAATTCGTGCTTTAGCCAATTGCCGATAATAGAATCTGATACTTCCCGGAGGTGATAGTGACGATGTCCATGTATCGGTTTGTGGGGTCATCTGCACCACACAGCGTCGATTTTATTTGCGGTCATACCAGAATAAGTGACACTATTTAACTTATAGACGGAAGTTCTCAGTGATATGTAAACAGATATGATACGGTCCGAAGTAAAAGACAGTAACCAAGGGTTTTGTCATCAACCGAAACCGTAACTTTTCTAGTCGAGGTCATCTTAGTCTATGGTCAATTCTCATCTAAGATCAGAACTTAGATCTAAGATCAAACTTAGTTGACTACAATCATAACTTAGTTCTATATTCTTCCTGGATCTGGAGCCTTAGCTCTGATACCACCTGTGGCGCCCCGCACCCCGGCCCCACCGAAGTCGGTGCACCCGCTGTACTTCATTAAAGAGAGTACTAAGCGTCGTCCATACATGTCATGATCCATGATATAAATGCATGGATTTTCGCGCTTACATGTAAATAAGTAAGCGAAACTGTGGCAGAATTTAAAAACATCAAATTAAAAAAAAACATCCTCACGACCATTCAAAGTTTACAACCCAGATCAAATGTATCGAAATTGACAAAAACAAATGTTTTTCTACATAATTCAATCATCAATCAGAGCTGGCAAGTCAAGTCTCCTAAATCCGTCCATCCTTCACTGCACTCACGGGTAGGGAACCCTAGGTTCGTCCTCAATCCACTCTACTTTGTCCCCTGCAACTTCTAGGAGGAAAAATAGGGGTGAGTGACAAAGTCACCAGCAAGTATACTATAATAATTGAGGATTAAATGGAAAGTGCGTACAAAAACCAAACCCCAAAAAAATTCGGTTTAAAAGCATACCTGTCCTCCATCCAATACTCGATAGGGATCATCACTTAATGCATCAAGATCATAACTTAAATAAAATCATTACTTAATATAGAATATAACAATAAAAGACTGTAACTCGCATCAATTCATAACATAACAAGAATCATCACTTAAGGAAGTCATTCTTAGGATCTACAAGGTCATCACAACTTAGTCTAAGTATCACGTGTCACTACATAATGACTCTGTAAATGTGACTTGCATGCATATGTACGTGTGATGCATCATGATATAAATGAGAATATGACTTTTCACGCTTTTCTTTCAAATCATCATCGTCATAAAACAATAGTGTCCAGATCTATCTTCCCGGATCTGAGGCGGTAATGTCTCCCCTTCGAATCTATTATTCCTGTATTCGGAACGGTAACGTCATCTTCTTATCGGGTCTATTCTCTCCGGGCCCGAACGGTCATCATCAGGTCTATTCTTCTCCGGGCCTAAACGGTCATACCATCAGATCAATTAACCCGGATCTGGGCGGGTTCTTACTGGCCAAGTTCATACTCACACACGGTACCAGTGGGGAAGCGTTCCTTCAAAAACAAAAATCATCTTTTTGAAAACGCTTTTCATCTTTCTTTCACATAAAATCAATGCCGTAAATCATGTAGGTGACGATGATGCAATGCATGACATGTAGTATGCAAACCATGGCATAATAAGTTACATATATATATAGGTACATCTCGTCGCTATGCTGGAAAATTTCCAGCTTAGTGGCGTCGATTTCTCCTTAGTGATTTCCTATTAAAATAATCATTTTAAACCAAGTGGTTCACATGTACTCCTTCATATATGTCGTAAGTGATTGCCATGAAAGTTTTACGGAATTACGACATCGATAAGGGGATCATTTATTCTTTTTCATAAAGCGGGCACAAACTGAATTCTGGAATGACTAATTTCACTATAAAATTTATGGTGACCAATCCTTAAATCCTTTTTCAATAATTCCAACTCTCCCGCTTAATAAACTCATTGGACCAGCATCTTACCAAAATTTGGCCCAATTGCATTTTTCTGACGTCCCATTCCAGATCATGCCACATGCCGTACTAATTTTGTCAGCCCAGCGAATTCCAGCCTTACCCATTTTACTAGAAAATTCATTAAAAATAAACCATAACCCATTTGGTTGAAATTCCAACTCTCACCTTTACTTCATTCATAGGGTTAGTGTCATACCGAAAATTGGCTAATTTGTATACTTCTAAGGTCCATTTCTAGGCTGCTCAACGAGTTACTTAAATTCTATCCAGTAAAGTATTCTCAACAGGACCGACTTTACTAGGAAATTTATTAAAAATAAACCGTAGCTCCTTTTAACAAAATTCCAACTCTCACATCTAATATACACATAAAACTAATATCGTACCAAAAATCAACTAAATTTAAAGTTCTTAAGGTCCCCTTTCAAGTCTCACAATACAGCCCAAATTTCTGTCCTGTTCTAGTAAATTCCCTAGTTTGTCATATTTCCTTCCCAAATGACCTTAACTTGCATTTTTGTCATAAACACTTAAATAAGCATCAAACTTAATCTTTTTATAGGAAATTTACAGGCTCAACATACTTCAAACATCACATGAAAACCCTTTACCAAACCGTTTGTTCACCACATACAACATCCTTTGGCTAAGCACACAATCTTCTCACTAGAATAATAATACCAATGGTTTGGGTGCGTATCACCAACAGCCCCTTTTCGGTGCATACAAGGCAAAATGATATATCCAAATACATGCTAAGCTTAACACACACAAGAGCTTAATCTTTTCTCCACCTTACCACATAGGGTTTAAGTTTTTCATACAAAATCACCCTTATTCTCTTAAACTCCTCAATCGTATACCCCATCCATGAAAAAGAAAGAATCTTTAGCATGATTATCTTAGGTTAACACATAATGGTGCATAAATCTAACAAAGATTCCATCTTTAAACAAAACTCACACCTACACGCCATTTTAGCCCCTTGCCCGAAGGTTGTTGCATCAAAACTTAGCATAGTACAACTAGGATTAAATCTTAAGTATATCTAGCCATTAATGCAAACACTCTCACATTCAAGCCACAAAGAGTATAGTGTACTTGCCTTTGTATTCTTTGGATCTTGCTTTGGCTTGTTGACACAAGAAGCACTTCCTCCTTTCTTTTCCTATCACACATGGTATAGGGCCTTTGTTAGCCATTCTTTAGATTATGTAATATAACTTAGAGGAGGAAGGGAGGGTCTTACCATTTGCACCTTGGATGGATGGAGAACAATCCACTCTTGCTATGGCACTATCTTGGTTTAGTGTTTTTGAAATCCTTCGTCTAAGCCATGGGGTTTATGGTTTTGGTCAATGGAGTGATGCCATGTAAACCTTGTAACTTTCTAAGGATTGTGAATGGGGTCTTACCTAGATAACCTTGAGGTTGAAGAAGACTTGGAATCCTCCTAGCCCTTATTCCCGCCGATTCTTGGAAAGGAGAGGAAGGATCATCTTTTTATTTGAAATGACTTCTTTGAGTATCTTTTATTTAAGTGTGTAGGAGAGGAACTTTCTTGTATCAAGGAAGGAATTAAATCCCTTCCTTTAGTGAGGCATCCGGCGGTTTTCCATGGGAAGAGGGAAAGACCCTCTTTAAATTACAATCATTATGCACCCTAACCATAATGCTCATTTAAGGTCTTTTGCTAGTCTTGAATGTAATGGTTTATCCCCCTAAGGCCTTATGGCCGGATCACACATATACATTCCATGTATATACATTTCGCATGTATGTATATGTTTGTGTATATATATATATATATATATATATATATATTTATCTATCTTATATCTTCATCATTTAAGGGTCCTTTTCATAAACACAATTCATCTTGCTTCACCTTTATACATCTGGCCGATATATATATACATGTACATATACTCCACCTATATTTCTCATAATTCTTATCCATAAGTGTCTAGCTATGTATATATATCCGTATATGTATATATATATATATACACATACACACCCATGTATTTATCTATATCTTCCTTTAAAATAAGCCATAACCTTATAAGAAATACATATTATACCCAGAAATGCTAAGTGGATGCGTATACACCCATATACGTATATATTTCACCGTATAGGTGTGTATATGAATACATATAACGTGCTCCTCCAAAAATCATTCTATGGCCACATATATATATATATATTAAAACGGTGTTTTTATTGATATTAACCTCACTTGTGGTGGAGGGAAACCTTAGTACAAAATGTCTGAGTAAGCAAAGATTTTATTAATGAAAAGCCTCACTTGTGGTGGAGGAAAACCATATTACAAAACATCAGAGTATGCGAATAAATGAAATAACGAACTAATAAGAACATATCTCCAGTCGTATACGATATGCCGCATTAAAACCTTGCCAGGAAAAACCACCCTTGTGGATAAAACCCTAGCGAAGGAAAAAGCGTACATATTTATACGACCATCATTGATTTGTGTGAAATGTAAGTCTGAGTACAAATGTGCGCATTCTATAGCCGGAGGTGTGGTTCAAGTGCGCCAGCTGAAGTAGCGGAAATTGTTGCTTGAGCTTATCTCATCCGGGAGATACCATACCTCAGAAAAAAGCCAAAGCATAGTTATGCCAGTGATGGAGAACATCCAAAGAAAATGAGATAGAGATGTCAAACACATACCAATGTCGCCTTGGCAAAGTTGATGCCAAGGCGACAAATTTATGGATGGATGTTGTGGAGCATGGGCCGCTGAGTCCGCCAGTGTATAATAGTAATATCTCGCCACCAATATATATAGTCCAAGACATGCGAGAGCAAGCATAAAGAGGCAGTTATGAAGCAGGAGGAAACAGTATAGAATGCAGGCCAAAAGATAACAATACATACCGAACCTGCCTGAATCCCGTAGGAGACAGGTAGGGAGATTCCTGAAACGCCAATCCATGTGGAAGACAATCTGAGATAGCATAAGGATGATACGGCAATGTAGCCTATGAGGGTCCACCATCGGTTGAAGGACGAAATGTTGGAAGCGTGAAGTCTGTCAGAATGACGCCTCGAATATGAGTGGGCAATGATGCAATTGTGGAATATGATGTAAGTAGCATAGTCTGTGATCCGTCCTGGGATAGAAAGTGTGCCGCTTGATTAACCTCACGAGGTGCATAAGATAAATGGATCGATGATGCAGCAAGAAATGTACGAAGACATTGAAGATCCGGAGCTAAGGGAGTCATAGTTTGCATGAGTGTAAGTAACTGATGACAATCTACCTCAACATTTAATGTGCCATGTATCGGCAGGTAATGTAAAAGAGAGATTAAGACAGCTTGCGCTTCAACCCTCACAAGATAGTCGTGTCGTAAAGGAAAGGAGATTGCATTAATAAAGGAGCCTTGCGAATCACGTAATACTGCTCCACCCCCTGCCGTATGACAACCAACAGAGGCATCTGTATTTAACTTTAATCTTCCAACTGGCGGAGGATTCCAGCGAACAACTCTAAGTCTAGGCGAACGAAGAGGAGGTGAGAGCCCATTACTTATTAGACGAGGAATATTAGATGCAATTTTTGTACCACTTTGTGACTTGGCCCACAGAAACATATCAAGCCGAATATTCTTGAGGAGGATTCGTTGAGACCAAGATCCATCACCAAACACCAATTCTGCATATATCTTCCATATATTCCAAAGTAGGACACCAGTATATATTCGCTGCATACAACCAAGAAATCCACCTGCGGATTCTAGCCACACCGAGAGAAGAAAGCTGCGCCAGCCAGTTGCTTGACTCGCACAGATGTCTAGTATGTCATTGAAATAATGTCGAACGAGACTTATTTGGGAACAATGATAAAAGATGTGATTATGAGAGGCAGAGTCCGTGCGACAAAATGGACATATGCTTGGCAGAACCTGGATGAATCGGGAAAGAGCATATGGCAAAGGCAATGCATTATGCAAGAGTTTCCAAAGAAATACCTGGATCATTGGACGTTGACGTGGCATCCAGGCTATTTTATTAGATAATAGCGATGGAGCTGTATTTCAAAAAGCCTCATACGCATCCTTTAGCAGAAATTGGCCCGTGGAGTTTGGCCAAACTGGTGTCCCATTAGTCCATTGTACTAATGTCTAGCATTGTGAATTAATACGGAAAATTCGTTTCCAACCAGGAGAATCGTATATATGTGGAACAAATGTTTGATTTCTTCGGTAGCGTAGACGCATATATTCACCCCATAATGTAGAACTCACATGATATTGCCACTATTGTTTTGCTGCATAGGCACGCTGAATGTCATCTAGGCTACGAATGTTCAGACCGCCCTCATTTGTTGCGCAACAAATTGTAGTCCATTTAACCCAATGACGTCGATCAGGCCCCCACAGGAATACCGCAAATCGCCTTTCCAACGATTGAACAACACTACGCGGAATAGAAGAGGCAGCCAGAACATGTAAAGGGATAGATAGAAGGACCGAACGAATGAGCAAAAGCCTACCAGCAGTACTTAATATCTTGGCTTGCCAACCATTTAATTTAGAGTCCACATGCTGTAACAGGTCTAGACAGTGTGTAGAGCGAGTAATACCTTTATGAAGATAGGAGCCCAAATATTTCATTGGGAGGCTTGTCTGCCGCACCCCTAGGAGTGTAGTATATACATGACGCTGCGAAACAAAAACTGCATCTGAATATACCACCGAGCTTTTATGCCAATTTACTACTTGTCCTGAGACTTTTTCATAAGTAGATAGAAAATACTTAAAAGTCCGAAAATTTTGTCGGCTAGCAGCAAGAAATATAAGCAAGTCGTCCGCATAAGATAGATGTGTGATGGTCATAGGAATGTGGCCGATAGAGTATGATCGAAGAGCTGATTGACCGACTAGAAACTTAAGACCTCGGCTAAAACCCTCTGCTGCTATAATAAATAAAAGGGATGAGAGCGGATCCCCCTGCTTGACCCCTCTTATGGGAAAAAACCCATGTGGCACGCCATTCACTAAAATTGAAATATGTGTAGCCTCCAACTGATTTAAAACTAAAGTGATAAGCATTGTGGAAAATCCGAAACGATGCATGATGGACTTTAAGTAATGCCAATTTACCATATCGAAGGCCTTTGCCATATCCAGCTTGAGTATTGCTTTGTGTGGACGCGCACCTTTATCCAGCCAATGTATTAATTCATTGGCTAACAAGACTTGTTCCGTAATGCCCCTTCCCTTTTGAAATCCCGCTTGCTCTGGATAGATGAGCTTGGGCAACAGTTTGTTCAAACGTGTGGCTAGAATGCGCGTTTGGACCTTGCTCATGAAACGAGATAATGCAATAGGCCTAAAATCATTAAAGGTGCGTTGAGAGGTTCCTTTGGGTATTAACAAAATCATCGAGTGTGCCATGGCACGTGGGACTGGGAAGCCCAGAAAATATTCTTGGACTGCTTTATGTACATCTGTGCAAATAACCTCCCAACAAGTACGGAAAAACCAACCATTAAAGCCGTCTGGACCTGCAGCACTATGAGGATCTAAACTCCACACAGCTGTTTTTACTTCATCCAAAGACGGTAGAGCAGTGAGCATTACGTTTTCTTTCACAGTAACCAAGGAGGAAATTGAGGATAAGAATGTTGTGGCATCTTCTATCGGCTGAGCAGTAAACATGCAGGTGAAGTGCTCCACTGCCGCACTTCCAATACTATCAGGCGTATCACAATAAGAACCATACTCACGATATATTCCTTGCAAGCGCTGTCGGCGATGTTTATCTTTAACAATAGAATGAAAATAGCGTGAGCCACAGTCACCCTCCTTTAGCCATTTAACCCTAGCTTTTTGCTTCCAATATTCCAGTTCTATATTTGTTGCATGGCGCAGTTCGGATTGGGCTTCAAAATAAGCCATGCAAGTATGCTCATTAGGCTCCTGATCAAACTGGAGCTCTGTTAAACGTGCTCTACGTTCAGCATGTTCTACCATACTAAAGACATTACCAAAAACATCCTTGTTCCATTGCCTAATGTCCTTCTTGAATGCCCGCAGCTTTGCACACAAACCATGCATTCCTCCAATTGTAGGATATGATAACCAAGCTGCTTTGGTGAAGGCCATAAAGTCCGGATGTGATGTCCAGGCTGTCAAAAAACGAAATTGTTTTGGACCAGGTTGGATGTCAATCGAACATTATAGCAACAGCAGGCAATGGTCTGATGTTGTTCGACTGAGATGAATTAGCTTCAGCATTGGAAAAACACTATAAAAGCTTTCATTACAGAATACCCAATCCAATCTACACCATACACGGCCTAGTCCACGACCACCTTGCCATGTATAGCGTGTTCCAAGATGTGGTACCAACTGCAACTCATAATATTGCACCGTTTCATTAAAATCCTGAAGAGCCGAAAGAGAAGGACGTGATGTACCTTTATGGTCCAAAGGCGACAGAAATGTGTTGAAGTCCCCCGCTATAACCCATGGGTCCCTACAATCATCATAACAGCGTCTAATCTCTTGCCATAGAATCTGTCTGTGTTGTACAGTATGCCTACCATAAACATAAGAGATAAGCACAATTTGTTGTGCATTTAACCGAAAACGAAGGTGCACAATTTGCTCCAGCAGGCAAACATCCAGGAGTTGCAGATTAGAAGTTTTCCAAAAACACCATGCACGTCCCTCACAAACACTTTGTGAAGCAGTAAAACCTAAATTGATTTGAGCTCTGGATAAACGTGATTCAGGTTGTTGCGGTTCTATGAGAAAGAGAAAGTGTATACTATACTGATTAAGCAGCAGTCTTAAGCGAGGCATTGAAGTACGTAGCCCTCGCAAATTCCACGTTAGTGTATTCATTGAGACATTTGTGGGGTAGAGCTTGAAGAGCGAGCAACACTACGGGTAATAACCTGACGAGGGGGCCTAGGAATCTGAGAATGCAAGCGCCGAGTACGTTTACGTATGCATGGAATAAAGCCATCGTCATCAGTTTCATGAGTAGGATTAGAGATTCTATGTAGCAGTTCAGCATCAGAAGACCCCTCTTTTGCCCTGGGCATGCGCAATGATAATAAATCTGATGTTTGTCTGTAGTCTTCCTGGATAGCAGACGGTTCAGGTACTGGATGTGGCAACTCCATAAGATCCGATTCAGACGAGGTGTGCTTCTGGAGAATGGGAAGATGTATCCTGACCTAGCTGAGCATCATCATGGGATCTGTTCATTTCAGTTCGATGTTGCAGCGGGGGATCAATGTTCTCATGTGGTGGAATGTCTGAACCCATTGCTGGCATACCTGGCGCAGGGGGATCCTCAAACAATACAACATTGGTTTCCTTCTCCTGTGATATATGATTTTCTTGTTGCGGCAAAATAGGAGACTCAACCACTGTATCAGCGGATGGCTGACGGACATCAACTGCTGGCTTAGGGCGCCATTGTTGCGGAGGCGGTGGCGGAAGATTAGTAGCGGCCTCTCCACAGCGATCATGTTTGTGGCCTAAAAGATTACATTTTCAGCAATAATCCGGTATATCTTCATAAACCACAGTCTGATAATGATGATGATCTATACTTTGAATGTGAAGTTTAGTTGGCAATTCTTTTGAAACATCAATTTCCACACATATTCTTGCCACGGACGGACGTAATACCTTTTGGGTTGCGGCATCCAGTCGAATAGGAGATCCTAGCATAGCAGCAATAGCGAAGAGCACTTTTTCATTCTGCAAGTACACAGGCAAACCAGGCATAGATATCCATATTGGCACAATTGGAGCATCATATCGAGGATCAAAATCATGAGTGTATTTGGTAATTTGCATATGAAAACCAAGAATATTCCATGACCTACGTCCAAAACAGCGATTGTAATCCGCCTCCTTCTCAAATCGCAGGAGTACGTGAGACTTATCGAGTAACCCTGCATGAACGGCGCCGGTAAAACCTATACGATCCAGAGCTTTTTGCAATGCCACCATTGACGGTCTTCCATTCCAAAAAGATCCAACCAATGAAAATCGAAATGGAGACAATAATGCAGTTACCTCAGACTCATCAAAAACGATAGAGGGTAGACCTTTATATCGCTGAGGTTGTTTTTGTGATATTGTTGACGGAATCGTTGCCGGAGATCCAGTCAGTATGGCAGCATAGGACTGGCCGGCCGTAGCCGCCGGCCCTGAGATCGACATTGATGTAGCAGCGGCGGGGATGACGATCTCAGATGATCGCCAGAGCGCAAGCCCGAATTATAATCCTTATATATATATATATGTGTGTGTGTGTGTGTGTGTGTGTGTCTAGATCCGTACATATACATATGGATTTGTACACCGATATGTATACCCGCCTCTTATTTATAATCTGTCCATATCTTAGATCTTGTTGTTGCACCTTAAAATCTACACATAGATGACCCTCTTTGGGATAAATGTAGGCTTAGGTCTTTGAAATTCATGATGTATCAATAAGATACCCGGAGTCGTATACTCTTCTATACAATCTTTTAAGTAGACTTTTCATCGCATTGTGACCCCTCAAGCTATTTGTTACATGGCAGTCCTCCCTTTATACTACACACGTGCACATATTCTTATATATATATATATGTGTGTGTGTATATATATGTATATATCCTAATGCTCACACAAACGTGTCATGTGACCAATCCTCTGCCAAGTTAACCCGTTAGACCTTAAGAATTTCTCTAATTAAGGCTAAAGTTCCTTTGGCCTTACCTAAAAATGGTACCCGACGGCCATATTGGGGATGTATGAAGAGAGTTCTTACTTTATTAAGGGCTTAATTAGGTCCATCTTCTGGAGTTTGTAAAAGGAACCTTATCCTTGGAACCCTTTAGCCGAAAGTATTAGTGGGTATGTAATTCAATTGAATCTTACCCATGCCCCATTTCCTTTTCTTTATATACTAGGTACATGTTTACATATTAACATAGGTTTTTCCCTCACGTACATTTCCTATGGACCATATTCCATTAAACCCCTTATCATTGGTTAGTCCATCCCGTGGTATATATATGTGTATCCAGATGTATGTCCGTACCTTATGTATGTGGCGCCCAACTTCTCATTTAAAGTTTCCAAGAAAATACTTCTTTTATTAGTCCTCAATTCTTAGGTCAACAACTTAACACTCTTATGTAAATTTCTAATTAGCTCTCTTACTTTATGTTTTGCGCTGGGGGGATGCCAATTCCCTTAAATCTTAAACAATCAGAGATAAAGCCGATGATATCTTCCTTTCGAGGTCTCATTCTCTTGCCTTGCTTCACCCTAACCCTAGCTGCCGTACTAATTTTGGGCGGGGTACAACAAATGTAATACCCCAAGAACCTCAAATAATACTTCATACCTGTTATTTAATCCTGGATTGGCTTGACGATATAGCCTAAGCATAATTTTAGGTAGTACTATACCATTATTATCTTATTATCCATTAACTATAACATATAACATGTCAACGTGCTCATGAGTTATGCAATATGCAATGCATGATGTCATGTCGTGTCAAAACATCATTTTGGTCCCATAAAATAACATGTCAGAAAACAGAGTGTCAGAATAATTAACCCCGGATCTGAGCGTATCCAGAACATATCAACAGAACAATTAACCCCGGGTCTGGGACGGGTCCAGAACATGTATCAGATCAATTAACCCCGGATCTGAACGGATCCAGAACATGTATCAGATCAATTAACCCTGGATCTGAACGGGTCCAGAACATGTATCAGATTAATTAACCCCGGATCTGAACAGGTTCAGAACATATCATGTCAACAGACCAATTAACCCCATGTCTGGGGTCGGGTTAGTCGCATGCTTGGCCAGCAAGGGAATCATAAAGCTTTCTTTAAAACCATGGGACCATAAAACTTTCATGCATAAAACAAAGTTACTTGGAAAGACTTGCTTGCATGCGGAAAAACATTCATAAAAATCTGATTCATGTGGCATATGATCATGCATGATACATGAAGTGATATGCAATGCAAGTCATGACGTGATGAATCGTAAGCATTCCTTATAACATGTTAACAAGCATGGTTCCGGAAACTAAAGATTTCTAGATTTTTACTTCATGTTCATGGGGTGGCTAAATTAACCAAACAGGTCCATTTTCATAATCTTTTATCCTACATGTGTTTAGTGGGGTCTTATTTACATGACGTAAAATTTTCGTAACTCCCTAAGGCGAATAAAGGCCTTAAGTCATCAAACTATTATCAAGTGTACTTGCTGAATTCTATGGTATAATAACCAACATTACCTTAGCTTTTGAGGCCTTAAAACCTTAATTATTTAGACCACAACCTGAAGAGTATAATACACTCCCTAAGTATTAACACTCATGAGCCCAAACCGTGTATATAGGTCCAAATCCATCAAATTGGGCCTTTTTAACTTAATCCCCTGTTCCGCCCAATTTTCCAGTTTTAGTACACCAACTTTATGTCCATAATTACCCACCAAACATTAATAACAACTTCATTAATTTACATGGTCTTTCTCCTCTATGTCTTAGGTGATTAACATAAAATTTCCATATCAATCCAATAACCGTAAAGGGCTCATTTAATTACTTTTCCGAAATAGGCCACATGCTGTTACTGGACTGACCACTTTTACTAAAAATTCTATTGTGGCAAAACCATAATTGTTTTTACCGAGATTCCAATTCACAGACGTCATAAACATACCGAACTAGCATCCCACCGAAATTTAGCCCATTTGCATATTTCTAAGGTCCATTTTTGGGTCAGGCAACACTTTACTCATTTCTGCCATGTTCCAGTTATTCCAGCTGGAGCAGTTTTACCAAATAATTCCTTAAAAATAATCCATAACTTATTTTACTGAAATTCCAACTTTTATATTTACTGCACACCTAAGGTTGTCACCATACCAAAAGTCAGCTTTATTGAACATCTACAAGGTCCGTTTTCAAGCCATTCAAAACGTTATACAATTCTGCCAAGTTCCAGAATTTCCAGCCTGAGCAGTTTCACCAAAGATTTTATTAAAAATATTCCGCAACTTATTTTACCAATGCTACACACATAGGGCTATCATCATACCAAAAATCAAATTGTTTGCACGTTAGTAAGGCCCATTTTGAGGTCTCTCAACACACTGTTCAATTATGTCCAAGTCCAGTAATTTTGTGTTTGGTCATCTTTTCATGTCAAGTGACCAATAAATATCTTGTGCTTATGAAATAACTTATTAGTCACCATATACACCTTTTTCCCATGAATATCCAGATTTCATTCTTTTTATTGAGTCACCTTTACATCATACCAAAACAGTTTGTATATTGTACACAACAAGTATCATATTTGCTCAAAATAAGTGTTCTTTCTTGAAGTCAAGACTCACCGTCATATCCATCCTTTAGGCCGAAACCTATATGATACCATGACCATATTTTACAACATTTATTTAGGCATGAAACACATTCAAGAGTCATTTTATTCCAATCTTACCAACAATATCATAAAAACTCACATCTAACACATGCATGCTTTCCTAGGACCTCTCAAGTTTCATCCAAGAGTTAATCTTGCATAGACTCACTTAGGTGAACCTTGTTTCATCCTAAAACAGCGTCATATCACTTTGCATGTAAGAAAAGATTTCATCTTTGAAGGATTTAATCACATGCAAGCCATTGTTCATGAGGACTCACTAAGATATGGTCTTAAAACTTAGTGTATACAACTAAAGTTCACATCTTAGACTCATCTAGTCATTCAAGTCACTAACTCTTTAAATAAATCATGAGTGTCTAGTGTATACTTGCCTCTTCAATCTAAATCTCTTTTCTTAGCTTGGATTTTGGATGAGATAAGTTGGAATCTTCCTCCTCCTTCACTTCTTGTGCACACGATTTTGAAGAAAAAGGAAGGAAGAATGTTAGTCTTCATTCTAAAGTGAAAATAGATTTAGTTTGAGGTTAGGTCATCTTACCCAAGTGAGACCTTGAAAGAAGCTTCAAATATCCAAAGATTGCACCACCTAAGAGGTTGAAATCTTAGCACCTAATGGCTAATGGAGGTCACGGTTGGGCGGAGAAAAAGAACACTTATGTGAGCTTCATTATTTTGCATGGAAAATTTACTTGAGGAACTTGGAATGAAGCTTACCTAAATGCTTCTTGAGCTTGAAGATGATAGTGAAGTTGAACTCCTAGCTCCAAGGTGTAGGGGCCGAAATTTATGTGAGGGAGATAGAAATTGTCTAAGTGTTATACTCTTTCTTGAATGTGTCTTGAGAGGGATTTCAAGATGATAAGAAGGTAGATGTTTCTAGGAGGGTTTAAATTAAAATATGTTGGGGGAATGGGGAGGGGAAGCCGGCGGTGCATGGGGGAGGAAAAAGGAGGGCCTAGCTTGTAGCTTCAAGCTTTTCTTCCCCTCTAGCCTTCCTTTTTATTTTTTTACTCTTTCTTTTTGCATGCTTGTCTTGCATGCTTGTTTAATTTAATTAATTATTTGAATTATTAAGGATAATTAGAAAAATCAAGAGGATTCTAGAACCCCTTGGGGTCTTGGCCGAAAGTTGGTGGATCTTAGGGGTAGTTTTGTCTTTTCCCATTTATCATCTCCCATACTTATATAATTTATGATATTATTTATTTTATCTAATTATGATTTTAATCTTGCTTTGTGAGGATCATTTATGTTTGCATTCTTATAAAAATGAATTTATTCTAAGGTTGCTTAAGGCCTCTGGCCGAATTTACAAGGTGTATTATGCACCTTGTGACGTTCGCTTGTATGACTGTTTTAGTGTCCGTCCTAAATGAACTTAAAGGACTTAGATAAAGAAGCACTAATTTGACTTAAGTAGAATCCACGTGAAGGAATCATTATTTTCATTACATAACTTAATCATAGTTCCGAGTACATTGTAATTGGGGTACAACAACTATTCAACCCCCCTTCTAGTGGTGCCTTACAAGTCCTACATCTTCTTCCATTTATCTATTCTCATAAGTTGTACACTAACTCTCTATTTTTGGTGTTAAATTGTAAGTTGTATAAGGTACCAAGGAGTAAAAATTCTTCAAGCCAAGTGAAGAAATCTTCACTTTCATACAAAGGTTAAATGATAAAGGAAAGTACTCCTTCTAAATCCTTCATGGATTTTCAAAGACCTATGCATATATGTTCATACCAAGTTGGATCATCCATGGCATATGTTCAAGATTTTTGTATCAAGAATATGTAAAATATATGTTTTCATGTTATGTTCTAGATGGTATAATGGAAAATGTATAAGTATACATATATGGAGGCATACGGCCATAAGAGGGTTATTATTTTGATGTATATACATAAATGAGGTATATATGTGGTATACTTGAAAAATACATAAGTGTGTAGATAATATACATAAACGGCCATAAACAAGTTGTTAGGGTTTAAATAAAGTGCCTACATGTTACGAACATATATATTTATAATGTACAAAAATGTCATTATATATATGCATATAATACGGCCAAAAGATGTGTTATAAAATAAAAATGACTTTCATAAAGGTTATGGGTACATATATGTATAATGTAAGAGAATATGATTATGTGTAATTATACATACATAAAATCGGTCAAAAGGCCTTTCTGTGATAAAAATGTCTTAATTATAGTTTAAGTATACATATACGTATAGTATATATGTTAAGATGTGAAAAATTGTTATTTTAAATGTTATGGATATATATATACATGTATATGACCGATTTTATCCAATTTATTTACCATATATACATACATATTACATAAACATATGTTTAACGCTTTATTATGGTGAAACTTGAACATAATACATGAATGATCAAACTTTGGTACAAACATAAGAACTTAGATCTTTGAAATCGATGAAGGATCTATGAAGAGTACTTGCCTTTATCACTTAACCTTTTATAAGATTGAGGATTTCTTCACTTGGCTTGAAGAAAAAAAAACTTCTTTCTCCTTCCTATAACCTACCGTTTTGGGATGCCAAAATTGAGGTTAGTGTGCAACCGTAAAGATGAAGAATAACCTAGTATAATTATTGTGCTTACCTTGAGTATTCTTGGTTCCTAACTCCAATCTACTTTGTATTCTTGATGCTTGGATGTATTAAGATGTTGTAGTAAATGGTTTTGTGACGAATGAGATGAAGTGAAGAGAAGAAAGCAATCTTCTTCTTGCTTGTAGGATTCGGCTGAATGGAGGAGGAGAGGAAGAAGTTGGAGAAATTTTTATGAGTTGAAAAGGAAAGAGAGAGTGTTTGAAAGATGTAATAATTGTGTGGAGTGTACATAAAAATTACAAAGGGTTCCCCTTATGGAATTATGGCCGAGAGAGAGGAGAGGAAAGGAGAGAAAATGTTTAAATGAAATAAGAAAGCGGAAGGATAATGTTGAGTTGAAGTTTGTAAGGGAATGGGGTGTGTGTAAAAGGGAAAAGTGGAGAAATTTTGTCCCCTTGGAGTGAACACTTTCGGTTGAAAGTGTGAGGGGGTGGGGGATAGCCGAAAATAATGTGTAAAGAAAGGGAAAGAAATGTGATGGGTAAAAGATAGGGTATAGAATCATAATGGTGGAAAAGTCTGTAAGAATAAAGAAGGTGGCATGTGAGGTGGGGGCCGGCCTAGTGGGTAGAAAGATGGGTGAAGGTTTTGTTTTATTTAGCACGTAGGGGAAATCGATAGAAAATATGATAATAGTGTGTATTGTAGTTACCGTATTGGGTATTTTTATTTGGTTTGATTTATATTTATCGAATTATGTTGCTACCGACTAATTTATTTAAACGCATCGTATGTCCGAAACGTTCGTTATCTAGTCCCGTCAAGTTTTGCTATATCCGTTAATTTATCGTTTGGTTATTTTTCTGAGTATTTCTAACCCCCAAAATATAATGTCAATTGTTCTTATCCATCCTAAATAAGATTTAATTCCACTGAAATTTTATCAACACCGCATTTACGTTCTATTTTTCATTATCTTATTTTATTTTCCACTGACCCAAAATTGGGGGTCGTAACACCTACTCAATCTGCAATTACAGACAACATAGCTAACGAGTTAAATGTTATATTGTAGTAAATAAAACTCTTCTGCATAATGATTTTTATAACAAAGAAAATAGAGATAAACGAGAATGGTTTTTTCAAAATTATTGTAATATTAGAAAACAGATCCAAGAAAAATATTATGAGTTTAATGATACTCATAAAATCAATGTATTTTTGTTTGATTGGTTTGAAATATATGCTTCAAAAAATAATATACAATTTACTTTTAAAACAGTAAACCCAATAAATGAAAAACCAAAAGAATGGATGACTATCACAGCATCTAACATGGTGGTGTCAAATCATCCACCTTTAGTAGAGATAAAACTGGAAATATCAGGGAATCCAATAGATGCTATTCCTTATACAAATATGACGGAGGATGCTCTAGTAAACAATAAACATATTATCCAGCAAAATAGTTACGCAAACACACATTTAAATACAATAGGAAAACAATTAGATAAATTAGAGAAATACTATACTACACAACCAATTAATACTGGAAGTGAAGAATCACCTATACAAAAATTTAAACAACCGTTATTTAAACCCTTCCAAATATCATCATCAAGTATGCAATATATGACTAATAAGGAAGAATTTAATAAGATTATAAAACAACAGTTAAGTCGTATAGAGAAAAGTTTAGAAAACAGCAACTCCACAAGTAATGAGGTTGTAGCAGATTCACAAGTTAATCTATAGCTAGTAGAACAGGAAATAAGGAAAAAGAAGTTACTTCTTCTAAAATAAATAATGTAGAAGAAACTGAATCTTCAAATGATATTGATAGTAATTTAAGTAAAGCATATGAATAATTAAAGAATAATGAATCAAAAGAAAATCTAGAGAAAATAGAATGAGATAAATCTATAGTACCATTACATATGTCTACAAATTTAAAAATAAAACCTATTACCCAATATCGTTTTAATGCATAATCAATTTATTCTTGAAATATTGATAGAATGTCAGAATACCAAATACTAAATTTATTGCAACAAATGACAATGGCACCAAATGCTTATCGAACTCACTTAACACGTGATGACAAAACAATTGTTGAATATCTTATTTCTGGTTTCTCAGGCCAACTTAAAGATTGGTGGGATCATTATTCGACTCCTATACGAGACAAGAAATGTTAAATGCAATAAAAGTATATGAAGATAATAATCCTATAATTGTTGATAAAGGAACAATGTCTGATTCTGTTGCCACACTTATATTATGTATCTATTTACATTTTATAGGTGGTCAATCATATATTAAAGATAAAAATGCTGAATTATTATCAAATTTAAGAGGTAGAAAACTTAGAGATTTTCAATGGTATAAAAATACTTTTCTAACTAGGATAATGATTAGAGAAGATTCAAATCAACCATTCTGGATGGAGAGATTCCTTGCAGGATTACCAAATTTATTAGGAGAAAAAGTTCTTAATAAAATTAGTTTAAGTTCAGGACAACAAATAATCTCTTATTCAAATTACTCTTATGGTAAATTAATAAGTTTTATACAAAAAGAAGGATTACGAATATGTCAGGATATAAGATTACAAAGTGGTTTAAAGAAAGAACTAAGACAGACTATGTGTGAATTATGAACTTTCTCCAAACAATTTGATAATGATCCATATAAATCTTATAATAAATAATGTCAAGGAAAATGTTCTAAAAACTCTTATCATAGAAAACCTTATAACAACAAATATAACAATAGATATAATAAAAATAATAGATATCCTACAAAATTCAAAAAATCCCCTAATGAATTTTATAAAAACAATTATAACAGAAAAAATACAAAAATCCTTATAAGAAAAATAATTATAAGAAAAATAAAAATAAAACTACAAAAGATTACAAAAATATTGAATGTTATAAATGTCATAAAAAAAAGACATACTGCAAATTTTTGAGGATTAAAAACAAAATTACAAGAATTAAATCTAGAAGAATCTATTCTAGAAAAAATATCAAATCTACTTTTTGAATCTTCTTTGGAAGCAGAAGAAACATCTTTTGAGTCAGCTGAAGATCTTTAAGTTAACGAATTATACTCATCTTCTTCGGATTCATCTGATGAAGAAAAACATATATATGTTCTGATAAAAGAACAAGAAACAATATTAGAAATATTAAAACATATAGATAATTCTCAAATACAAAAAGAATATTTGGATAAAATAACAGACATAAATTTCAAACAAAAAAATCAAGTAAACCTAAAATATTATCAAATATATCAACTAGTTATTATAATTTAACTAGTATACTAAATAAAAATAAAAACATAAAAAAAATGTGACAATCCCAGAATTACAAAAGGAAATAAAAAAAATAAAACCAGAATTCAAAGAATTGAAAAACAAACAAAAACAAGATTCATAAGTTATGAAATTATTTCTTACAAAATTACAAACAAAAGAGGATTCTGATCAATCCTCAGAAGCAAAAGCGGCAAATATGGATACAAATATCATATAAAATATTTCAAATGTACCACAAGATTTTTATTTTTTAAGAGAAATAACATCAAGAAAATATTTAATAAAAGTAAATATTAATTCTCTGAATATTATCATATAGATACAATTGATTTATTTGATATAGGAGCAGATTTAAATTGTATTAAAACGAATTTAGTACCAAGTACATATAGACAATCTACAACTACCAGGCTTTCTACAACAAATATTTCAAAATTTTAAATGTAAAACTGAAGCTCATATCGTAAAATCAAATACATCAATAAAAACAATGTTTTTAGTAGTGGATGATATCCATCATGCTGTTATACTAGGAACTCCATTTATCAACTTAATAACTCCATATAAGGTAGGAATTAATTCTATTTCTTTTAAAATAAGAAACAAAAAACTTAATTTTGATTTTATAGAAAAACCTGGAACAAAAAATTTAGACTTAATCAAAGCATGTTCAATTCATCATGAACAAGTAAATGCAGTAATAAAAAATAAAAATTTTCAATTACAATCCCTTAAAAATACGGTTAATATTAATAAAATAGAACAATCATTAAAAGATCCCAAATTAATAACTAAAATACAAAATCTTAAAACATCATTTGAAACAGAACTTTGTTCTGATCTTCCAAATGCTTTCTGATCAAGGAAACAACATATAGTTGATCTTTCATATACTCCAGAATTTAAAGAGGAAGAAATGCCTGCAAAAGCTAGACCAATTCAGATTAATACTGAACTAGAACAACATTGCAAAAAAGAAATCCAGGATTTAGAATCTAAAGAATTAATACAAAAATCAAGATCTCCTTGGAGTTGTCCTGCTTTTTATGTAAATAAAAATGCAGAAATAGAAAGAGGAACACCTAGGTTAGTAATTAATTACAAACCTTTAAATAAAGCATTAAAACGGATAAGATACCCATTACCTAATAAAAAGATTTATTAACAAGATTACACTCTCTGTATATATATTCAAAAGTTGATATGAAATCAAGATTTTTGCAAATACAAATATTTGAAAAAGATAGGTCCAAAACAGCATATACAGTTCCATTTGGACAATATGAATGGAAAGTAATGCCTTTTTGTTTAAAAAATGCCCCCTTCTGAATTTCAATGAATTATGAATAATATATTTACGGATTACTCAAATTTTTGCATTGTTTACATTGATAATGTATTAATATTTTCCAAATCAATAGAAGAACATTTTAAACATTTAAAAACTATCTAAAATGTAGCAAAGAAAAATGGTTTAGTCTTATCTAAATCAAAAACTGTTGAGAAAAAGGGGTTTGAGTGATTACAAAATGCATGATTTAAATAACGTGTACTAAAGAAATGCATGACACGTTTTATGACTTGACACATTTTTGCGTGAAACCTGCCTTATATAGTTCATATATAATGTTGTCATACTAACGAGCCATGAAGCTTTAAAGCTTACATCAAACGGCAAACATTTGTTGTGTTTGAACTATTTTCAGGTGCCACCATTAATGAATTAAACTAGTTCACTAAGTGAAGTACTTAGTTAAATGAACTAAGTAGTTCATTAAATTGTGATATATTTTGAGAAGGCACAAAGGCAACAAATTGAAGAATGGAAAGTCTTCTCCTCTCCTATATACATGCGTTTTTTTTATTTAAACAGTGTTTTTATTAATGAAAGCCCTCACTTTTGGTGGAGGAAAACCATATTACAAAACATCAGAGTATGTGAATAAATGAAATAACGAACTGATAAGTACATATCTCTAGTCGTATACGATATGCCGCATTAAAACCTTGCCTGGAAAAACCACCCTTGTGGATAAAACCCTAACGAAGGAAAAAGCGTACATATTTATACGACCATCATTGAGATGTATAAACGCTAAATTCGAGTACAAATGTGTGTATTCTGCCGCTAGAGATGTGGTTCGAGTGTGCCAGTTGAAGCAGCGGAAATTGTTGCTGAAGATTGTCGCATCCGGGATTACCGCAGGAAAAAACCAAAACGTAGTGATGCTAGCGATTGAGAACACCCAATTTATGGCCGGGCGGTGTGGAATGCTGGTGAGCCCGCCAGTGTAGAAAAGAGATATCTCGCCACCAATATATAATGTCCACGACATGAGAAAGCAAGCATAAAAAGGTAGTTATGAAGCAGGAGGAAACAGCATAGAATGCAGGCCAAAAAATAACAAGACATACCGAACCTGCCTGAATCCCGTAGGAGACAGGCAGAAAGACTCATGAGATGCCAATCCCTGTTGATATCAATTTGTGACAGCATACTGATGCGACGCCGATGCGCCCTATTAATGGCCACCAAGGCACGGGCATTGAAGCGACAGTTAATCCAAGCCATATGGAAGCTCAGGAGAGTAGCAACCATCAAAATTTGAAGACGGGGAAATGCCCATGCAGCAGTAATATCAGAGAATACGTCACTCATGCACAGCAGATACAGAATAAAAAAACATGACGACAAGAGGTTGGTCTCACCAAAGCCACCTGCACTGACAATAGTACAGGCAGCAACAGCATATATACGCCAAACCATGTGGAAGGCCTTGATATCATGGGCATGCCTGCCTGCACTCAAATGAGCACAAGCAGAGGATAAGACAGTGCGCCAATCCATTGGGAAGGCTTAATGATTACCGCCTACGCAAGGACACTGACGTGAGGTCCAAAGAGACTGCAGCACGAACCATAGAAGGTAGACTGGAGGAGGTAAAGTAGGAAGTGATTGGCGATGTCATTGCATGATGAGCAAGGGTAATGTGCTGGCATATTGGCCTCTCTGTATATATGATTAATGTCCAGGTTATTCTGAATAACCAGCATTTGTAGGAATCTGAGATGAAAGTTGCCAAATACTGGTTGCTGCTGTCGTAAACGCTGCAGCAGCTGCGCACAGTCCGTCTCTATAATAAGCGCCCTATAGAATGGAAGAAAATATAGCAATCCAAATAAAACTGCCTGAATTTCATCCTGCAATGGCGTACATGGAGGCAAGCGGAATGCTACAGCGCGCACACATACGCCATAAGAGTCACGCAGAATGACTCCGCCTGCAGCATAGTGGCGTCCAACAGTTGCATCAACATTAAGCTTAAAACGTCCTGATGGAGGGGTAAGCCATTTGATCACTTGGAGACGCGGAGGGCGAATCTTTGGAATCCATGATACCGGAGGAGATGGCCCTGCGGCTAGCTTGGAACCATGAAGCGTGTGCACCCACATGTCTATATCAAAATGGATTGCAGCCCTGAGTGCAGATATAGAAAAACCTGTCTGATCCCCATACACTAAGCTAGCATAGCAACGCCATATGTTATGTACTAAGATGCCAGGGACAACTATTTTCAGAACCCCATATATTGAAGAAGAGGAGGATCTATACCACCATGATAATAAAAATTGGCGTAGAGGTAGAAAAGTGGGAGAAACTCCTTGCAATTCTGCCGCAAAGAACATCCATAGTAGCCGAATTGGCGTACAATACAAGAAAACATGATCAACTGTTGCCGAGTGATGTTTGCAAAAAGGGCACTGCGTAGGACGGGCTACCAAATAACTGCCAATATAATCTTCAAATGGTAAGGCAACATGAAACAATCGCCATAGCAATAACTTGATGGATGGCGAATGTTGTTTAAACCAAATGAACTTAGCCGAGAGCAATATCGGTCTAGATAATCGACAGATATTGTAAGCAGATTTTAAAGTGAATTCTCCCGAGGGCGAGGGTTGCCATGTGAGATTGGTATTCGCGCCTGCTGTGTGAGAGATACAAATATTATTAATGCGACAAATAAGCTTCCAAACTGGCGAATCTGGTAAACGAGGTTGAAAATCACCCCTTCGTCCATATTTAGCATGCATATAACGACTCCATAGAGTGTCCTGCTTATGATATACCCACCATATTCTGCATTGATATGCCTTCTGTAATGCATTGAGATCCCGTAATCCCAAGCCGCCCTCCTCAACTGGCAAAGTAATATTGGACCATGCAACCCAGTGATGTCGATTCCCCCAATAAAAAGTGGTCATTTTCCGATGAATCATTTTAATAACAGACTTAGGCAATCCTCCTGCCGCCATGACATGAAGAGGAAGCGCAGAAAGTACAGAGCGCAATAAGACTAAACGTCCCGCAGAAGAGAGAAGACGGGAGTGCCAACCATTTAACCTGTCATCAAAATGCTGTAAAAGAGTAGCGCAAAACCGAGAGCGATTGATACCTTTATGAAGAAAGGAGCCCAAATATCGAAAGGGCAATGCTGAAAGTCTCATCCCGAGTATGTCCTGCAAGTTTTGAACACGCCGTGTGGATAGACGAGCCGAGGGAATGATACTACTCTTCTGAAAATTTACCTTTTGACCAGAAGCAGTTTCATATTCCGTTAAGAACCTTTTAAACTGGCGTATATTGAGCTGTGTACCTTGCAGGAAAATAAGAAGATCATCTGCATAGGCTAGATGAGATATGGCAAATGGAATACGACCAAGCCTAAATGGCTGTATGTGGCCCGAAGCCACTAATGCTGATAGTCCTCTGCTGAAACCCTCTGATGCCAGAATGAAAAGCAAAGGGGATAATGGGTCCCCCTGTTTCACTCCTCGCTGTGGGCGAAACGCTGGCGACGGCTCACCATTGATCAAAATTGATAACGTAGTGGCACGAAGATGATTGAGAATAAGACGAGTGAAAAAGCCGGAAAAACCAAATTGTAATAAAAGACGTTCCAGATAATCCCAACTTACCCGATCAAAAGCTTTCATCATGTCCAATTTCAGGCATAGATGTGAAGGGCCACTATCCAACATATGTACCATTTCTCTTGCCAATAAAACTTGTGTCGAGATATCATACCCCGGAAGGAAACCCGTTTGTTCAGGAGAAATTAGCTTTGGGAGAAGCAATCACAAGCGCGTGGCTATAATACGGGTGCATACTTTACTCAAGAAATTTGTCAAACAGATTGGCCGGAAGTCACTGAAAGACTGTGGAGAGGATGTCTTGGGTATCAAAGTAATTACTGCGCTAGCCATAATAGACGGCTGGGGGGATACCAAGGAAAAATTCCTGCACTGCCTTTACCACATCAGAATGTACGACCGACCAACATGAACGATAAAACATACCATGAAAACTATCCGTGCCAGCTGCACTGTGTGGATCCAGATGCCAAACAGCATCCTTAACCTCGACCGCGGTAGGAAGTCAGGTCAACATAGTATTGTCCTCGTCTGCTATCAGCCGAGGGATGTGCGAAAGGATAGCAGAATGATTCTGCATTGATGCCGGTGCAAACAAGCCAGTATAAAAAGAGACTGCAGCTGCCATGATATCAGACGGTTCTGTTAATAAACGGCCCTCTGCATTATGTATGTGCTCAATACGCAAGTGTGTCCGCTTCCCTTTAACGATAGAATGGAAGAACTGTGTATTTGCATCACCCTCCTTAAGCCATTTAACTCTAGCCTTTTGCTTCCAGAAAAGTAATTCAGAGGTGGGTGCTCTTAGATACTCGGCCTTGGATTTATTATATGCGGCCCTGGTTTTCTTCAGATGGCTGTGCATCCAAGGCTGCCTCCGCGTAATTCAGTTGAGTCTCCGCATGTTTGAGGTTATTGAAAATATTGCCATAGATATCTTTATTCCACCGTTGAATATCCTTTCTGAATGAGAATAATTTTTTATAGAAACCATACATTCCGCCAGTCGTAGGATACGATAACCATGCCTGCTGTATATAAGTATGAAAATCTGAGTGATGTAACCAGGCGTCTAAAAATCGAAATGTGCGCCTGCTGTTAGCCCCACTCCTCCGACACAAAAGTAGCAATGGCATATGATCAGAAGCAACCCTCGGCAAATGTGATAACTGCAGCTCCGCAAAGTTATCCTGAAATGTCGAATTGACAAAGAGCCAATCTAACCTGCGACTTATACGGCCAAGTCCTCTCCCATCTGCCCAAGTAAATCGAGAGCCTTGGTGCGGAGGAGCCATGAGAGAGCACTGTTCAATACGGTCATTAAAATCTTGTAATGCCGCCAATGATGGAATAGACCGACCACGATGATCTTCTAATGCCCGAAAAGTATTAAAATCACCACCAATCACCCAAGGCAAATGACACGAAATAACAAAGTCACACAATGACTGCCAAAGTGGCCGTCTCTGTGCAGGCGTAGACTTGGCATATACCACCGAAAATACAAACGTCCATTGTAGCGAAATGGACTGAAGGGTAAAATGCACCACCTGATCCTGATCCTGAGTAGAAAGTACGCGAAACTCAGCATCACGCCAAAAAAAACAAAATACGATGCGACTGTGAAGCATATGAATGTGTAAAACCAAGCTGCAACATAAATCTACAAATGCTTGAAGGAGTATGTTTAGGTTCTAGTAAAGCTAGTAAATGTAAACGATGCTCCAAAATCAATTGTTTTAATCTAGGTAAAGAGGCATGCATGCCCCGAATGTTCCAGATTATGGTATTCATTGAGAAAGAGAGGTACTTCCCTGAACGATGTGAGAAGCGCTACGTGTTAAGATCGTGGAAGGTGGAAGAGGTGGAAGATCTTTACGAGCCCTGCGCTTGCGTCTTGGCACTACTGGTATGAACTCCGTCGCAGTCTCGGTATCTGTCAAACGTGATATCAAAACCTCCTCATCTGGCGAGGGTGGTATACATTGCATGCGACGGGCTACATCATCTGGAACATTCGAAATTTCCTCAGCCGAACCCTCAATAGGCAAATCCGTGTCAGACGAATGACCTGTCTCGACGTGTACTGACTCGATGGGCAGTTGGTGATCCGCAGCATCGCAAAATTCATCTTCAGAGAGAGCAGTAGCACGGCGCGGATGGGATGAATCCGATGGCGGAACGTCAACTTCCAATCGCATGGCGTCAGCCATATCCTGCTGCGGTTCCATCATTGGTGAGGAGTGATCAATTCGGGTAGGGGGTTCAGTAGTGACCTCAGGCAAGATCGACTCCGTCGGTCGCCTCTTGATTGGCGTCCAACGTTGCCTCGGTGGGCGATCTGGCTTTGGCGGAGGAGGCGGCGGGGGAGGAGGCGGTGGCGGAGGAGCCGTACCATTGGCCTTATTTGGACATGCAGCTGCTGCATGACCTAATCTCCAGCAAGATGTGCAAAATAGTGGAAGATCTTCATAAACTATGGATTGCAAGATCATTCTTCCCTTTGCCTGTAGAAATTTTTTTTGGGGCAAATCCTGTGATACATCAACCTCAACACAGACTCGTGCCACTGATGGGCGCAAGCCATCTGAAGTGGCGACATCAAATTTCAGTGGTGTACCAATCGGCCGTACTACTTCAAAGAGAGCTGCCCTATGATGCAGATGAATCGGTAAAGATGGCAGCGCAACCCAAACTAGAACAATAGGCACGTCTGCACTTGGATCAAAATCAACTGTCCACTTTGTAATTCTCATATGACATCCAGAAATATGCCATGATCGACGATAGAAGCAGCGCAAATAATCCGCTTCATTGCAGAAATTCAACAGGATACGCGATTGATCAATCAATGTAATGCGTAAATCTTGATGGAAACCAATCTTCTCAAAAACCTCACGTATAACTTTTATAGGTGGCTTGCCATACCAAAAAGTGTCTACCAAAGAGTACATGTAGGGTTCAGTCAATGCATTAATTTCAGCGTCTAGAAAAGAGATCAACGGGTGCCCTTTGTATCGGGAAACAGTTTTCGGCGCAATGTCAATATTTCCAGAATGGCCGGCGCCGGCGACAACCGCAGCAAAACTCGGTGCGGCTGCCATGAATGTCGCGATAAAAAGAGAGAAAAGAATCCTCAAAATAAAAGCAGTGATTCGAATTAACAATTTGGATGGGAGTTATCGGGATAGCGGTATCGGTATTGGGATTGGCTGAGAATTTCTGGCAGCAGCGGCGTCTAGCGCTGCCGGGGTTCTTGATCGCCAGAGAGCATCCGTTTTTTTATCCAGGTATTATATACACGCCTTTTATATATATATATATATATATATATATATATATATATATATATATATATTCGGAATTTTTTAAAGGCACTATACACATATATTCCAACGTACTACCGACATGTTATATATTTTACGAACGTACGTTAACGTCACACCACTATATTTACCTCATATTTATGAGTATATTCAGGCCTTATATCATATGATATAAGTCATGGTGATGACAAAATTATTACGACACGTTACAAAGTTTTAAACCAAAAATTGTCGTATCGGGTGAATACCAAAACTTCACCAACGTGTCACGTACTTGCCATATATCGATGGCCAGCCCCTACACTTCTAATATGGCCACAAATTTTGTGTCTTACATGCTATATTCATCCATGAAATCATTCCATGTTGGCACACACAAATCACCCCCAATTAAGGCCAAATTGTGGAGATTTCAAATTCAACATTTTTGTCACATGTTAGGTGCCACTTTACTTAACCATGAGAGCTGAATATTAAAGTTTAATTTATGTATATTATGTGTAACATAATATATATAACATGTGCAAAAAGTTTGAATTCAATCGGAGAAAAATCGCGTAATCGACAAAAGTCGAAAATTCGGTTTTCTGCGAACACGACACATGGAACATTTTTGGCATGACATATAACATGTATCTAGACACTTTTTGCATACTCTATACATTCTAAAGTGTTCTAGAAAAATCAATTAAGGACTGATTGGAATATACCATATGTATATAATTATTGTGCACTATTTTACAAAGTTTGCAAAAATAAAATTCAGCACATGTACAAGCTTGTCACACGCCTACTACAGCTTTGATGAAGCATATGTGGATCCTAGTTGACATCTTGATTGACCAAGAATAAAGTATACAAGGTTGGTGACATAAACAAAGAAGCTACACAAGGTAACATTTCAAACTATGTCACATTTGTAACACATGCTGAAAATTTCAGCATGTGTGCATTAAGGCTGGCCGAATTTTTAATGTTGATTGTGCCATATTTACTTCTTTACATTGAATGGATTGATTGGAATATAAAATGGCAATGTTTTGAAGATGTTAATGAAATATTGTGATGATATTTAAAATATCACACATGTTGAGAATTTCAGCATGTGTTAAAGTGCGTTGGCTGAAATTTAGGTTTGAAATTAAGCATATTTGATTCTTCATTTTCAAGGGATAAATCTACTATCTACATGGCAATATTTTGAATATAGTGTGAATATCACACATGCTGAAATTTAAGCATGTGTAGAAGTTATGATGGCCGATTTTTGGATGAAAATGGAAACGAATTATCTTGCAAATTTTATGGAATTTATTATGTGACTTATAGCAACATTTTTATGGCTAATTGGCACATGTTTTTAAGTGTTATCTTCAGATTTATCTAGTCACCAAATAATTACAACTTTCATCCAATCAATGAGTGTCAAGTAAGCAAGGCTATAATGATCATCCAATGAGGAGTTGCCAAGTAAGCAAGTGAATGTCACAATGATGCAAGATATTCTTCAAAGGACTTAAAAGATAATTTTCAAGGGGAAGAACAAGGCATAGGGGGCGGCCACAACTTGATAAAATGAAGAAGAAGTAGTGCAAAATACAAGACAAGCCTCACAAGTTCAAAAGTGCAAAAAGAGTCTTCTATTCTCTTCTCCTTCTACACTTCTTTCTTTCTTCTCTCTTAAAGCCTATTGTATTCATATTCATACATCTTGAATAGGCCTCATCTATACCACCATACACTCTATATTGTTGTAAAAGATTGATCAAAGTGTGATCAATCTTGCATCCACTAGGTGGTGGTGTTCGTGATCGTTGTAATCACTTATAAGGTTTGTAAAGGGTTGGAGTTGGTGTGTAACTCCATCAAAACTGTGTGGTAAGGTGTTGTTTGTGTTTTGCGATTAGTGATAACGGAGGAAGTTGTACTCGAAGACTGGAGTAGGTTGATTTAACCGAACCAGTATAAAATTCCTTGTGTTCTTTACTTTTCAGCACTTACTTTCAGTTTCCAACACAGTGCATCATTTTTATCACGTTCTTAAGAATAGTAAAGGAACTTCAAAAATCACGAAATTTTCAGAAAATATAACAACACGTCTTAAGGTTCATTTGGCGCAAGTTACAACCCTTTTGGACAAGTATAAGTCATCCAAACGTCAAAGGTTCTGAGAGTAGTGCAGTCTGATTTTCAGGTTTGCAAAGGTTGAGACTTTGAACGTATTTGACTAACTTCCCAAAAGAAGTTTTCAAAAATGTTTTAACCCAATTAAATACTCATAATAAGTAGTGTTTCACTAAAGTTTCAGAGCATTTAGAGTCACGGTTTAATTGGAATTAATTTTTCAAATCAGACTACAGTTTCTGGCAGATTTGCGCAATCTGACCACCAACGATTTTTAAAGGGGTTAAAAGTTGAATTTTAATCTGAAATTTTTAGGAGATACTCAAAACATCTGATACTAAGATCTCTCCAAATTTCAGATTTTTTGAAGACCTGTAACCTAGTTTTCAAAATGTTTCAAAATAGGTCCTGAAAACAGAAACTGTTTTCAGAAGTTGGGTTTTTGGTCTAAAACAATTTTAAAAACCAAATTTTCCGCACCCACTATTCGACCCCCCCTTCTAGTGGTGCCTTGCAGATCCTACAAGTGGTATCAGAGAGCAGGAACACTCACAACAAGAAGATCCAACGATCTAAGTGAGATGGCAACCACTAGCTAAAACATCGTGCAAGAAAGAATGTCAACCATAAGGCCTCCTCTTTTCGATGGTGAGTCCTTTATTCAATAGAAATTAAGAATGAAACATTTTCTTATGGCTATTGATATTGATCTATGGACCATCATAGAAGACGGTCCATTTGTTCCTTCTAAGTTGTCAATTGTTGATGGTGTCACACTAGAAGTTATAAAAACGAAACAAGAATACACTAGTGATGACAAAAAGAAGTTGAGTATGAATGCTAAAGCCATGCAACTACTCTTAAACGGTCTAAGTAAAAGTGAGTCTAGTTACGTGTCTAATTGTTCTAGTGCTCAAGAGATGTGGAGAATTCTTGAAATGAAACATGAAGGGATTAGTCAAGTAAAGGAGTCCAAGATTAATATGCTTATGTAACTTGAGTCCTTTAAATTATTACCAAATGAGTCTATTGTTGAGATGGATTTATGATTGACTAACATCTATAATTCTCTTGAGTCTCTTGGCAAAGCTTTCTCCAAGCAGAAAAAGGTCCAGAAGGTACTACGAAGTCTTCCATCTGAATGGGATCCTAAAGTTACAGCAATAGAGGAAAGTAAGGAAACCAAATCAATAAAAATTGAGGAACTAATCGGATCTTTAAAGGTATATGAAAACAAACTCACTTTAAGACATTCCGAGTCTATTTCCAAAAATGATAAGGCTATAGCATTTAAATCAAATGAATACGTCGTAGATGATAGTGATATAGATTCCGATGATGAGGATTTAATCACGATGGCTAAAAGATTAAGAAAAAACTTGAGAAAATCGATTAAAAATAAACATAAGTCTACTTCATCTAAGGATCATAAAAATAAAAATAAGGAAATAAAGTGTTATGAATGTTGACAATCTGAACACTTGTCATATGATTGCCCTAACAAGGACAAACAAACAAACAAACACCTTAACAAGGATCGGATCAAAACTAGACTCGTCTCAGAACCTAAACAAAGGAGAAGAGCCTTCAAAGCCTCCATTTGGAGTGACACATCTGAATCTGAGACTGATGATACGGAAGAACAAAAGGCACAAGTATGCTTTACATCTAAGGCATCAAATGAGGTATCTTCCGACTCTGATTCTGATTCTGAATGTTCTTACGATGATTTATTTAGTCAATATTCAGAGTTGCATAAGTTTTCAAAAACTCTTGCAAAAGAAAAGAAACGATTAATTGAAAACAAGAAGTTGTTAGAATCTTCTAACAGGAACCTTGTTTCTCAATTAAACGATTCAAAAGAAGAGTCGTTATGCATCATTATTGCATTAAAATCAGAGATCTCATCATTGACCACGCATAATAATGAAATGAAATCCGAGATTTCAAACTTGAAATCAAGGAATGCGAATTTAGAGAAAATGGTGAAAAATTTTGACACGGGAACAAACATGCTAGATCACATCATCTCTTCACAAAAGCATGATAATGACAAAACCGGACTAGGATACGTTGAGAAAAATGAGTCATTCAACAAACCAACCAAATTCATTCCATCTAAGAAAATGGATGCATCAAAGACATATGTGGCATCTAAGAAGACGCCTAGACCTTCCCCTATGACATCTTATCGTGCTTCATCTTCATATCATATGAGATATAACTTTGCATCGTACAAATATGAAAAGAGACCATTGATGCATATTGTTGTATCCCGAACATTCGCAGGTACTCTTATCTCTCGTCGATCTATAAAACCCTTATCATCCTTCGGTGAAATATTCCATATTTTATTCGATTATCTTAATATTGCCAAGCTTGTTAATGTCGAGTATTCACATATTTAATTCAAGTATCGTTTACTCGCCGTGAATTATCCGATTCTTAATATGTAGCATAACACCTTTTATTTAATTATGTCCCATGTTGTGTGATATGTGAGAAAATAATTTCCCTCCCCACACACACATAAAACTCGGCAATAATAGGTCTCCAAGAGACTAGAAAATTCTCCAACCAACTACCAACACCTTCTTAATTGTTGTGTGCTAGCAACCTTCTTAATTCCTTATCAAAAGTTGTAAAAGGCAACAAGTAAATAGCCTACTCTAATTAAGTCTTATTTCCCCTCTCCCAACCATCATAAAAGTCGTCCCCCATAGCTCTTCAAGACTCCATTTGATTTTCAAACTCATCTTCTCAAATACTCTAACTTATAAACCCTAAAATATATCTCCAAGCAAGAATGTTATCTCAAGTGTTCCTTCCCCAACAAATCATCTAGGCCGAAATTTTAGGAGTCAAGGGAGGAATAGAAGTCTCATCAACCTAAGCTCATAAGCATCTCAATCAAGTAAGTAATGTCTTATTTTATATCTCCATTAATGGAATTTTAGTGTAGTAAGCTTGAATTGTAACCCATGTTAATTTTCCAAAAAGCCGTGGGTTAGGATAGGGCTCAAGTGGGAGTTCTAGTTCATCAATCTCATCTAAGAAGAGGAGTAGAAGAACCTAGGCTTGATTCTAAGCCTTGAGGTAAGTTTCTAAGCAATTTTGTGGTTCGTTAGTATTTTTTTTAGAGTTTAATGTTGGTCTTATGTTGACTCCAAAACCGTATGTTTATGGCTCAAGTGGAGGGAACTCCAAGTGATTCAAGCTATCTTGAAGTTGATCTATCTTCTAAAGCTTCATTTCAAAGCAAGTATACTTTAACCTCTTACAATATATGTGATTATGTGCGTACTTGAATGTCTAGAAGCTTAAGACATGATTTTAGTGAAAATATGCCTAAGTTGTTACCTTTTCTTATGTATAGAAAGGTTGGATGATAGACCTCTCTTATGTTGCAATATAAAGCATGTTTAAACTTGAAATAAGAGTTAAAAGTGATGGATTAGGGGCTGCCCTATGTTTGGTATTGAATGAGACATGATTGGTATGAAAACTAGCAATTTTTAGTGGTTTTAATATGTGAAATTGTTGGACTAGAGGACTGTTTTGTTTAGAAGGAATGAACAGCCCATATGAACGACTTTTGCATGCTAAAAAGGACTTGAATTAGTATAGGGACGCCTTATTATGTTAGAAGATAAACCCCTAGATGATTCTTGGTGTTTCGAGTATTTCTTGGCTTATAAAAAAGGGAACATTGCCTAAGTTGAGATATGTTATGCATATGAGAGAATTGGCTATCTTTGCAAAATATGATTTGAAGCTTATTGATGGGAGAGTATGACCTGTATGTACACCTTATTATGTCTATTGAATGACCATTAACTTGGATTATAGGCTAACGAACAAAATTTGGAAGGAAATGATACTTCTATGCATGTTGGTTGAGAACAGAGTTCTAGACAGATTTTATGCTAAATTGATGGACTTAGTTAAGGACCTTCTAAACGTTGGATTGAGCTTATTTTTGGTGTGGTCGTAGCTTATCATGTCTATTTTATTGTGGAGTTGGAATTTCTGGAAAATCGTTTGTGGATTGGTCAGAAATGAATTTTTAGTATCAAGGAGTCAAAACAATTTCTGGTTGTACCACCTTGGGGAGAAAAATTATTTAAGTGCCTTAAACATCTTGGATTGACCTGAATTTTTTACCAAGAAGTACTTAAGACATAGAGCTAAGTATCCATGTAAAGGAATTGATTTTATCTGTTGATCTTGGTGGTAAACCATTGAGGTAAAGTTGGTGTAACATTCTGGAAAACAGGGCAGATTGACCCTTTGTGCTTGTATGACTTGTATTGTATTTATTTTGACTTGTTTGGTGAATGGGCATTTGGATATTGTTCATGAAAGAAATAGAAAGATTTCCAGGTGCTAAATGAGCCCCATAATGAGTTTATGGATGGAGACAAGGTAAGGAATGGAGTTGAGAGTGCAGCAGAATTCCTGTTGTACCCTTGTTGGGAATTATTTTTATTGAGGTACCTACGCTTGTCGGAATCGCATGAAATCTGTACAGAATGTAGTTAAGATCATGTGGTGCATGTCCATATTTTTAGTTTCTGGAAAATAGGCTCAAAAGGTTGATTTTGAGGCCGGGCAATACAGGACATGCTGCTGGATCGTTTTCCAGCCCATGAAGAAAGTTGTTTATGATGATGTTATAAGTGCATTTTACCATGTTGCATCCCATGCACTTGCATTGACATGCTCATATGTTCCATGCTCATGATTTTATTGATGTTTTATATAAAGTTTCTGTTTTGAAAGAATTCCGTCCCTTCTGGCCAGCTTAACCCGCTACAGATCCGGGGTTAATTGATCTGAAGAGTTATAAGAACCGAGCCAGGCCCGGTATAATAGGTCTGAAGATGATCACGATTATAAGAACCGATCCAGGCCCGGTATAATAGGTCTGATGAGATATAAGAACCGATCCAGGCCCGGTATAATAGGTTTGAAGAGTATAAGAACCGAGCCAGGTCCGGTATAATAGACGTGAAGGTGATCATGTTATAAGAACCGAGTCATGCCCGATATAATAGACTGACACACTCTCTTGTTTTATGATGAGCATGTCTAAAAGAAAGAAAGAATGTTTTCCGTTGCATTTGCATTACATTCACATTTTCATACGCATTACGCATGATACTTATTTATAGAAGTAAGGGTTGGCTACAGCACGTAGAATCTAACTAAGTGATGATATTTAGATCTTAGCTAAGTGTTGATATGACTTTTAAGTATGATGCTTCGGAAAGGTATTGGCAGGTATGCTTTAACTTAAGGAATTGGGATTTGATTCTAGTATGTCGTTTTCTCTTTATTGTATGGTGTTATTGTATACTTGCTGGCGACTTTGTCGCTCACTCATTTATTTTTCCCTCCAGAGCCAGGTAATGAAGTCGAGTGGGTTGATGATGAGCCAAGGGTGCCATACCCGTAGGTTATTGAAGTTGCTGTTAGAGAATGATGATGGAAGCTTTTGATGAACCTTTGGGACATTTTGGGACTTAGCTATTTTTGGATTCTTCTTCGGATTCAGTTTGTATAATTTTGCTATGTATTCGCGATTTGACGCTTTCGGATTAAGGTTCAAATTCTGCCGTATTTTTATCTACCTGTTAAGATCGTGACTTTGTAATCCATGTTTATCCATCGGTTTTACGAGTTAAGTATCGACGCTTTGTATTTTTCCGAAAGGGAAAGTACGGCGGGTGCACCGTGCGAGGGGTAGCCGAGTACGGGGCGCTACAGGTGGTATCAGAGCCAAGGCTCTAGATTCGGGCAGAACGTAGAAGCTAAGTTATGATCTTAGAAAACTAAGAATTGATCTTAGACTTAAGTCATGATCTTAGAAGAGAGATGGCCTTAGCTTAGACAACTTAGATTGGAAATAGGATCCCCTGGTTGATCCGCTAGCCTGATATGTCGCATATTATTTCTTTTTCCTGCTTTAAATTCCTTTTTCCAAGCATGTCTAAATTCAGTCAGTCATTTCGATCCGCATATGCATATATATCTTTCTGCTCCGTATACAGATGGTTCAGACTCGTGGTCGTGGTAGACCTCGCAGAGATGCTGCCCATGCACCCGAACCAAACCCTCCACAACCTCAAGATCAAGTCCCTCCACCTCCTCCTCAGAATCAAAATCCACCGCCTCCTCCTCCACCGCAGAATGAAAATCCCCCACTAGCTCAAGGAAACCCTCCTCCGCAAGTGCCACTTCTTATTCCGGATTTCCAAACATTCTGTCAGACCATAACTCAGATTGGCCAGTGAATGATTCAGCAAGCTGCCCCTCCTCCCCCTTATGAACCGATAAGAGATGCGCAGTATTACTTTGAGAAGCTTAAGCGAGCGAATGTGCCCCCTTTTGAAGGCAAGTCTGACCCCGATGTGGCTTAAAAATGGTTAGATGAAGTGGAGAACTGTTTTGAACTGAATGGAGCTCCTGACAATATGAAAAGCCAAGCTGTGAGGACTTTCCTCCTTGGTGAGGCAAACCAGTGGTGGAAGGCTAAGCTGCAACCTTTGCCCCGACCTATCCTATGGGAGAGATTCATCCAAGAGTTCAACAAGTTTTATTTTCCCCCGTCAGTAAAGATGCAAAAGAGGTATGATTTTGAAATGTTGAAGCAAGAACCTGGTATGACTGTGTCTGAATATGTGAGCAAGTTTCTGGCTTTGGGTAGATTTTCTCCGGCTACGATGAATGATGAGGAATCTAAGATGGTGAAGTTTGAGAGTGGGTTGAACCCAAGGATTCACACTTGGTATGGACTGGTTATCTAAGAACCATGCCCATATTGACTGCAATCAGAAGAAAGTCACTTTCAGAGCCCCGGAGCAAGAGGAAGTATCATTTTGAGGAGGTCCCAAGTTGAAGAAGTCAAAGAATATTTTTGTGAATGTAGCTCGTGCCCGTCGAGCGTTGCGAAAGGGATGTCAAGGCTATCTTGTTTATGCTCTTAGTGTCGAGCAGGCAGCAGTGGACATTTTGCAAATTCCGGTAGTTCAAGAGTTTCTTGATGTCTTTCCAGAGGAACTACCAGGACTTCCCCCTGATCGAGAAATTTCCTTTGAGATAAATCTCATCTCCGGAGCTGAGCCCATTTCTAAAGCTCCTTACCGCATGGCACCCGCTGAGCTGAAGGAACTAAAAGAGCAATTGCATGAGTTATTGGAAAAGAAGTTGATTCGTCCAAGTGTGTCGCCATGGGGTGCCCCAGTTTTATTTGTAAAGAAGAAGGATGGAGGTATGCGGCTGTGTATTGATTATCGGGAACTCAACAAGATCACCGTGAAGAATAAGTATCTGTTGCCTCGGATCGACGATCTGTTTGATCAGCTTCGGGTCAGTATTTACCAAGTCTTATTTCAATATAATAATCATGAATATTATCTAAGGTATCTTAATACAGGGAGCTTGGGTGTTTAGCAAAGTGGACCTAAGATCTGGATGTTTTCAATTGAAGATAAAAGCTGAGGATATTCCTAAGACAGCATTCAGGACGAGATATGGACATTATGAATTCCTTGTGATGCCTTTTGGATTGACCAATGCCCCTGCAGTGTTTATGGATCTTATGAATCGGGTGTTTCGAGACCAGTTGGATAAGTTTGTGGTGGTCTTTATTGATGACATCCTGATTTATTCGCCTGATGAGGAGACTCATGCAGCCCATCTGAGGACAATACTTGGTATTCTGAGAAAGCATCAGCTCTATGCAAAATTCAGTAAATGTGAGTTTTGGTTGCATAGTGTGTCATTTCTGGGCCATATTATTTCTGAAGATGGGATTTTGGTTGATCCCAGAAAGATTGAGGCAATTACTGAGTGGCCGAGGCCGACCAATGTCACTGAAGTAAGGAGTTTTCTCGGACTTGCCGGTTACTACCGCAAGTTTGTTGAAGGATTTTCAAGGATATCTGTGCCACTCACTAGATTGACTCAGAAGAAGACAAAATTTGTATGGAATGAGGATTGTGAAAGTAGCTTTTCTGAGCTGAAGGCAAGGTTGACGTCTGCACCAGTTTTGGCTCAACCCATTTCAGGAGAACAGTTTGTGATCTACAGTGATGCTTCCAAGAATGGATTGGGTTGTGTTCTTATGCAGAATGGGCGTGTGATCGCGTATGCGTCTCGCCAGCTTAAGCCGTTTGAGCAGAATTATCCAGTGCATGACCTTGAGCTTGCAGCAGTTGTATTTGCTTTGAAGATTTGGCGTCATTATCTGTATGGTGAGAAGTGTGAGATTTTCACTGATCATAAGAGTTTGAAATACCTCTTCACTCAAAAGGAGCTGAATATGCGCCAAAGGCGATGGCTTGAGTTGATCAAGGATTATGATATCTCTATTCAGTATCATCCAGGTAAAGCTAATAAAGTTGCTGATGCTTTGAGTCGTAAGACGAGTCATCCCCGTCAACCACCTCTACAGCGTGATATGGAAGAGTTTGGTCTGGAAGAAGTGGATTCGATTTCTGACGTGCTTGCGAAGTTAGTAGAGGTTCCTTCTTTGATCGATAGGATTAAGGAGACTCAAGATAAGGATGATACATTGATGAAAGTTAAGAGCAAGCTGAAGGAAAAGCCATCTGACGATTTTGAAGTCCGTAGTTACGGCAGTTTGTGGTTTAGAGGTCAATTGTGTGTGCCTAATGATAATGCGATAAGAAGTGAAGTGCTTCAGGAAGCCCATAATTCTCGCTTGTCTATTCATCCAGGAGGAAATAAGATGTATCATGACTTGAAGCAAAAGTTTTGGTGGCCAGGAATGAAGAATCAGATAGCAGAGTTTGTTGAGAAATGTCTTCTATGTCAGAAAGTCAAAACAGAACATCATAGGCCAGCTAGATTATTGCAACCACTTGAGGTGCCTGAGTGGAAGTGGGATCACATCACTATGGATTTTGTGACCGATTTACCTAAGACAAGAAGTGGATATGACACTATTTGGGTTGTTGTGGATCGTCTGACAAAGAGTGCTCATTTCATGGCGATGTCGATTAAAGCACCCATGGAAAAGTTGGCTTCTATGTATGTTGATCAGATTGTATGTTTGCATGGAGTTCCTATGAGCATAGTTTGTGACCGAGACCCCCGCTTCACATCAAGGTTTTGGACGGCATTTCAGAAAGCGATGGGTACGGAAGTTCGCATGAGTTCAGCTTTTCATCCCCAGACTGACGGTCAATCAGAGAGAACAATTCAAACATTAGAGGACATGTTGCATGCTTGTGTGTTGGACTTTGGAAGTAGCTGGGATAAGAGTTTGAAGTTGGTTGAGTTTTCATACAATAACAGCTATCACAGATCTATTGGAATGGCTCCTTATGAAGCTCTTTATGGGAGAAAATGTCGATCGCCATTGTATTGGGATGAGATTGGAGATAAGATTTTCACAGGACCTGACTTAGTGGAGCAAACCAAGGAAAAGGTTATGATTGTAAGACAAAGATTGAAGGCTGCTCAGGATAGAAGCAAGGCGTGGGCCGACGTGAGGCGTCGACCACTTGAGTTTCAAGTAGGAGATAAGGTATTCTTGAAGGTATCTCCATCGAAAGGAGTAAAGCGGTTCGGAATTAAAGGGAAGCTTAGTCCTAGATTTATTGGACCATTTGAGATCTTGGAAAGGATTGGAGAAGTTGCTTATAGACTTGCACTACCACCATCGTTGTCTCAATTGCACAATGTGTTTCATATATCTCAATTGCGTAAGTATGTGCATGATTCGAGCCATATTACGGATGAGCAACCTTTGAGGATTGAAGCTGATATATCATATGTTGAGGAACCTGAAAGGACAATTGATAGGGAAGTGAAAGCATTGAGAAATAAGTCTATTCCTATGGTCAAGGTGCAATGGAAGAACCATTCAGTTGATGAGGCCACTTGGGAGTTAGAGGAAGGCATGAAGCAAAAGTACCCATATCTCTTTGACAGTTCATAAGTTTCGGGGACGAAACTTTATTGAAGGGGGGAAGGATGTTATATCCCGAACATTCGCAGGTACTCTTATCTCTCGTCGATCTATAAAAGTCTTATCATCCTTCGGTGAAATATTCCATATTTTATTCGATTATCTTAATATTGCCAAGCTTGTTAATGTCGAGTATTCACATATTTAATTCAAGTATCGTTTACTCGCCGTGAATTATCCGATTCTTAATATGTAGCATAACACCTTTTATTTAATTATGTCCCATGTTGTGTGATATGTGAGAAAATAATTTCCCTCCCCACACACACATAAAACTCGGCAATAATAGGTCTCCAAGAGACTAGAAGATTCTCCAACCAACTACCAACACCTTCTTAATTGTTGTGTGCTAGCAACCTTCTTAATTCCTTATCAAAAGTTGTAAAAGACAACAAGTAAATAGCCTACTCTAATTAAGTCTTATTTCCCCTCTCCCAACCATCATAAAAGTCGTCCCCCATAGCTCTTTAAGACTCCATTTTATTTTCAAACTCATCTTCTCAAATACTCTAAGTTATAAACCCTAAAATATATCTCCAAGCAAGAATGATATCTCAAGTGTTCCTTCCCCAACAAATCATCTAGGCCGAAATTTTAGGAGTCAAGGGAGGAATAGAAGTCTCATCAACCTAAGCTCATAAGCATCTCAATCAAGTAAGTAATGTCTTATTTTATATCTCCATTGATGGAATTTTAGTGTAGTAAGCTTGAATTGTAACCCAGGTTAATTTTCCAAAAAGCCGTGGGTTAGGATAGGGCTCAAGTGGGAGTTCTAGTTCATCAATCTCATCTAAGAAGAGGAGTAGAAGAACCTAGGCTTGATTCTAAGCCTTGAGGTAAGTTTCTAAGCGTTTTTGTGGTTCGTTAGTATTTTTTTTAGAGTTTAATGTTGGTCTTATGTTGACCCCAAAACCGTATGTTTATGGCTCAAGTGGAGGGAACTCCAAGTGATTCAAGCTATCTTGAAGTTGATCTATCTTCTAAAGCTTCATTTCAAGGCAAGTATACTTTAACCTCTTACAATATATGTGATTATGTGCGTACTTGAATGTCTAGAAGCTTAAGACATGATTTTAGTGAAAATATGCCTAAGTTGTTACCTTTTCTTATGTATTGAAAGGTTGGATGATAGACCTCTCTTATGTTGCAATATAAAGCATGTTTAAACTTGAAATAAGAGTTAAAAGTGATGGATTAGGGGCTGCCCTATGTTTGGTATTGAATGAGACATGATTGGTATGAAACCTAGCATTTTTAGTGGTTTTAATATGTGAAATTATTGGACTAGAGGACTGTTTTGTTTAGAAGAAATGAACATCCCATATGAACGACTTTTGCATGCTAAAAAGGACTTGAATTAGTATAGGGAAGCCTTATTATGTTAGAAGATAAACCCCTAGATGATTCTTGGTGTTTCAAGTATTTCTTGGCTTATAAAAAGGGAACATTGCCTAAGTTGAGATATGTTATGCATATGAGAGAATTGGCTATCTTTGCAAAATATGATTTGAAGCTTATTGATGGGAGAGTATGACCTGTTTGTACACCTTATTATGTCTATTTAATGACCATTAACTTGGATTATAGGCTAACGAACAAAATTTGGAAGGAAAGGATACTTCTATGCATGTTGGTTGAGAACAGAGTTCTGGACAGATTTTATGCTAAATTGATGGACTTAGTTAAGGACCTTCTAAACGTTGGATTGAGCTTATTTTTGGTGTGGTCGTAGCTTATCATGTCTATTTTATTGTGGAGTTGGAATTTCTGGAAAATCATTTGTGGATTGGTCAGAAATGAATTTTTAGTATCAAGGGGTCAAAACAGTTTCTGGTTGTACCACCTTGGGGAGAAAAATTATTTAAGTGCCTTAAACATCTTGGATTGACCTGAAATTTTTACCAAGAAGTACTTAAGACATAGAGCTAAGTATCCATGTAAAGGAATTGATTTTATCTGTTGATCTTGGTGGTAAACCATTGAGGTAAAGTTGGTGTAACATTCTGGAAAACAGGGCAGATTGACCCTTTGTGCTTGTATGACTTGTATTGTATTTATTTTGACTTGTTTGGTGAATGGGCATTTGGATATTGTTCATGAAAGAAATAGAAATATTTCCAGGTGCTAAATGAGCCCCATAATGAGTTTATGGATGGAGACAAGGTAAGGAATGGAGTTGAGAGTGCAGCAGAATTCCTGTTATACCCTTGTTGGGAATTATTTTTATTGAGGTACCTACGCTTGTCGGAATCGCATGAAATCTGTACAGAATGTAGTTAAGATCATGTGGTGCATGTCCATATTTTTAGTTTCTGGAAAATAGGCTCAAAAGGTTGATTTTGAGGCCAGGCAATACAGGACATGCTGCTGGATCGTTTTCCAGCCCATGAAGAAAGTTGTTTATGATGTTATAAGTGCATTTTACCATGTTGCATCCCATGCACTTGCATTGACATGCTCATATGTTCCATGCTCATGATTTTATTGATGTTTTATATAAAGTTTCTGTTTTGAAAGAATTCCGTCCCTTCTGGCCAGCTTAACCCGCTACAGATCCGGGGTTAATTGATCCGAAGAGTTATAAGAACCGAGCCAGGCCCGGTATAATAGGTCTGAAGATGATCACGATTATAAGAACCGATCCAGGCCCGGTATAATAGGTCTGATGGGATATAAGAACCGATCCAGGCCCGGTATAATAGGTCTGAAGAGTATAAGAACCGAGCCAGGTCTGGTATAATAGACCTGAAGGTGATCATGTTATAAGAACCGAGTCATGCCCGGTATAATAGGCTGACACACTCTCTTGTTTTATGATGAGCATGTCTAAAAGAAAGAAAGAATGTTTTCCGTTGCATTTGCATTGCATTCACATTTTCATACGCATTACGCATGATACTTATTTATAGAAGTAAGGGTTGGCTATAGCACGTAGAATCTAACTAAGTGATGATATTTAGATCTTAGCTAAGTGTTGATATGACTTTTAAGTATGATGCTTCGGAAAGGTATTGGCAGGTATGCTTTAACTTAAGGAATTGGGATTTGATTCTTGTATGCCGTTTTCTCTTTATTGTATGGTGTTATTGTATACTTGCTGGCGACTTTGTCGCTCACCCATTTATTTTTCCCTCCAGAGCAAGGTAATGAAGTCGAGTGGATTGATGATGAGCCAAGGGTGCCATACCCGTAGGTTATTGAAGTTGCTGTTAGAGAATGATGATGGAAGCTTTTGATGAACCTTTGGGACATTTTGGGACTTAGCTATTTTTGGATTCTTCTTCGGATTCAGTTTGTATAATTTTGCTATGTATTCGCGATTTGACGCTTTCGGATTAAGGTTCAAATTCTACCATATTTTTATCTACCTGTTAAGATCGTGACTTTGTAATCCATGTTTATCCATGGGTTTTACGAGTTAAGTATCGACGCTTTGGTATTTTTCCGAAAGGGAAAGTACGGCGGGTGCACTGTACGATGGGTAGCCGAGTACGGGGCGCTACACATATGCGACATTCATATCATAAAAATGCATCTAGATCACGCCCCGTGCATGCAAACCGAAATACATATCAAAAACAAAACCCATATTATATGCATGATTGGATTCTCAGCCAAAGGCCAAACGCATTTGCCCCTAACGTATATTATGTTGCTTCTTCATCACCTTTCTCACCATTTGGAAGACCTAGAAAGGTCACCCAAATTTGGGTACCAAAAGGGACATTTTCAAAGGGTTGAATAAATAACCCTTACGAACGCTCGTTTGATATTATTTGAAATGCATGATTCTTTTTAATTGCTATCTCTACATGCTCTTTTGATTTTCTTTCCAAAATAAAGGGGGAGAGAATGCATGATTTAATGGGGAGAGCGAGATTGATTGTACAAATCAAGGGGAGAGAATTCAAAATTCAAGATCTGAAATCTGTGCACGATTGGCGGGGGAGCGTCAAAATTTAAATCATGAACTTAGGTTATTTTGTAAATCATTAAAAAGGGGAGATTGTTGAGAAAAAGGGGTTTGAGTTATTACAAAATGCATGATTTAAATAACGTGTACTAAAGAAATGCATGACACGTTTTATGACTTGACACGTTTTTGCATGAAACCTGCCTTATATAGTTCATATATAATGTTGTCGTACTAACGAGCCATGAAGCTTTAAAGCTTACATCAAACGGCGAACATTTGTTGTGTTTGAACTATTTTCAGGTGCCACCATTAATGAACTAAACTAGTTCACCAAGTGAAGTACTTAGTTAAATGAACTAAGTAGTTCAGTAAATGGTGATATATTTGGAGAAGGCACAAAGGCGACAAATTGAAGAATGTAAAGTATTCTTCTCTCCTTTATACACGCCCCTTAACGTATTTTTTTTTTGAAAACACGTCTTTTATTAAGTGAAAACCTCACTTATGGCGGAGGAAAACCATAGTACAGCAAAGTATAACGCAAATCCGCAATATGTGATTATCAGCATCCAGAATATATATGATATGCCGCATTAAAACCTTGCCGGGTAAAACCACCCTTGTGGATAAAACCTCGGCGAAGGAAAAAGCGTACATATTTATATATCTGGAATGACGATAGACGCAATTGAATAAAAATTTACAAGTGAAGAACACTGTTCGAAGCCAACAGAAAAAGAAAGCAGTCTGATGGACAGGTGAAACTCTGCCTGAGCGCCGTTCGGTGGCAGGGAGCATGTCGACAGAATTTGGGCAAGCCGGAGAAGGGGCAACAGCGATACCAACCAATTTATGCATAATGACCATCCAGAAACCTACATGGAGTGCGTGTGAGACTCCGAGAAAACGCGCGATCCATTGTCTCTCCAACACAGCAGGAGAAAAAGAATGTAAGAATATCATCAATTCAAACCAAAAAAAAGTTTGTGAAAATTGGCCATAGATGCAACCTGTGCTGCCGACACATAATAAAGTGCCGGCAGATGGACATGTGAGAAGCCAATCCATGCGGCCAACCAGGGAGAAAGGGCAATCTTGTGCCTGTCTTTTTCAATATATAAATGCAACTAATGTCTTCTACGGCCACTCCAATGCTCATTACCGGTAGCGAGTTGCATGATTTGTGTAGGGAAGAATATACATAATGCAAAGAATGACACAATGTCAGCTGGCTGAAGAGTCGAAAAATATACCCTGAATGCCTGAGAAAAGAGAACGTACCGAGGCTGCTTGTACTGAACGGAGTACAGGTAGTGCTAAGTTGACATGGCCAATCCATATGGAAGACTTTAGAAATGCATGCACCCGTGAAATGGACCTCAAAATTACCGCAGCAGCCATTGCACATGGTAAGAAAAACAGCATTAACGTATAGAATCATTGTTAACAAGCAGCAGCAAATGTAATAGCTACGATGCGTACTGATCCTGCCCGTGTCCATTAGTACACGGGCAGCGTATTTCCAATAGGAGCAACCCATAGTACAAATTTGAAGGTCAAGCTGCGCGTAAAGCCACCGATGAAAGATCCAGTGCAACCGAAGCCCTGACCAGGGAAGTAAGAGTGAAGCTGCTGTACTCCCCCGTTATAGGCTGCAACATCGCGTGTTAGGCAAGATAGCGTGCCGGCATATTTGTCTCACGATATGTATGCACTAACTCTAGCCGATGCTGACGGATGAGATCATGTAGCAGGCGAAGGTGATAATGGCCCGCTGGCCATCGTGGGTTGTCCAGTCTTGCAAGCAGTTGAGCACAATCCGATTCTACAATTAGCAGTCGGTAGGATGGGAGAAAATACAGCAGGCTAAACAGGGTGGCCTATGTCTCGGCCTGCAGAGGGGTACAGCGAGGTAGCCGAAATGAGAGGGCCTGGATGCATGCACCATTATGGTCGCGTAGAATTCCTCCACCCGCAGCATAGTGCTGACCCACAGTGGCATCCACATTTAATTTGAGTCTGCCAGAGGGAGGGGTTTGCCAGCGTATAATACGAAGTCTAGGGGGTCGAATGTGAGGAAGCCAGGGTAGAGAAGGAAATGGACCTGCAGCCAACTTGGTTCCCTGTATCTTCAGCATCCACATGTGGATATCAAAATGAATTGAGTTACGGATTGCTGATGTGGAGAAGCAATTGATGTCGCCATAAGTCAGCTGCGCATAATGACGCCAAATATTGGATAATATTATCCCGGGAATTACTATCCGCAAAACGCCTAAGAGAGATATGGTATTGGATCGATACCACCATGCCATGACAAACTGCCTAAGAGATAGTGTGGACGGCTTCACTCCATTAAGCTCGGCAGCAAAAAATCCCCAGAAAAATCGGATGCGAGAACATGTAATGAACAAATGGTCGACCGTAGCTGAATGCGTTTTACAGAAAGGGCATTGAGTTGGACGCGCCATGGAGTAGCGGCCGATATAATCTTCAAATGGAAGGGCTGAATGAAACATGCGCCACAAAAACAGCCGAATGGAAGGTGAGTGGTGTTTACTCCAAATAAACCTAGCCGACATTAATGTAGGCCGTGATGTCCGACAAATAGTGTATGCTGATTTTAGCGAAAATTCTCCCGAAGGTGTAGTCGTCCATGATAGAAATGCGCCCAAGCCATTTGAATTTGGGAGACAAATGTGATGAATGCGACAGATAGATTTCCATACTGGGGAATCTGTAAGCCGTGGAATATAGTCATTCCGTCTTCCATATTTATGATGCATATATCTACTCCATAAAGTATCATGACATTGATATTTCCACCAAATTTGGCATTGGTATGCCCGTTGCAACTCGCGAAGATTGCGAAGCCCTAAGCCACCTTCTTCTACTGGAATAGTAATGTCTTTCCATGCAACCCAATGATGTCTTTCCCCCCAATAAAATGCTGACATCTTTCTGTCAAGCACTCGAATGATGGATTGAGGCATACCACCTGCCGCTAGTATATGTAGAGGGAGTGCTGCCAGGACCGATCGTAACAGAACTAGTCTTCCTGCCATAGATAGTAGGCGAGAATGCCAGCCATTTAAGCGGCCATCCACGTGCTGCAATAGTGACGAAAAATGCAAAGTCCGTGGAATGCCCTTATGCAGGTAGGATCCGAGATAACGAAACGGTAAAGTGGTTAATCGCATGCCAAGAATATCTCTGATTGTATTACACTGCCTGCTCGTGATAGTAGATGATGGTATGAAATTACTTTTATGAAAATTCACTTTCTGCCCTGAAGCCATTTCATAGGTAGTAAGAAATGCATGAAATCGCCATAAATTTCTCTGCGTACCACGTAGGAAGATCAGCAAATCATCTGCATATGCCAAGTGAGAAATAGTGAACGGAACTCTACCCAACCGAAATGTCTGGATGTTGCCTGCGGCGACCAGGGCCTTCAGCCCCCTGCTAAATCCCTCAGATGACAAGATAAATAGCAAAGGCGATAAAGGATCTCCCTGTTTAACTCCCCTGAATGGTTGAAAATATGGTGATGGTTGACTATTGATTAAGACAGACATTCGCGTTGCACTTAGATGATTGATAATAATCCGAATGAAAAAATCAGAGAATCCAAACTTGCGTAGGAGTAAGCGAAGATAGTCCCAACTCACCCTATCAAAAGCCTTCATCATGTCTAATTTCAGACATACCTGTGGCCCACCCCTGTCTAGCTGATGAATCATTTCCCGAGCCAAAAGCACCTGGGTCGAAATATCCTGACCCGCAAGAAAGCCTGTTTGCTCCGGCGATATTAAAGTGGGTAATAATCGATTCAACCTAGATGCAATAATCCGGGTGCAAACTTTGCTAATAAAATTTGTGAGGCAAATAGGACGAAAATCACCAAACGACTGCAGAGACTGTGTTTTCGGTATAAGAGTCAATAAAGCACTCGCCATGACTGTCGGCTGGGGGACCCCTATGAAAAATTCCTGCACTGCTTTTAACACATCTAAATGGAGTATGGACCAACACGATCGATAAAAATTACCGTGGAATCCATCAGGTCCTACGGCACTTTGCGGATCCAAATTCCATACCGCTTGTTTCACCTCGGTCTCCGAAGGCAATTGCGTAAGCATGAGATTATCCTCATCAGTGAGAAGTGTCGGAATATGTGATAATATATCCGCATAATTAGAGGTTTGTGCATGGGCAAAGAGATCCTTATAATAATCTACCGCCGCCATCATGATATCGTCCGGTTGCGTTAGCACTGCGCCCTGTCCATTTTTCAGTTGTCGAATGCAAAGCTGGGAACGTTTACCTTTAACCAGAGAGTGAAAATAGCGTGTGTTTGCATCGCCATCTTGTAACCATTTAACACGAGCCTTTTGTTTCCAGTATAATAATTCATAATTTGAAGCAAGCGAATACTGAGCCTTGGCCTGATAATAGGCCTCACGCGCCTCCTCTGTCGACGTCGCGTCCCAGTGGCTTTCTGCGGCCGTAAGATTATCCTCAGCATGCTATAATTTGCTGAAAATATTACCGAATATATGCTTGTTCCAATGCTGAATATCCCTCTTTAGAGCAAACAACTTATTATAGAAACCCCGCATGCCACCAGTTGTTGGATACGATAACCATGCCTGTCGCATATATGCATGAAAATCAGAGTGATGTAGCCACGCATCCAAGAAGCGGAAAGAGCGACGAATCGTCTGGGTGTTATGCTGACATTGGATCAAAAGTGGAGTGTGATCCGATGTCACGCGTGGTAAATGTGTCAGTCGTAGCGTGTCAAACATATCCTGCATCCGAGAATTAATAAATATCCAGTCTAGCCTTCTGCGAACTCATCCAAGGCCGCGTCCCTCCGCCCAGGTAAAACTCGTACCATGATATGGCGGGGACATAAGAGAGCACGATTCGATACAATCATTGAAATCCTGCATCGCAGATAGGGATGGTGTGGAGCGACCATGATGGTCCTCCATTGTACGGAAGCTATTGAAATCCCCACCAATCAACCAAGGTAGCTGTAATCCTGCAGAATAGTCACATAACGCGCGCCATAAACCTCGACGCTGAGGGGCTGTGTGCTTCGCATACACAAGAGATAGAACAAATTGTTGCTGCTGTGAGTTTGAAGAAAGAGTCAAATGTAATACTTGATCTTGATCCTGCGTAGCAATCAAACGATATTCATTATCCTTCCAGAAAAACCATATGCGTTCTGATTGTGAAGCATAACTGTGTGAGAAACCTAGTCGCAGACAAAAACGCTGTAATTGTGATGGAGTATGTTTAGGTTCTATCAATGCAAGCAAATGAATACGATATTCTCTAATCAACTGTTGTAAACGAGGCAAAGATGTGCGCATGCCTCGAATATTCCAAATTAGTATATTCATTGAGTAAGGTTTGAGACACTTCCCTGCATAACTTGAGAAGCACTACGTGTGAGAACAGTAGATGGGGGCAACGGGGGCAGATCCTTTTTCGTGCGACGTTTCCGACGAGGAACAACTGGGACGAACGGTGCCTCCTCCGTGTTATCATTCAAACGCGATATCAATATGTCGTCTTCAGGTGATGAATCTAACAACTGTATGCGATGAGAAACTTTCGTGGGAACAATAAGCTGGGCTGCTTCTAGACCCTCATCGGGCATTTCCGTGTCCGACGAATGTCCAAGATCCGTATGGGTGATATCATCTGGTAAATGGTGATCCGGGGCATCACAATAGGTGTCATGATTCTGGATATCGTCTGCCACATGCGTATCAATATGGATATCCGAATCATTGGATTGAGCATTCAACTGTGGCTCCTCCGCATGAAGTATACCAGTCATAAGATCAGACCGAACTTCAGCTGTAGGTGCAGGCTGCATTGTAGGCATAGGAGTCGGCTGCAATGGTTTCACAGGAGGGATAGCATCCGATTTATTCTTAACAGGAGTCCATCTTTGCTTGGGCGGACGTGATGGAGGAGGCGGTGGTGGAGGTGGAATAGCGGACGCCGAGGACTGTTTGGGGTCGCATGACGTGTGATCATGCCCTAATCTAAAATCCTCATAAACCACCGTTTGCAGTATAAGTCTTTGTTTTGCCTGCAAATATATTTTTTGGGGCAGGTCCTGTGAAACATCGACCTCAACACAAATTCTGGCGACAGACGGCCGCAGAGCATCGGAAGTGGCAGCATCAAGCTTCAGCGGTGATCCTATCGGCTTCACTATTTCAAAGAGGGCTTCTCGGCAATGCAAATGTACTGGTAAACCTGGTAAGGCTACCCAGACTGGTACAATGGGGACGTCAGTAGCCGGATCAAAATCCACTGTCCATTTAGTTATACGCATATGACGACCAGAAATAAGCCATGATCTACGGTAGAAGCATCTGAGATAATCAGTTTCTTGGCGAAAATTCAATAGTATATGCGTTTGATCTATCAGCGTGATGTGCAGATCATTCAATAGTATATGCGTTTCATTGTAAGTTTTGTGATCTATCGCATCACACACTGCCCTGCTTCCTTTTCCGTCAACACGCCCCTTAACATATATATATATATATATGTATATATATATGTATATATATATATATATATTTTTTTTAACAAAATATTATTTTATTAGATAAAGTCCTCACTTATGGCGGAGGAATACCATATTACATCCAAACGAAACAGAAAAGCGAAAACAATTGATTATCTACATCCAGGCAATATATGATATGCCGCATTAAAACCTTTCAGGGTAAAACTACCCTTGTGGATAAAACCCCGGCGAAGGAAAAAGCGTACATATTTATATGCGTGGATAGTAGATAGTCGCGACTGTGTGAGAAATGTGAAAAAGAGAACCCTGCACTACCAAAATCTAGTAATAGAATCCAAAGATGAAGAATACGTGTGTAGCTCCACAACAGGCCGTCTATGTCATGAATCGAAGCTGTAACGTAGGTATGTGTCCAATCTGAGTAGCAAGCAACGACGTAGCCAAGCAGTGTATGTACCGAGCATATTGGTGAAGGCCATGTAGCTAGTATATCCAGTGTGCCAAGATGAGGTGTAATCCATGTGCACTCCCACGCAACAAGAAAAGAAAACCATGAGTAAAGCTTGAAGCCAAAGCTGAAAAGTACCGGATAATTTTGGGCATAAATCAAACCTTTGCTGCCGGCACAGAGCGAAGTGCCGGCAGTCATGTGCTGAAAAGACCATTCTTTGTGCGTTTCACGCGAAAGGCCACCTGCGAGGCGCATCTGAGAGATACCATAGCCAGATGGAATCTTGAGCCCATCCCGACGTCTCTCAGGGCCAATTGAAGTGGATAAACACGTTGTCGGCCGATATACATGGGGCAAAGAAAACAGTTGCATCAGTGTAGAAAGAATGGTTAACCATTGTATATATATATATGTATGTATATATATATATATATGTATATATATATATATTCAGATTTTTTTAAAGGCACTATACACATATATTCCAACGCACTACCAACACATTATATATTTTACGAACGTACGTTAACGTCACACCACTATATTTACCTCATATTTATGAGTATATTCAGGTCTTATATCATATGATATAAGTCATGGTGATGACAAAATTATTACGACACGTTCAAGGTTCTAAACCAAAAATTGTCGTATCGGGTGAATACCGAAACTTCTCCAACGTGTCACGTACTTGTCATATATAGATGGCCAGCCCCTACACTTCAAAAATGGCCACAAATTTCGTGGCTTACATGCTATATTCTTCTATGAAATCATTCCATGTTGGCACACACAAATCACCCCCAATTAAGGCCAAATTGTGGAGATTTCAAATTCAACATTTTTGTCACATGTTAGGCGCCACTTTACTCAGCCATGAGAGCTGAATATTAAAGTTTAATTTATGTATATTACGTGTAACATAATATATATAACATGTGCAAAAAGTTTGAATTTAATCGGAGAAAAATCGCGTAATCGACATAAGTCGAAAATTCGGTTTTCTGCGAACACGACACATGGAACATTTTTGGCATGACATATAACATGTATCTAGACACTTTTTACATACTCTATACATTCTAAAGTGTTCTAGAAAAATCAATTAAGGACTGATTGGAATATACCATATGTCTATAATTATTGTGCACTATTTTACAAAGTTTGCGAAAATAAAATTTAACACATGTACAAGCTTGTCACACGCATACTATAACTTTGATGAAGCATATGTGGAGCCCATTTGGCATCTTGATTTACCAATAATGAAGTATACAAGGTTGGTGACATAAACAAAGAAGCTACACAAGGTAACATTTCAAACTATGTCACATTTGTAACACATGCTGAAAATTTCAGCATGTGTGCATTAAGGCTGGCCAAATTTTTAATCTTGATTGTGCCATATTTACTTCTTTACGTTGAATGGATTGGTTGGAAGATAAAATAGCAATGTTTTAAAGATGTTAAGGAAATATTGTGATGATATTTAAAATATCACACATGCTGAAAATTTCAGCATATGTTAAAGTGAGTTGGCCGAAATTTAGGTCTTCAAATTAAGCATATTTGATTCTTCATTTTCAAGGGATAAATCTACTACCTACATGGCAATATTTTGAATATAGTGTGAATATCACACATGCTGAAATTTCAGCATGTGTAGAAGTTATGATGGCCGATTGTTTGGATGAAAATGGAGACGAATTATCTTGCAAATTTTATAGAATTTATTATGTGACTTATGGCAACATTTTTATGGCTAATTGGAACATGTTTTTAAGTGTTATTTTCAGATTTATCTAGTCACCAAATAATTACAACTTTCATCCAATCAATGAGTGTCAAGTAAGCAAGGCTATAATGATCATCCAATAAGGAGTTGCCAAGTAAGCAAGTGAATGTCACAATGATGCAAGATATTCTTCAAAGGACTTAAAAGATAATTTTCAAGGGGAAGAACAAGGCATAGGGGGCGGCCACAACTTAATAAAATGAAGAAGAAGTAGTGCAAAATACAAGACAAGCCTCACAAGTTCAAAATTGCAAAAAGAGTCTTCTATTCTCTTCTCCTTCTACACTTCTTTCTTTCTTCTCTCTTAAAGCCTATTGTATTCATATTCATACATCTTGAATAGGCCTCATCTATACCACCATACACTCTATATTGTTGTAAAAGATTGATCAAAGTGTGATCAATCTTGCATCCGCTAGGTGGTGGTGTTCGTGATCATTGTAATCACTTACAAGGTTTGTAAAGGGTTGGAGTTGGTGTGTAACTCCATCAAAACTGTGTGGTAAGGTGTTGTTTGTGTTTTATGATTAGTGATAACCGAGGAAGGTGTACTCGAAGACTGGAGTAGGTTGATTTAACTGAACCAGTATAAAATTCCTTGTGTTCTTTACTTTTCAGCACTTACTTTCAGTTTCCAGCATAGTGCATCATTTTTATCACGTTCTTAAGAATAGTAAAGGAACTTCAAAAATCATGAAATTTTCAGGAAACATAGCCACACGTCGTAAGGTTCATTTGGCGCAAGTTACAACCCTTTTGGACAAGTATAAGTCATCCAAACGTCAAAAGTTCTGAGACTAGTGCAGTCTGATTTTCAGGCTTGCAAAGGTTGAGACTTTGAACGTATTTGAGTAACTTCCTAAAAGAAGTTTTCAAAACTGTTTCAGCCCAATTAAATAAACATAATAAGGAGTTTGTCATTAAATTTTCAGAGCATTTAGAGTCACGGTTTAATTGGAATTAATTTTTCAAATCAGACTACTGTTTCTGGCATATTTGCGCAATCTGACCACCAACGATTTTTAAAGGGGTTAAAGGTTGAATTGTAATCTGAAATTTTTAGGAGATACTCAAAACATCTGAGACTAAGATCTCTCAAAATTTCAGATTTTTTGAATACCTGTAACCTAGTTTTCGAAACGTTTCAAAACAGGTCCTGAAAACAGAAACTGTTTTCAGAAATTGGGTTTTTGGTCTAAAACAATTTTAAAAACCAAATTTTCCGCACCCACTATTCAACACTCCCTTATAGTGGTGCCTTGCAGATCCTACAAAAACATCATTATTTCAAATGAAAATAAGATTCTTAGGACATCATTTATATCAAGGAAGAATTTTACCAATAGAAAGATCTTTAGAATTTGCATCAAAATTCCCAGACAAAATATTGAATAAAAATCAATTACAAAGATTCCTAGGATCTTTAAGTTATGTTGTTGATTTTATCCCAAATATCATAATAATAGAAAAACCATTGCACAATAGATTAAAGAAAAATCCACCAGTATGGACCGAAGAACATACTGAGGTAGTTAAGAAAATAAAAAGTCTTGTATCTGATATTCGATGCTTGCATATAGCCAATCTTAATCTCTCTAAAATAGTCGAAACAGATGCATCAGACATTGGATATGGAGGAATATTAAAGAAAACACAAAATGGTAAGGAGTCTATAGTTCAATATACCTGTGGACATTGGAATGATACCCAAAAATCATATCCTACTATTAAAAAGAAATTTTGAGTATTGTTTCATGTATTAATAAATTTCAAAGTCGTGAGGCTAGAGTTTATGGATTTTAGCTAGATCTGGAGATTTTTTTTTCTTTGTATGTGCAGTATTACTTGTCGGTCACAATCTGTTGATGATGTATGAACTATGGTAGTGATGTTTAACGCTGAGTATATACGAAAAGACAAACACTATGTTTCTTTGTCTACCTACTTCTGGTTTACATTTATACCAAGTTATTTTACTTGTTTAAAAATAGAGACGTGATTATCTAATTGATATATGTGGTTATTATGTTTTGACACCCCGTCTCCCCATGTATGATCCACATGTCGTATCCAGTAAGACTACTTGCTGAGCGATTAAAAGTCGGTGGCTATCGCTCATACTTGCCTCATTTATCACTTTCCAGATAACAGGTGTCACTATACAGACTTGTTGAAGATATTGTAGATAGACCACTGATAACGAAGAACATACCGAGATATTCTTTGAAGGCGTTACATCTCGATCTAAGATGTAATTCAGAAGTTTTCAGTATTCTGGACATGATGACTTGTACAGATTATGATTTAGTGCATTACATGTCGATTATGATTTGTTTATGTTATGATGCTTCCGCTGATCGATTCATTATTCATGTCGACATGTACATGTATGGTATCGACGCCTTGTACTTTATGGAGTAGAGTACGGCGGGTGCACCGGGTCGAAACCCTGGTTTCGGGCGGGGCGCTACAGGTGGTATCAAAGCAAAGGCTCTAGATCCACTGCGGACTCATGAGTAAACAACGACATGAATTTAAGCAGTGATCTTAGAGTTTAAGAGATGATCATAGATATAAGAAATGATCCTAGACAAGGGTGAAGTAAGTTGAATACCGTAAGCATGAATAAGTAGGAGTTGACATAATATAAGGTTTAATCGGATTAGGATTAGAGGCTGAAATTATTAAGCTACGATACCAATATAAATTTAGGTTGAAGGATATTAAATTAAGCGATGATCCTGAACTTAGGTCGCAATCTTAGATATAAGTGATGATTTTGATTAAGAGTTGATCTAAGCATCAGACGACAATCTAAATGTAAGTATTGATTTAGTCATAAGCGACGGTTATATACTATTTATGATTTAGAAATAAGAAGTGATTTTAGAATTTAAGAAATGATCATAGACGTAAGAAATGATTTTAACTGAAAGTGACAACCTTAGTATAAAAAAAATTTATAATAATAAACTGTATTAGGTTATGATCACAGAACTAAGGTTATGATTGTAGAACTTAAGCAAAGATTGTAGAGTCTAAGTATATGATCTTAGACTGAGCGCTGCAGCCTTAGTATAAGAGAAATAAAACGATATTAGACAGATACGAGAAGCTAGAGAGTCTAAGTAGGTTGTTAAGCTTTCTGACATTTATACGGGTCAAGTCGCTGGAATACCTCAATTCTGTTTTCCTGTTAGTAACATAGTAGTCATAAACTGTACATTCCCTAATTTTGGGTTCAGCTTTATTTAGGATAATATTTGGAGATAGTGATGGAATTTCGTAAACTGAATAAGATATGATATGTAGTAGAACTATAAGCAGTGATTATAAGAAATATGACGGTTAAGGTTTCGTAAATACATTGCACAAATAATACGAGTAGGATTAAGAATGAAATTAGAAATTTCAGAGTAGGTCAAAGATATTAGTCGTATTAAGGATATAAATTCATAGCGATAAGAGTACGATTATATAAATAGAAATAAGGATATAGTAAGTAATGTCATGTCGAGAGTTAAATTGTGAATTCTGAAGGATGTCGAATCATCTGGATCGGATCAGTGTGCGTAAGTTGAACCTGAATAAGCATGACTAGATTAGAATTAATATGGTTTAGCAGATCGGAGTTAGTGGTTGAATTTGGTAAGTATAAGAGTTAGTATAACGTGCGAAATATGAGGTTGTAGAATACTTAAGCAGAGTAATAGAGGTATACGATAAGAGTAAATTAAGAAAATTTTATCATAAGATGGCAAATACTAAGTTGAATTATAGGCGATTAATAAATGATGCTAAAGATTAAGTGTTTAAATCTTTAAGTGTAAAATCGATACAACCTCAAGTTTCGAGGACGAAACCTTTTATAAGGGGGGAAGAATGTTACCACCCGCATTTTCGGGTCAGTGAAAAGTAAAATAAGATGATGAAAAATAGAACGCAGATGTGATGCCGATGAAATTTTGATGGAACTTAAACTTTTAGCTAAGAAAAACAAAGACATTAACATTATACATCGGGGTTAGAAACGGTCAGAAAAATAACTGGAGGATTAGTTATCAGATACTGCGAGACTCGACGGGATTAGATAACAAACATTTTAGATATATGTTACGAGTTATATTAATTAGTCGTGATAACATAAGTCGTTAGATATAAACTAAATCAAATAAAAATACCCGATACGATAATTTTAGTACACACTTTTATCACATTTTCTTTCATCTTATCCTACATGGTGACAAAAGGCAAAACTTCTTTCTCTCTCTCTACCCTTGCCGCCACCCCATCTTGAGACACACAAAGTCTTCCTATTTTTTTAAAAAAATAAACATGTAAGATGCTTTTGTTAAATCACCATCACTTTTACTTTTTGGTGTCATACTTTTTCCTTTATCAAGACTACTTTCTCTACCCAAGACAAACAAGCTAAACCCTTTCCCCCATTCCCATGTAAATCTCGGCAGGTGAGAAAAAAAAAGAGAGAACAAGACAAACTTTCTCTACTTTATCATTTTACATCTACTCACACACTTTGAAATTCTAGCCACAACATAAATAGATTCTTTTTCACCTCCCTACTACACTCCACGGCAAGACAAGGAATGAGGGAGACAAGAATTAATTCTTTAATATACACCCCCACTTTCTTTTTCTCTTTCTCTACAAACCCCACTTCTCAATACATACACATGCTCTACTTTTGACCCCTTTGTCCTCTCATCACTCCAAGAAAGACTTTCCTTCCCCTCACCTCTTGAAAAATTCGGCCAAAGACCCCCCACCAAGGGAAATTAAATCATTTTCCCAACTTTGTCATCTCATCTTTCATCTTAAACAAATGAGGCCTCACCTAAAAGACTCTCTTCATTCTACCATCTCTATCATCTCACCACCAAAATTCCTTCTCATCCTCTAAAGAATCCTTCACCGAGAATCACCAAAGCTATCTTTTTCTTCTCTACTACTACACAACCGTGTCTCATGTCAAGCAAGGAGAGCAATATTTTTTCATATCATCAAGTAGAAATTCAAGCTTACATACTCTAGGTTCATTAAGGTAAGATTTTTTGTTAGAATCTTCACTTTACTACCTTCATAACCTACATGCATGTACTAAAATTCTCTCCCTTTTTCCTCCATGTTTCGGCCATGTACCTCCAAGGGTAGGAGGAGGCACACATTCAATCATCAAGCTCCTTCACAAGCTAAAAAGGAGGATTCTTGACATATTCCTCAAGAATCAAACACTTAGAGGCAAGTATTCTTACTAAATACTACATGATTTTAAAAATGTTTAGTATGTATGTTTATACTAAGTTGGATCATCCATGGTTATGTTCAAAGATGTAACATGATGTAAAATAGATAGTTTTGAGTTATGGTATATGTATATACATAAGTTGTACATACGGATCTATGTATATATATATATATGACATTAAAATGATTTTTTTTATATATATATACATATACACATACGGTTGTATATACACACACCCTTTAACATTTTCGGCCATAATGTGCATTTTGTGGTTTATGGCTTATTTCAAGTTTTGAGCAAATATGTATGTATATAGATATATAGACACACACACACATATACAAAGTATAGAAACATTAATATATGTATATAGATGGATATATATATACATATATGTGCATTGTTGAGAAAAATATATATATGGTATTAATATATGTATTTCGGTCACATATATAAAATGTGCAGCCTAATAGTTTTATTATTACAAAAAGTATATTTAGATGATTTATAACATAATGTGTATATACATGTGTATTATTGAAGAAAAATATATATATATGGTGTATATATGTATTTTCGGCCATTTAAGTATTTTGGGCCTAATGACTTTATTTTTGAGCAAAATATATTTAAAGGATTTATGAAATGATATATATACATACATGTGTATTTTTGAGAAAAATCTACATTTATAGTGTATATATATACCCATTTCGGCATATATATATATATAAATATTTCAGTTTTATATATTTATATATATACATATATTTGGCCTAATAATCTAATTTTTGTGAAAGGGATATTTTCATGATTTAAGACATGATATATTTATTCATATATATGTGTATTATTGAGAAAAATATACATTTATAGTGTATATATATATACATATTTCGGCATATATATATATATATCAGTTTTATACATACATATATATATATATATATTTGGTCTAATAACTTCATTTTTGTGAAAAGTGTATTTTCATGATTGAAGACATGATATATTTATTCATATAGGTGCATTATTGTGAAAAATATATATATATAGAATATGTATATAATTCGGCCTATAGGTATATTAATGGCCTAAATGATTTTAGTTTCATAAAAAGTGTATTTAAATGATAATAGGTTGAAATTACACTTTAAGTAGACATGTATGTACAGTATATAAATTAAGACATGAAAAACGGGTTATTTCAAGTATTATGGACTTATATATGTAAAGTATATAAAAATTATACAAATACATTTATATGTATCATAAATTCGGCCAATAGGCCTTTTAATGGTTAAAAAGGCTTAAGTATATTTCATGAATATAAACATATGTCAAAATATGAAAGTGAATAAGTTTTGGGTATTATATAATTTATATATATCACAAAATGAATATAGATATGCATACACCTTATCTATTCGGCCATTAGGGTTCTTTTTGACTAAAATGACTTTATTTTGGTTATGTAACCTTATTGTGATTTATGTATTTATTTATGAGATATGATAATATATGTTTTACTTGTACCATTATACATTTAAAGAATATTCACATGTATAGAAGTATGTATTATACATACTAATATACATATATACACGTTCAAATACGATGTTATGATGTTAACGATTTTAGTTCATGTTAATTGTATTCTTATGTGTTATAGATTATTATGTGCAAGTTAAGTTATAAGTTATGAAATTCCTATATGGTATGTTAAGGGAAGTAGGAAGTTATGTCCTAGGTACTTAAGTTATGAATTATGAAGTATATGTGTAGAGTTGATATTATGGAATCATGGTTATGGTGTTTCTTTAAGTCATGATAAGTAGATTGTATTGATGAGTAATTCTTTAAGTAGGATAAGTAGACCGCATTAATATGTACTTCTTCAGTATGATAAGTAGACCATATTTAAGCAACTGATGAGGAAAGGATATAGTATGACCAAGATACCCTTATACGACCGAGTCTCACGTTGCATGAAATCAAAGTTTGAAACGTTATGTTTTACGTTACATGTTTTAAAATTTTATATGCATATGAATGAAAAGTATGTTTCAAGACAATGTTTACGACATGATTTATGACATGTATGAAGAGTATGGAAATGTAGTGAATAGTATCTACGAGACGGAAGTTTCTTAATGCGACAAATGTAAGGTTCTTGTGAATACCTTGTGAAGAACATGGCTCTTGAACCTTACATTACATGTTGGGTATCGGGTTTTACCTTGTAAAGAGCTTGGCTGTCGAACCCTTCTATGTATGATGAGTAGGGTTGCACCTTGTGAAGAGCTTGGCTGTCGAACTCATTTAGTATGTGTCTTGAACACCTTGTGAAGAGCTTGGGTTCTTGACCTACGAGTCAACGTAAAGCTACCTACTCGGATGATGTACAGATCATCGTTTACGTACCTTTACGGAGATGCTTTCCGGACGTCGCTAGATATTGTTCTTACATTTCAATGGCCATCACGTATGCATGAAAAGTATGACCAAGGAAGTTTTGACACGTTATTGCATGATTTTTTTAAGAAAAGAAGCTATTATGATCATGATGCATTACACATTTATGCATGTGAAGACTCCTTCAATGATGTAGTAGAATTAAGTTGTGATGAATAGAGTTAAGAAGGTGACTCTTAAGTTAAGGAAATCGTGAGGCTAGAGTTTATGGATTTTAGCTAGAGTTTATGGATTTTAGCTAGATCTGGAGATTTTTTTTTCTTTGTATGTGCAGTATTACTTGTCGGTCACAATCTGTTGATGATGTATGAACTATGGTAGTGATGTTTAACGCTGAGTATATACGAAAAGACAAACACTATGTTTCTTTGTCTACCTACTTCTGGTTTACATTTATACCAAGTTATTTTACTTGTTTAAAAATGGAGACGTGATTATCTAATTGATATATGTGGTTATTATGTTTTGACACCCCGTCTCCCCATGTATGATCCACATGTCGTATCCAGTAAGACTACTTGCTGAGCGATTAAAAGTCGGTGGCTATCGCTCATACTTGCCTCATTTATCACTTTCCAGATAATAGGTGTCATTATACAGACTTGTTGAAGATATTGTAGATAGACCATTGATAACGAAGAACATACCGAGATATTCTTTGAAGGCGTTACGTCTCGATCTAAGATGTAATTCAGAAGTTTTCAGTATTCTGGACATGATGACTTGTACAGATTATGATTTAGTGCATTACATGTCGATTATGATTTGTTTATGTTATGATGCTTCCGCTGATCGATTCATTATTCATGTCGACATGTATATGTATGGTATCGACGCCTTGTACTTTATGGAGTAGAGTACGGCGGGTGCACCGGGTCGGAACCCTGGTTTCGGGCGGGGCTACACACTTTGAGATCAAAGACTTTCGGAAGACTAAATTCTGCCTTGGATTACAAATAGAACATTTGTAGAATGAAATTTTTGACTATCAAACATCTTATACGTAGAAGGTATTGAAATAATTTTACATGGGAAAGACACATCCATTAAGTAACACAATGGTCGTATGATCACTTGATCTTGATAATAATCCTTTTACACCTTGAGAGAAAGATGGAGAGGTACTTGGTCCCAAAATACCATATCTCGTAAGTGGCATTGATGTATCTTGCTAACTTGCAAGACCATATATATCATTCGTAGTTGACTTATTAGACAAATTTAGTTGATCTCCTACATTATGGCGTTGAAAATAGTATTAAACATATTCTTTGCTATCTATATGGAATAGTTGACCTTGACTTATTGTATTCAAACAAATCTTGGTCTGAACTTGGTCATGCTGATGTTGGTATTATCTGATCCACACACAACAAGATCTCAAAATAGATATGAATTTACACGTGGTGATAAAGCATTATCACAGCGATTAACAAAAAATCACCAAAACTACTGCTTTTTCGAATCATGCAGAAATAGTAGCAATTAATAAGACTAGTCAAGAGCGTGTTCGGCTAAGATCAATGGTCAACTATATCTATAAAAAATGCAGGTTATCATCCAATAATGTAAATCTCCCGGCTATATTATATAAAGACAATGAAGCTTTCATAGCTCAACTTAAAAGGGGATATATCGAAGGAGATAGAACCAAAAACATTTCATCAGAATTCTTCTTTACCTATGAGTTACAAAAGAATGGCAAAATTAATATGCTATAAATCAAATCAAGTGAAAATATAATAGATTTATTTACCAAGACATCACAGACTGCAACATTTGATAAATTTGTAAAGAAGAATAGAATTTGTGATTAAAAGATTTCAAGTGATGTTTGAATCAAGGAGAATTAATAAACAAAGAAATTTGTACTCTTCCCAATGGATTTTTTTCCTAGAAATGTTTTCAACAAGAATATATCTTTGTGTGATAGCATCCAAGATGGAGTGTTATGAAACATGGCTAAAATGTATGACATTTAACCACAAATTGCAAGACAAGAAGATGAGGCAGATTAATTAATGAATAAGAGGTCTCATTACTTCGCGGCAAATGCAATACGCTTGGTTATCTAGTAAATGCTATTAAAAATGAATGGTACACGAATGGTACACATACAAGTGATTACGAATTGCTCTTACATTGATTATTGAATACGTTCACAGTGAACAGATTATCGATCAATTTTTGTAATTATCTTTGCTTCATGAAAGTGTTAAATGCAATAAAGTTAAAGAAATGGTAGAACTACTGAAATGACACTAACGCGAACATCAAATAAAAGAGGCGTAGGGGTCATGATCTAAAAACTATCGGGCCACCTTCAAAATTGCAAAGTATAAAAACAACAAACGGATAGTAATGCATTCAATTTACCTGGCACCATCATGATGTCTGATTCAAAGTCCACTTATAATCCCTTTCTGTTACAACTTGAACTTTCTACAACAAAGTAGTACCATCAAAGAAATCATCCAGAAGTTATAATAATAAATTACATGGAAAAAAGTGTGAAAATAAAATTTATTGAATAATACAAAAATTATCTTAGGCAATATCTTCATACTTCTAAACTTCATCCAAGGCTTCCGGTATATCCACATGTATTCTGGTTCTACGTATCCAATTTAGGATACACTTTAATGTTTCCATGGTTTTTGGATTCAGATAACCCCTAAAAAATATCAATAACCCAGACACTAATGCTAAAATATTGTTCAGAGACAACTGTTGGGGCTGGAATAACAAAGATATCTTTTGCAATGCTAGATAACATTGGATATTTAAGTGTTGGAACGTGCACCTGCAATAAACACCATTAGAAAGAGGGGTGAATAGTGGTTAGCGGAAATTACACTACAACCCTTTGCAAAAATCCCCTTTGAAAACAGAATCTGAGACCACCTCAGATTCAGAACCCGTTTTTGAAAAATTCAAAACTAATTGTACATAACTCCAAAAATTATGAAACTTTCCAGAATTTAATTTCAATGTGTTAACAAGACTCTGTACAAAAATTAGGCAAAAAGAAGATTGTTTGACCCTTCAAACAAATAAAAAGATTTAGATGGTCAATCTAGACAGAATTGGACAGAATGTTGCTGAATTTGCAAACGTGTTTCTCTTTGAATACTCAACTAAAAATGTTGATCTTTATATCACAACACTCCTTAGGATGTGTAGATGAAGTTTCTAAAAAGACTATCTTTCCCTTGCTCAAATTAGGTGATTCTTGTTGAAAATGAAATCTAACAGTCTGAAGTATAACTCCACCAAAAATTACGAATTTTGAAAATGTTTAGCATTTTTTCAAATTGTGAGAATTTGTGTGAAAACTGCAGTAAAAACGGGCAGAAAACAGGAATGAAGAAATAAGACAAGAACACCGAAGATTTATCCTAGTTCGGTCAATGTGAGCTACTCCAGTCCCAAGGAACACCTTTCTTGGATTTCACTATCAAATGAATTACCTTACAACAAGAACCAAGCTTGATCCTTGGGTTATACACCAACCCTACTCAAGATTTGGATAATCACCTTCTAAGCAACACTTAGTTGCAACACCTCTACAACCTATTGATATAGCCTTATAGAAATGGCTAATCAATATTACAAATGAAGCTCAAGAGGCTTGTAGCTCAACAAAAACAACAAGAAAACCTTTTCTACAAAGAATGGAATAAGAACAACAACAAGAAGAAGATGATAGCTAGACAATTCAACAAATGCTTGTGAGCTTCAAGTGTGTTTCATCTTCTTCACCATTGCCTCTATTTATAGTATGATTTGAGCCTTGGAGATAAGACTTCCAATGTGTCACCACATTCATCATCAAGCCCAAATGTCTTCTCATCATTGGTTGGCCTTGTACACTTGGCAAAATAAGACAACATAATTGGTCCACCTTGACAATTCAGCATGACCGAAAATTCCACCTTGGAATAGTAAATAAAATATGAAGATAATGTAGTAGGATAATAGCCATAACAACTCCACTATCCCCTCAACTCCTTGGCAAGATAATAGGCATGTGGGAGTTGAAAAATTCAAAACAAAACAGCTCCAAGATCAGCCTAGCGTTGGGTTCAAAAAAGAAGAATTTCTAAGCCTCTTTTTGATTGGTCCATTTGTCACCAAGCCATAAAATGAGTACACCATCATATACATCTGAATATACACGTTTTTGAGCTTGCATATAATTTTTGAAGAATAAATTAATAGATGATAGTTGACAAGATTATGTCAACGTGTAACACCGAAATTCCCAATATTTCTTCTTATATGTCGTGATCATTTTAACACCTTTAACACCTTGAACAACTCTGAATAATGATGATAAATATGTTCCCATAACATATATAAGAGGGTCTTCAAGAAAAAATAGAATGTGACATCTCAAATCATCACATATCCAGCTATATTCAATAATATCATCATGTGAGAGAATAAGATAAAGAATCACCATATTATCTTCAAGTTAATAATAAATCAGCTCCATAATGATGATAATAATATGCTCAAGAGATTCCTTGAGTGAAAATACCAAAAATACCTTCGGAGGTAAAATGACCAAAATACCCCTGGTATATGAAAACTCCAGAAATGACCCGGATAGTCAGAAATAATTATCATATCACCTTTGTCATGATAAATAGTATAAGAATACATCCTTGAAAAGTTTTCACCATGTGACGTTCCTTCAAAACTCAAAATACCAATTTTGCTCTTTTTCATAAGTTGTAGAAACTTCCAAGGCACGTTAGTCACAAAACATTTAAAATCATCAAAATCACATAAGATTCACATAATGAGCATGTATAAATCATATACCAATGAAAACAACAATTTTAACACATTTTAGAAAATTATTTCTAAAAACCTAGACATCGATCGATCGAAGTGCCTCAGCTTCAGAAATCGATGTCTCACAGAAAGGTTCAGGTTTTGTCTCTGACTTACATCAATCGATCGAAGTGAGGGTTCGATGTACATCGATCGATTGGTGTGTCTCAGGTTTAGAGATCGATGTCTCATAGCAAGGTCTTGAACTTTCACTGCCTTACATGGATCGGTCTATGTGAGAGATCTATGTACTTAGATCGATTGACGTGCAACAACCTGAGAGACCGATGTCAACTTTTTCAACTTTTTCAACTTTTAACCACATATAACACCATGTGTGACATTTTTAAGTATTCACCACTAAAAATCATGACTTTGAAAATTATCCAAACATATTTCTCAACATTCTCCCCCTTTTGAATTATTTTCAAAATAACCTAACATGATTTTAATGTCACAACTTATAATCAATTATTTATCAAACTTTGTTTTTAACAAACTTTTGAATAGTACGCTCTCCCTCAACTTATACTCTCCCCCTTAACCTATGGTCAACTTATACCATTTGAAACTTAGCATGACTAACCAACTCAAATCATGTTCTTATTCTATCTTCCCCTTTATTTTGCAAATCATGCAAAAGATAGAACTACGCAATGGTATCGTAAGTCATCATACCTAACTTGGCTCGTAAGTTTTCAAAAGTGGCTTGATTAAGGGATTTGGTAAAGATGTCAGCTATCTGATGATCAGTTCTTATATGGTTTATAACTATATCCTCATTTTGAACATGATCTCGAAGGAAGTGGTATCGCACCTCAATGTGTTTGGCCTTAGAATGAAGCATCGGATTCCGAGAAAGATTGATTGCACTTATGCTATTGCAGAAAATTGGAATCTTATTCGTTTTAATGCAAAAATCACTAAGTTGCTGTTTAAGCCAAAGTATTTGGGTAGTACGTAAACTTAAGGCAATATACTCGGCTTTAGTGGTAGAAAGAGCTACACTAGCTTGCTTTTTAGAAAACCAAGAGATCAAGTTGGTTCCTATGAATTGAAAAGTACCTCTAGTGGATTTTCTATCTAATTTGCAACCACCATAATCAGCATCACTATATGCGTGTAATTCTAACTTAGCGTTTCTACCATACCACAGTCCTAAGTGAGGTGTGTGTTTAAGGTATCTAAAGATCTTTTTCACCGCATTGTAATGTGATACCTTAGGACAAGATTGAAACCTAGCACACATACACACACTAAACATGATGTCAGGTCTGTTAGGAAATCAACCGAGATCACTGCCAAACACGCAGCGGAAAACAAAACTTGATCTCCGATTTCCTACCTAGGATCCATGTTGTTCGTTTAATTCGACAAAAGAAATCAAAAACTACCTCCGTAGATTCGAAGTCTGCAGATGGAAGAGGTGCGAAATCACGAACACCCTCAGTCGGTATCCACACGAACGCTTCCGCCTGGAGTGCTAGCTCTTCAAACGGCGCGGCTGAAGAACTCGTTTTTCACAAAAACGATTCTAGGGTTTCTGTTGTTTTCGTGTGTATTTCGTATGTCTCTATGTACGAGATACATAGATATATATATACGCATTTATGGATATTAAAAACCGAGTCCTAATCGGTTTCGTTGATGCCAATCAAAATCCATATCAGATATGGATTCTGTCAGGATATTCAAAATCCATATCAGATATGGATTCTCTCATTATTATCTGACAGCATATATATATATATCTATATACATATAACCACAAAAACGAAAATAATAATATTAATAATAATTAATATCCAATATTAATATTATTAATATTAAAACGATAATAATAATAATAATAATAATAATAATTAATATCCAATATTAATATTATTAATATTATTAATCTCAGCCTTACGCATTCTTGTGTGTGACCCGATAGGCCCATATTAATTGGCAGTTGATTAAATCTCTATTAAACCAACAAGTCGTAATTGGCCTCTAGCAAGGCATTACAACTACCCAATTAATACGAGTAAAGTCTAACTAGCCTAATAATAGTACATGCATTAATCCCTTTGTCACACGATATCTAGTTTGAACATAAGTCATGGTCAGCGTCATACTTATATAGTTCAAACATATGATTACTCGATCTCTAAGTAGACTGATAAAACAAATGATATTGATCACACTATCAATTCATTTGAGCATGGCCATGCATTTCACAGTCTCACTAATCAAGGGGCCCAAAGATATCTCTCTCAAAAGAGAGGGAAAAATTCTATCTTGATTGTTCAATATCCTCTACATAATTTCTATCACATTCAATCATGACCTTTATTATTATCCAGTTACGGATAACGTTTGATCATGTCAAAATATAATAGTCCTTATGTTGGAAACTATGACAATCTCAAGTCAAAGGATTAAAACATGACTATCATGAGATTTACTTATGACGCTAATCCATGTAGTAATCTCATGATGGGTCTATCCAATACACTGTTCTCTAACAAGTATCTATGAGATTGATTCGTATCACCATACACATAATCATCTCATGATTATCAAATCAATACTCATACTGATTATAAATTATTTTATCTCCATAACAATAATGAATCAGGGACATATATCAAAATTGTGTAACATACTAACCAACAATAATAATAAAACCTCTTTTATTAATAATAAATGCATAACATAAATATCCAAATCATGGCCTAGGGCACATACACTAACAAGGTCTTGATGTAGTTAAGTGTAACAGTGATCCAATCATAGACCTATAGAGTGTGTCATCAAAAGGTTTACCATTTTCATCCTTATCAAGTTTGGTGCTAACACTTATGGGTGTAGGTGTTGGTTTCAATTCTTTAAAGCCAAACTTCTTAATCATATCATTGACATACTTAAGTTGGCTAATGTGAATTCCTTGTGGGGTTTGTTTGATTTGAAGGCCTAAGAAATAGTTCAACTCTCCTATCATTGACATTTCAAATTCTGACTTCATACATCCTTCGAAGTCTTTTACTAAGGTAGGGTTAGTTGAACCAATGATAATATCGTCTACATATATTTGAACTATTAACAAATCATTATCTTTTATTCTTAGAAATAATGTGTTGTCGATGGTCCCCCTTTGGTAATTATTTGCAATAAGAAAGTTTGCAAATCTATCATACCAAGCTCTTGGAGCTTGTTTCAAACCATATAAAGCTTTCTTAAGCTTATAAGCATGGTTAGGATTCTTTGGATCTTCGAATCCAGGGAGTTGTTTCACAAACACCTCTTCTTGGATGTATCCATTTAAGAATGCACTCTGGACATCCATTTGGAAAAGCTTAATATTGCTTAGACTTGTAATCGCAAGTAACAATCTAATTGCTTCTAGTCGTGCAACGGGTGCAAAAGTTTCTTCATAATCTATTCCTTCTTGTTGATTATAACCTTGTGCGACTAGTCTAGCTTTATTTCTTGTAATATTTCCTTGTTCATCCATTTTATTCCTAAAGACCCATTTAGTTCCTATTATAGACTTGTTTTTTGGTTTAGGTACTAAGTCCCACACATTGTTCCTTGTGAATTGATTTAATTCCTCATGCATAGCATCTATCCAAGATATATCACCTAAGGCTTCCTTTACATTCTTAGGTTCTAATTGTGAAATTAAGCTATGTCCTTTAAGTTGACTTATATTTCTACGTGTTCTAACCCCAACACTTTGATCCCCAATGATTAGTTCTCTAGGATGCCACAAAATCTTAGATTGACTAGGTTCACTCTCATCTTGTTCAAATGTTTCATTAGTGTGAACGTTATCATATGTAATTTGATCATTAGTTGCATTATCTTCTAATTGCAAAGTTTCTTCATTTATTTCATCTAAGGGTTCATGCATGTCTTGTTCAGGGGGAGTTGGATCTAGATGATCAATTACAGGCTCAAGTAATACATCATCATCAAACATATTTTCAACATTAGTTTTTTGTGTATGTTGATTTTTATCACTAACTTCAAAGCATGCATTTTCATTGAATTTCATATGTATAGATTCAATTATTTTTCTAGATGCAGGATTATAACACCTATATGCTCTAGAGTTAGTTGAATAACCAACAAATATACATTCAATAGACTTTGGTTCAAATTTGTCTAGATTATCCTTAGTGTTCAACACAAAACACTTACATTCAAATACTTTAAAATAATCTATTTTAGGTTGTCTATTATTTAACAACTCATAAGGTGTTTTATTTAATTTCTTTCTAATTGAAATCCTATTTATAATATAACATGTACAACTAATAGCTTCAGCCCATAAATACTTTGGTAATTTATTTTCACATAACATTGTTCTAGCAACTTCTTGAATTGTTCTATTTTTACGTTCAATAACTCTATTGAGTTGTGGTGTTCTAGGTGGTGAGAATTCATATTTAATTCCATGTAGTTCACAAAATTTGGTTACGTCTTTTTTTTTAAATTCTCCACCTCTATCACTTCTAATTCGTTTAACATTTTCTTCGTAAATGTTTTCAAGTTGCTTAATAAGAGTTTCGATTGCTAATGGAGCATCGTATTTGTGTGTTAAGAACAATGTCCATGTGTAGCGTGAGTAATCATCTACTATGACACACACATAGTAGTGTCCACCTAGACTTCTTGTCCTACTTGGACCAAATAAGTCTAAGTGAAGCAATTCTAGTACATGACTAATACACACTTCATGTTTCGGTTTTAATGTTTCTTTAATGTGCTTTCCTTTAATACATGTTTCACACATTTGAAAATTATCTAAGTCTAACTTAGGCATACCTCTAATTAAATTCTTTTTAGATAATTTTCTAATGGTTGAAATTCCTATATGACCTAATCTTCTATGCCATAGATTCACATCTAAGTCATGTGATATTAGACACTTAACCTTAGCATCTAACATATTATCTAAGGTAAGAGTATAAATGTTACCATCTCTATTTCCTTTTAAAGCTATTTCTCCTTTTTCATTTATTATATCACATGAATTGGGAAGAAAAGAGACATTATAACCGCAATCTATAAGTTGAGAAATACTAAGTAAATTATAAGAGAGATTGCTTACTAACAACACATTTTGTATTTAAAATGTGTTAGGGTCCCCAATTGTTCCTTTTCCAACAATTTGTCCTTTGTTGTTGTCACCGAATGTTACTTTTCCACCATTCTTGATATGTTCCAATTCGATGAATAGTTTGGGGTTCCCCGTCATATGCCTCGAACATCCAATATCTAAAAACCATTTGGTTTTCAGATTCTTTGACTTTGCCTCCTTCTTGCATTCCTTGCATTTTTCCTACAATGGAGACAAAGTTTTAGGTACCCTTTATTTGGGTCCTTGAATGTTAGAGGCACTATTCTTGTTTAGATATCCTTTAGGTATCCAAACTTGAACATACCTTCTAGGCACATTTTTAGCATTGTTATAATTTCAAAAATAAGAAGGATTAGCATATAGATGACTATTCCACATAAGTGAAGATGCATTGTTATACATGTTGCACCATGGTTGATATTTATTATATGATGGACGAATGTTATAATGTGTATAAGGCATGCGATTTTGTTTCTTGAATGGCGCTATATAGGCATTTCTATAAGACTTATATGAGTGTTGCCTATACTTAGGTTCATAATAAGTGGGATGCAGTGTATTAGGTCTTGATAATTTTTTTTATGAAACATTTATTTTATTAAAATAAAGCCTCACTTATGGCGGAGGAAAACCATATTACAGAAATTCAGAATAGGCAAATAAATGAAATAACGAACTAAGAATTACAGATCTCCAGTCATATACGATATGCCGCATTAAAACCTTGCTAGGAAAAACCACCCTTGTGGATAAAACCCTAGTGAAGGAAAAAGCGTACATATTTATATGACTATCATCGAAATGCATAGAATCGAAATCTGAGTACAAATATTGAGATTCGTCGAGATGATCAAAATTGTGACCCAATAGTGTCACCTCCAGTAGTCGATTCATGTAAAAACCAGATATGGGTTTGTCAATGCTCATTAAAGCCGCCAAGGAGGAAAAGCCATCAGCCGCCGGGTATAATCCAAAACATGAAAGAGCAGGAGCCAAACAGTTGTTATGATACAGGAGAATAAAGTATGAAATACAGGCCATTAAAGAAATAGACATACCGAGCCTGCCTGTATTCCTGAGGAAACAGGCAGGATATGTCAGAAAACACCAGTCCCTGCAAGAGACAATCGGAGGCAGCCAACACTGACGCCAGCGCACCATATTCGGGAGCCTCAAGTTCGAAATCGTTGCGCGAAATGAGTACCCAGCCAGATCGAAGCTCCAGAGAAAAGCAAGCATCCAAAATTGAAGCCACGCAAAAACACATGCAGCAGCAAAATCAAAAGATACATCACATATGCCAAGCCAAACCAACATCAAACAGATCGATAATTTGTGGAGCTCACCAAGGCTGCCTGCACATAGAAAAGCACAGGCAGCAACAATACACCAGTGCCAATCAAAGTGAGTTTCCGTGGTATCACTGGCCGTAACATGTACCAAAATGGATCGAGCGTCGTCATCAGATGTAAGCCATGTATATGGGAAAACAATATGTGTGTAAGCCATTCGAATGCCTATGATAAATAATTTAAAACGAACAGGCAACATACCCTGCCTGCCTTCACTCTTACGAGCACAGGCAGAGAAAATGCGAGTGTGCCAATCCATTTGGAAGACATTATGTTATCGCCTACGCAAAGCCGCTGAGGTGAGGTCCAATGAGACTGCAGCCCGAACCATTGATGGAAGGCTGGAAGATGTGAAGAAGGAAGTACGCGGTGACAACATTGCATGCTGAGCTAAGTAATGTGTTGGCATATTTGCCTCTCTGAATACGTGCTGAATTTCCAAATTATGGCGTGTGATCAGCAGCTGTAGTAATGTAAGATGGAAGTTTCCAAACACGGGTTGCTGTTGACGTAGACGTTGCAGTAGCTGCGCACAGTCCGTCTCTATAATCAGGGACCTATATAATGGCAGGAAATATAGCAATCCAAACAAAACCGTCTGAATTTCAGCTTGCAACGGAGGGCACGAAGGAAGGCGGAATGCGACGGCTCGGACACATGTGCCACAAGAGTTACGTAAAATGATACCCCCTGCAGCGTTGCTGCGCCCAACCGCTGCATCAACATTGAGCTTAAATCGTCCCGATGGAGGGGTAAGCCATTTAATCACTTGTAGACGCGGGGCGCGAATCTTTGGAAGCCATGATAAGTAAGGCGCAGGGGCGGCTGCCAGTTTTGTGCCTTGTATTGTATGAACCCACATATGAATATCAGAATGAGTTGTATATTGAAGTGCAGATAAAGAAAAGTATGCCTGATCACCATACACCATATTTGCATAACAACGCCATATATTATTCACTAAAATGCCAGGGACAACAATTTTTAGCACCCCCTCAATGGAAGACGCAGATGACCTGTACCACCATGCCAATAAATATTGTCGAAGGGATAGAGTAGTTGGAGAGACCCCCTGCAATTCCGCTGCAAAGAACATCCACAGGGGCTGTATTGTGGAACAATACAAAAATACATGATCAACAGAGGAGGAATGCCGCTTGCAAAACTGGCATTGTGTAGGGCGCGCTGTCAAATAGCGTCCTATATAGTCTTCAAATGGTAATGCCGCATGAAACAAACGCCAGAGTAAAAGGCTGATGGCTGGCGAATGATATTTGAACCAAATAAATTTAGCTGTGTGTAATGTAGGTCTAGCTGAACGACATATATTGTAAGCGGATGTTAAAGTGAACTCCCCCGAGGCCGAGGGTTGCCACGTAAGAAAGCGATCCATCCCTGCTGTATGCGCGACACAAATATGATTAATGCGGCAAATAAGTTTCCAAATTGGCGAATCCGGCAAACGTGGCCGATAATCACCCCTGCGTCCATATTTTGCCTGCATATACCGACTCCATAATGTGTCTTGCTTATGATAGAGCCACCATATCCTGCAATGATATGCCTGCTGTAAGGAATGAAGATCCCGCAGGCCTAAGCCACCCTCTTCAAAAGGCAATGTTATATGTGACCATGCAACCCAGTGGTGTCGCTTCCCCCAATAAAAAGTAGCCATTTTCCTATTAATCACCTGAATGACTGATTTTGGGAGGCCCCCTGCTGCCATGACATGAAGAGGGAGCGCCGAAATCACCGAGCATAATAAAACTAATCTGCCCGCAGAAGATAACAGCCTAGAATGCCATCCTTGTAATCTATCATCAAAATGTTGTAAAAGAGTAGCACAATAGCGAGAACGATTAATACCCTTGTGAAGATAAGAACCCAAATAACGGAAAGGCAGTGCCGAAAGCCTCATTCCAAGTATCTCCTGTAAAGCGCGAACTCGACTCACCGAAAGATGATCCGATGGAATAAGACTACTCTTATGAAAATTGACCTTTTGTCCAGACGCAGTTTCATAATCCGTTAAGAACTTTTTAAACCGTCGAATGTTTCGTTGTGTACCTTGCAGAAAAACAAGGAGGTCGTCGGCATACGCCAAATGAGATATGGAAAATGGGATCCGACCAAGGCCAAATGATTTAATATGTCCAGCTGTCACTAACGAGGATAAGCCACGGCTGAACCCCTCAGAAGACAGAATGAAAAGCAACGGAGATAAAGGGTCTCCCTGCTTCACCCCTCGATGTGGACGAAAAGTTGGAGATGGTTCCCCATTAATCAAAACTGATAATGTAGTAGCGCGGAGATGATTGAGGATTAACCTAGTGAAGAAACCTGAAAAACCAAATCGCAATAATAGTTGTTCTAAATAATTCTAACTGACCCGGTCAAAAGCCTTCATCATATCCAATTTTAAGCATACATGCGAAGTGCCATTATCCAACAGTATGAACCATTTCTCTCGCCAATAAAACTTGTGTAGAGATATCATGTCCTGGGAGAAAACCTGTTTGTTCTGGAGAAATCAACTTGGGGAGAAGCAGGCCCAAACGCGTCGCAATAATGCGGGTACATACCTTACTTAAGAAATTCGTCAAACAAATTGGACGGAAATCACCGAAAGATTGTGGTGAGGAGGTTTTGGGTATCAAAGTAATAACTGCACTTGCCATCATGGATGGCTGTGGAATACCCAAGAAAAATTCTTGCACAGCTTTTTCCACATCAGAATGTATAACCGACCAACATGAACGATAAAACATACCGTGAAAACCGTCTGGGCCAGCAGCACTGTGAGGATCCAGATGCCATACCGCATCTTTAATTTCGGATGCAGTGGGCAGCGCGGTTAGTCGTGTATTATCCTCTTCGGAGACCAGTCGAGGAATGTAAGATAATATAGCTGAATGATTTTGCGTAGAACCTGGAGCAAACAAGTCGGTGTAAAAAGATACCGCAGCGGTCACAATGTCCGATGACTCCGTTAGCAACTGACCATCCGGTGCCTGTATTTGCTGAATACGTAAGTGTGTCCGCTTTCCCTTAACAAGAGAGTGAAAGTATTGTGTATTCGCATCACCTTCCTGAAGCCATTTCACTCGTGCTTTTTGTTTCCAGAAATGTAATTCCGCATTAGATGCTTGTAAATATTCGGCCTTACACTTATGATATGCGGCCCGAGTGTCCTCTGTAGGCTGAGCATCCAAGGCAGCTTTAGCATGATTTAATTGAGTCTCCGCATACTTAAGATTATGAAAAATATTGCCGAAAACGTCATTATTCCATCGTTGAATATCTTTTTTAAATGAGCATAGCTTGCTGTAGAAACCATACATACCACCCGTAGTAGGATAAGAAAGCCACGCCTGCTTCATGTAATTATAAAAGTCTGAATGATGCAACCATGCATCTAAAAACCTGAATGTGCGGCGGCTAGACCCCTCATGTCGACGACAGATGAACAGTAATGGCATATGATCAGAAGCCACTCTCGGTAGATGAGACAACTGTAGCGTCGCAAAGCTATCTTAGAATGCAGAATTAATAAAGAGCCAGTCTAATCTGCGAGATATTCGACCAAGACCTCTCCCATCCGCCCAAGTGAATCTTGAACCCTGATGAGGAGGAGCCATCAGAGAGCAATGTTCAATACAATCATTAAAGTCTTGTAATGATGCTAGTGATGGAACCGACCGACCACGATGATCTTCTAACGCGCGAAATGTGTTAAAATCACCACCAACTAGCCAAGGCAACTGACACGAATCAGCAAAGTCACTCAAATCTTGCCAAAGAGGGCGGCGCAGGACAGGTGTCGTGGTAGCATATACCACCGAAAATATAAACTTCCACTGCAGTGAAATGGATTGAAGAGTAAAATGCACCACCTGACCCTGACCCTGATCCTGAGTAGCAAGCAATGTAAACTCAGTATCACGCCAGAAAAACCAAATACGATGCGAATGAGAAGCGTAAGAGTGTGTGAAACCAAGCTGTAACATGAATCGACAAATGCTTGAAGGTGTGTGTTTGGGCTCTAATAAAGCTAATAAATGTAACCGATGCTCTGTAATCAAACGTTTTAATCTAGGCAATGAGGCACGCATGCCCCTAATATTCCACACTAAACTATTCATTGAGTAAGAGAGGTACTTCCCTGCACAACGTGAGATGCGCTCCGAGTTAAGATCGTAGAAGGCGGAAGAGGCGGCAAGTCTTTGCGGGTGCGTCGTTTACGCCGCGGAACTACCGTTATAAATTCCGTTGCAGTCTCGATATCCGTTAATCGTGACAACAAAATAGCCTCATCCGGTGATGGTGGGATCGATTGTAGCTTCCGCGTAACATCTTCCGTAACATCTAGAATTTCCTCGGGCATGTTGTCTAACGGTAAATCTGTGTCCGAAGAATGACCCGTTTCTACGTGTGTTTGCTCGACAGGCAGCTGCTGATCCGCAGCATCACAAAATTCTTCTTCAGTAGTAGGCGGAAGAGGCTGACTCGGGGAAGGCATCTACGGAATATCAACCCCAGCCTGCATTGTAGGGGCCACAGTCTGGTGAGTCGAAGGGCTTGGAGATGAATTATCAATATCAATTGGAGGCTCCGTAGAGTCGGGCTGAGATATCCCTGGCAACGTCACACATTTTTTAATCGGAGTCCATCGCTGACGGGGACGGATCGACTTTGGAGGGGGTGGAGGCGGAGGAGGAGGCGGTGGAGCAGCCGTATCAGTGGCTGTAGATGGACATGCCGCTGTGGCATGACCTAGCCGATGGCAGGAGGCACAAAAGAGAGGGAGGTCCTCATACACTATTGATTGCAGGATCATTCGACCTTTTGCCTGCAGATAAATTTTCTGTGGTAAGTCTTGGGAGACATCAACCTCAACACAAACGCGAGCCACTGAAGGACGCAAGCCATCCGAAGTGGCGACATCTAACTTCAAAGGTGTACCAATAGGTTTAACCACCTCAAACAATGCAGACCGATGATGGAAATATATTGGCAAAGCCGGCAAAGCTACCCAGATAGGCACAATAGGAACATCAGCGCTTGGTTCAAAATCGACTGTCCACTTTGTAATACGCATATGGCAACCAGAAATCTGCCATGATCGGCGATAGAAACAACGCAAATAGTCTGCTTCATTGCGGAAATTGAGAAGAATATGCGTTTTATCAAGCAATGTGATACGTAAATCTTGATGAAAACCGATTTTTTCAAATACCTCGCTTATAACTTTCAGAGGTGGTCTGCCATACCAAAAAGTGCCAACTAATGAATACTTGTAGGGTTCGGCCAGTGCGTCAATTTCATCATCAAGAAAGGAAACCAATGGAAGGCCCTTGTGACGAGAAACCATTTTCCGTGCAATGGAGATATTGCCGGATTGGGAGGCACCGGTGACAACGGCAGCAAAGGTCGGTGCCGCTGTCATGATCAAAAGATTTTGGACGAAAGAATAAAAACAATCAGCAGCAATGACAATGAGCGAAATAATCAGACGCAAGAAAACAAGAAACGAAACCGGGTCGATCGTGGGAGCAGCCGGCATCAATGATCACAGCGGCGGCTAGCACCGCCGGGAGAGTCGCCAGAGAGAATCGCTCGTCATTTCTGTCATATCCTATGTATTAGGTCTTGATATATTTGTATACATGTAGGCATAATTTCTAGGTTGTCTAGATACAAAATTTGGCCTAGATGTACGTTTATGCATGTGTATATTTGTGGGTGTGTGTTGTATTTTTGTCTTGATATAAGTAGAAGAAAGTGTAGAAGAAAATGTAGCAGGCAAAGTTGATTTTGTTGTATTGTACGGCAACTTTGTACTAGATGAGACAAACTTAGTCTTTTTATCTACTTTTACATTTTCTTCTTTATAGCCTAAGTCAGTTTTTATCATTTCCATACTTTTGTGATGAGATTAGTGTATCTAACATATCTGCACCAGATTTAAATTGTTCTAACATTTTTTCTAAAGTAAGTTTAAAAGACTTAAGTTGCACTACTTCATTTTCACAGCTTTCTAACTTAGACTGTAGCATACTATTTTCCGTTTTTGAATTTTGTCCATTTTTCCTAAGTGATTCAATTTTATTCTCTAAAGAATCAAGAGTATTAGTAGACTCTTATTAAAAGATTCTAATTGATCGGAAAATTTCAAGTTGGACGTCTTCAACTTGTCATTTTTTTCAATTAGTTTCTTCTTTTCTTTAGAGATTCTCTTACAGTGAGCAGGCATTTTTAAAAATTCTTCATACATTTCATCAAATGTCATTTCATTTTCAGAATCACTATCAGATGAAGAACTTACCTCATTTGATACGAAGCAGACTTGAGCTTCCTCAGTTTCGGATTCTGAGTTGGATGAGTCGCTCTATGTGCTCACCTTCATTGCTCGTTTCCCTTTCCTTGTCTTAGACTCCTTTGCCATAGTCGCTTGTGCTTCTTTGTCCTTGACTTGTTTATTATTGTTGTTATTATTATTATTATTATTCTTTATTGGACAATCATATGAAATATATCCTTTTTGACTACATTCATAACACTTTAATTCTTTATTATACCATTTGTTTGTATTATTTTTCTTAGGTTGAGAAGAAGAAGAAGAAGAACGTTGTCTATTTCTATTAGAACGTTCGAAAAACTTTCTATGTTTTCTCGCTATTAATATCAAGTCATCATCTAATTCAGTGTCACTATTACTATCATCATTATTTGTATGTGTTTCAGTTGTTTTGAAAGCTATTGACTTACTTGATGATTTAGATGACCCGGACTTTCGTTGGTTTAGTTTTACCTCATAGACTTTAAGAGACCAGGTCAATTCATCCATCTTAGTGATTGACTTTGTCTCCTCGATTGCAGTCACCTTTGGATCCCATTCAGCAGGAAGGTTTCGTAGCACCTTTTGAACCTTTTCATTGTTCGTGAATTATTTCCTTAAAGCTTCAAAGGCATTAAAAATGTTAGTAATCCTCAAATCCATAGATGTTATGGATTCGTTTGACAACATTTTCAAAGACTCTAATTTAGTCATAAGCATGTTTATTTTTGATTCTTTAACACAACTAGTACCTTCATGCTTTGATACAAGTGATTTTCACGTATCGTGTGCACTTGTGCAATTTGACACATACCCTGCTTCAGAAGCTGTAAGTCCATTCAAAAGTAATTGCATAACTTTAGCATTCATAGACATTTTCTTTTTATCTTCGGATGACCATTCACTTTTATATTTTTCAACTTCTTGAGTGACTCCACTAACTTGTACACCTTTCTGTAGGATCTGCAAGGCACCACTAGAAAGGGGGGGTTGAGTAGATGGTGCGGAAAATATGGTTTTTAAAATTTCTTTAAACCTAACCAATTCAAGTTCTGAAAACAGATTCTGTTTTCAGGACCAGTTTTAAAACGTTTTTAAAACTAGGTTAGAGGACTCCAAAAATTACGAAATTTTTAGAGAACTTAGCCTCAGATGTTATGAGGGTCCCCTAAAAATTTCAAATTAAAATTCAACCTTTAACCCCTTCAAAAACCGTTGGTACTCAGATTGTGCAAATCTGTCAGAAACGGTAGATGGTTTTGAAAAATTAATTCTTATTTGTGTGAACGTCCAAATGATCTGAAAATTTGACCACTAACTCTTTATATACTATATTTTAATGGGTTAAAACATTTTTGGAAAATTCTTTTGGGAAGTAGGTCAAATACAATCTAAGTCTCAACCTTTGCAAGTCTGAGAATCAGACTGCACTAGTCTCAGAACTTTTGATGTTTGATTGACTTATACTTGTCCAAAAGGGTTGAAACTTGTGCCAAATTAACCCTAGAACGTGTAGGTATGTTTCTGGAAATTTTTGTAATTTTTGAAATTCGTTTACTATTTTTAAGAACGTGAACAAAACGTATAAACAGTGCAGAAACTGAAAAGTAAATGCTGAAAGTAAATTGCACCGAGATTTTTATACTGGTTCGGTTATAAACAACCTACTCCAGTCTTCAAGGAACACCTTCCTTGGTTCACACTATTCACACACCCAACACACCTTACCACAGGGTTGATAGAGTTACACCTTAACTCCAACCCTTTACAAACCTTGTATTGCTAGTACAATTTGCACGAACACCACCACCTTGCTAGAATGAAGATTGATCACAACTTGATCAATCTTTTACAAAGATGAATGAATGGTGGTTTATATGAAGCCTATTCAAGATTGAAAGATGTAAAGAACAATAGGCTTTTTACAAGAAAAGAGAAAGAAAGAAGATGTAGGAGAAGAAGAGCTTGGCAATTTGATCACTTCGGAATGCAATTCTTGTTCTTGTTTTTGTTTGCTCTCCTCTTCTTTCTTTTAAGGTTGCAGCCGTCCCCTATAGGCCATCTCCCCCTATTGAAAATTTCCTTTTAAGTGCTTGAGAGAGTGTAAGACATCATGGTGACAATGCCTTGCTTACTTGGCATCATTCTATTGGATCATCATTTAGTCTTCGATTACTTGGCACCTCCTTATTGGCTCAATGTTGTCATCAAGATGACATGGAAATAATCTGAAATAATCACTTAAAATGTGCCAAAAAATCAACCATAAATTCATACCATAAATCAAAAATTTCATCATAAATTACAAGACCAACAAATCCTTCCTTTTTACTCCAAAAAATCGGCCATGATGTTCTTGCCATGCTGAATTTTTCAGCATGTGCAACCTTCCATTTCCTTCAAAATAATACCCATTATTCTTTGATTTTTCACCATAAAAATGAAACAACAATACATGGTAAGTCTTGCTATCAATCGAGAAATGAATTTGGACACAAAATAGTGCTAGAATTCGTCCATCCCCCTTGTACACATGCTGAAAAATTTTCAGCATGTGATATGTATAACATCCCCTTTTATTTATTTAAATTACATTCAAAACATTACCATATCTTCTTCCAATTTCTCACCTAATAAAAGATGACAAAATATGTCACATTAAACATATAAAATTCGGCTACTTTAATGTTAGTATGATGAAATTTTCAGCATGTGACGTAAGAGAGATATATGTTGAATTCTTACCTTTTGTAGCTTCTCTCTTTGATTCACCAACAATGTATGATTGATCATTGACCAATCAATATGCCAACAAGGCTCCACATGTGCTCCATCTCAGCTGTATGTGCGTTGGAAGATGTATATACATGTGCTGAAATTTATTTTTGTTAACTTTGTAAAATAGTGCACATTTTATAATACACACATGTAATGTTCCAATCAGCCCTTAATTTAATTTTCTAGAACACTTTAAGATGTATATCATATGTAAAAAGTGTCTGGATACGTGTCACATGATGTACAAGAAAAACGTTCCATGTTATGTGCGTAGAAAACCGAATTTTCGATATTTATCGATTACCCGATTTTTCTCTAATTTAAATTCCAACTTTTGCACATGTTATATATATTATGTTATACATAATATATATAATATATACTTTAAATCTCAGCACTTGACTGGTTTAAAGTGGTACCATTAACATGTGACAAAATTAAACTTGGAATCTTCACATTTTGGCCTTAATGTGGAGTAATTTGTGTGTGTGCCAACATGGAAAGTATTTTTGGCTGATTATATCATGTATGGCACGAAAATATCATCATATTTTGATGTATATGGGCTGGCCATTTATTTATGGCAAGTACGTGACACGTTGGCGAAGTTTTTGTATTCGCCCGATACGACAAATTTCGGTTTAGAACCTTTTATCGTGTCGTATTTAATTTGTCATCACCATATCTTATATCATATGATATAAGACCTGAATATACTCACAAATATGAGTTAAGTATAGTGGTGTGACGTTAACGTACGTACGTAAGATATATAACGTGTCGGTAGTACGTTGGAATACATGTGTATGTGTCTTTATTTAAAAAATCTGAAAATATATAGTGTATTTATATATATATGGCGTGTTCATTTAAGATGGAGAGGAGGAGAAGACTTTCCTTCTTTAGCCTTGTTGCCTTTGAGCATTTTGCAAATGAATCTTCCTTTAATGAACTACTTAGTTTATTAAACTAAGTACTTCACTTAATGAACTAATTTAGTTCATCAATGGTGGCACCTGAAAATAGTGTAAACACAACAAATGTTTGCCATATGATGTAAGCTTTAATGCTTCATGGCTCGTTAGTACGGCAACATAATATATAAGCTAAATAAGGCAAGTAATGGCAAGTTATCATGCACACATGTACACATTTATGCACGTTTATATATATATATATATATGCATTCAAATTTCTTATTTTGAAATCACTCAAACCCTCTTATTTCTACAATTTCATTGGAATGTACGGCCCATCTTCAACTATAGACCATAAATCGATGTCTATAGCCATTAACAATAGCCTCATTCTTAGTTTCCAATAAACAAAATTATTGCCATCAAAAAGAGGAGGGCGTTGAGTAGACATACCTTCCAACTCATCTTTGTGAGAGACTATTGCCATAGTATGTACCTTTAATCTGAGATAAGCAGGCTACAAAGAGTAATTGTTTCTTGGCCTTTTGTATTGTTTGTACGGTGTTGAATCTTGCTTCTTTGAGTGGTGTTGGCCTAACTCAAATACCAATTGTTGGACCGTGCACCTGAAATAAACACCACTAGAGGAGAGGTGAATAGTGATTAGCGGAAATTACACTACAACCCTTTGCAAAAATCCCCTTTGAAAACAGAATCTGAGACCACCTCAGATTCAGAACCCGTTTTTGAAAAATTCAAAACTAATTGTACACAACTCCAAAAATTATGAAGCTTTCCAGAATTTAGCTTCAATGTGTTCATAAGACTCTATCCAAAAATCAAACAAAAATAAGATTGTTTGGCCCTTCAAATAAATAAAAAAATTCAGATGGTCAATCTAGACATAATTGGACAGAATGTTGCTGATTTTGAAAAACGTGTTTCTCTTTGAATAATCAACCAAAAAGGTTGATCTTTATATCAAAACACTCCTTAGGATGTGTAGATGAAGTTTCCAAAAGGCCCTGATCTTAAACAATTCTTGATAAATACAGAATGTAAGTTTTCTCAAAGCTGGTCAGATTGCAGCCAGATTGGAGCAGTTATCTTGCAAAGACTGAAAAACTAATTTTCCCTTCCTCAAATCAGATGATTCTTGTTGCAAATGAAAGCTAACAGTCTGAAGTATAACTCCACCAAAAATAACGAATTTTGAAAATGTTTAGCTATTTTTTCAAATTGTTAGAATTTGTGTGAAAACTGCAGTAAAAACGGGCAGAAAACATGAATGAAGAAACAAGGCAAGAACACCAAAGATTTATCCTGGTACGGTGAATGTGACCTACTCCAGTCCCAAGGAACATCTTTCCTTGGATTTCACTATCAAATGAATCACCTTAAAACAAGAAATAAGCTTGATCCTTGGGTTATACACCAACCCTACTCAAGACTTGGATAATCACCTTCTAAGCAACACTTAGTTGCAACACCTCTACAATCTATTGATATAGCCTTATAGAAATGGCTAATCAATATTACAAATGAAGCTCAGGAGGCTTGTAGCTCAACAAAAATAACAAGAACACCTTTGCTACAAATAATGGAACAAGAACAACAACAAGAAGAAGGTGATAGCTAGCAATTCAACAAATGCTTGTGAGCTTCAAGTGTGTTTCATCTTCTTCACCATTGCCTCTATTTATAGTGTGATTTGAGCCTTGGAGATAAGACTTCCAACGTGTCACCATATTCATCATCAAGTCAAAATGTCTTCTCATCATTGGTTGACCTTGTACACTTGGCAAAATAAGATAACATAATTGGTCCATCTTGACAATTCAGCATGGCCGAAAATTCCACCTTGGAATAGTAAATAAAATGTGAAGATAATGTAGTAGGATAATAGCCATAACAACTACACTATCCCCTCAACTCCTTGGCAAGATAATAGGCATGTGGGAGTTGAAAAATTCAAACCAAAACAGCTGCAAGATCAGCCTAGCCGTTGGGTGCAAAAAAGAAGTATTTCCAAGTTGGCAATTTTGCCAACTAGCCTCTTTTTTGATTGGTCCACTTGTCACCAAGCCATAAAATGAGTACACCATCATATAAATCTGAATATACACGTTTTTGAGCTTGCATATATCTGTAGCAACTCAAATTTTTGAAGAAGAAATTAATAGATAATAGTTGACAAGATTATGTCAACGTGTAACACCAAAATTCCCAATATTTCTTCTTATATGTCGTGATCATTTTCACACCTTTAACACCTTGAACAACTCTGAATAATGATGATAAATATGTTCCCATAACATATATAAGAGGGTCTTCAAGAAAAAATAGAATGTGACATCTCAAATCGTCACATATCCAGCTATATTCAATAATATCATCATGTGAGAGAATAAGATAAAGAATCACCATATTATCTTCAAGTTAATAATAAATCAGCTCCAGAATGATGATAATAATATGCTCAAGAGATTCCTTGAGTGAAAATACCAAAAATACCCTCGCAGGTGAAATGACCAAAATACCCCTGGTATATGAAAACTCCAGAAATGACCCGGATGGTCAGAAATAATTATAATATCACCTTTGTCATGATAAATAGTATAAGAATACATCCTTGAAAAATTTTCACCATGTGACGTTCCTTCAAAACTCAAAATACAAATTTTGCCCTTTTTGGTAAGTTGTAGAAACATACAAGGCACGTTAGTCACAATACATTTAAAATCATCAAAATCATATAAGATTGACATAATGAGCATGTGTAAATCATATACCAATGAAAACAACAATTTTAGCACATTTTAGAAAATTATTTCTAAAAACCTAGACATCGATCAATCGAAGTGCCTAAGCTTCAGAGATCGATGTCTCACAGAAAGCTTCAGGTTTTGTCTCTGACCTACATCGATCGATCGAAGTGAGAGTTCGATGTACATCGATCGATCGATGTGTCTTAGGTTTAGAGATCGATGTCTCATAGTAAGGTCTTGAACTTTCACTGCCTTACATGGATCAATCGATGTGAGAGGTCTATGTACATAGATCGATCGATGTGCAACAACCTGAGAGATCGATGTCAACTTTTCAACTTTTTCGACTTTTAACCACATATAACACCATGTGTGACATTCTTAAGTATTCACTACTTAAAATCATGACTTTAAAAATTATCCAAACATATTTCTCATCATTAAAAACATTGGACTTCCATCATCCTAAGAGAATTAAGCTATCACCCTTTTAAATTCCATCATTTTAATATATGCTCAACTTATTCTTACTATTATTGTAGTCTTCTTCTCTCGTTTCTCTTGCAGAAATTACAAAGACATCTCAATTTTCACCTTCCATTAGTCCTCCAGATAGACTTAGACTGTATTAAGATCCTTATCGTTGAAAGTGTTAAATGCAATAAAGTTAAAGAAAAGGTAGAACTGTTGGAAATAATTTAGACAAATTGACTTCTGTACAGTATGGCTGACCCGCCGAGCTCAGGGTTGGCTGAATTGATCTGCAGAGGCAAGACAGTTCAGATGGCACACCTCTGCATTCTGAACAGTCAGCCGACCTGCTGACCTAACCGAGCAACACTTCAGAACCACTGTTCTGTGTTGTCAGCCTTCCAGCCGAACAGAACTTGAGAGTCTTATCATACAGTTCCAATCAGTCCAATCAGCGCAATTGTATTTGTGTTCTAGGCTGATTACTGACCTGGCGACCTCGGCACCTCAGCAAAACAGTCGAGTTGTGCTTTCAGCCGCTTAAGCCGAGCAAAGCTCAACACGGTAGAGCTTCAGAACAACGGATGTCCTCAGCCGAACAACAGAGCTCGGCACAAATCAGAGCTCAGCAAGACGATGCTTCAGAACAACGAATGTTGTCGCATAACAGCAAAGCTCAGCACTCAGCAGAGCTCGGCTTGACAACACTACACCAATGCTGCATTCTTCCCACAGATAGCTGAGCTCGGCACACAGCAGAGCTCGGCGTGGTAGTAACCTTCTCAGCTCAGCAGAGTAAAGATCGGAGGTGAGTCCAGGATTCTGTCCTTAAGACGTTATTGCTCCGGCACACTATGCCCAACCGGAGGAGCAACCGTCTATCAGGATACAACGGAGACCAGTTCAGACATGTGGCAATGCAGCGCTGAACTCTACGAACCTTTAATAGTGTCCTCACCTTCTCGGTATACTGGAGTGCAGACTGTTTAACAGTATGAAGATGCATATAGAGGGGAAATGCAGAGAATAGAAGAGTTCGTGAAATATTGTAGGTGTTTTTCAGAGATCACACTCGGCCACTATTTATAGAGAAATTCTGTGGTCAGCTGTTATAGTCTCTCAAATCTCGGCCGTAGGATCAGATACCAGCTTGGCCTAAACTGTTGGATCAGAACCGCACCGGGTCTACCTGTTATAGCCGCATTTTAAAAAAATGAATAGATAAGATATTTAAAATAATTAAATATACTATCCTAATCAATTCAAACCCCTCCCCTAAATTTTCTCACTTATTCCCCTTATCATCCCTCAAACCTCTCCCTCTCATTTTGATCTCATTAACCCTAATTCCCCCTTCACTCTCTCAAAATTCGACAGCCTCTCTTCTCTCTCTCCCACTCAATTTTCGGCCAAAAGAAAAAGAGAAAAAGAAGGATCTTTGATCCAAGGTTCAAGAGAAGGAAGATCACACCGCCAACGCCATCACACTCTCGTAAATCAATCACTTCTCGCTAGGATCGAGGTAGGGGCATACTATTTATTTCCTCAAAACGGTATGAAGATTTTCATAGGCAAAATGGTATTTTTACGTGTTGTTGTTGTTTAACTATTGTATAATCATGATCTTGATGATGTGCTCCAACGTGTTTATTTTCCGTTATGTGTTTCTTGATATCAACGTGATCTTGTCGAAGTATTTTTCGTTGGGGTGATAGGATATTGATTTGGTTGTATGGGAGGGTGAGAATGGTTGAATGTGATTGTTGAATGGATTGCAGGAAATTCAGAATGGGGAATTCTGAATTACGGGGACATCGATCGATCGATGTCCAGTGGCTGAGGGTTCGATGTGCCTTAGATGGACGTCGATCGATCGATGTCAAGAAGGTGACGGTTCGATGTACCTCAGAAGTACATCGATCGATCGACGTCAACTGAGTGAGGGTTCGATGTGTCTCAGTTGGACGTCGATCGATCGACCTCAGGGGATGACATCCAACCATTTTCTTTCCCTTTCTCTTGCATTCATGGCACGTGCATTCGCATGAGGTATACCGCGTCTATAGGGCGTGGGTACCGGGATGACTTACCGTGTCTATAGGGCACCGGGGTCATGAGACATGCTGCGTCTATAGGGCGTGGGTGTCCAAACGGTAAGTGGTGGCTAGTGACCACGATGCCGGAGTTGCATGAGGTATACTGCGTCTATAGGGCGTGGGTATCGGGATGAATTACCGTGTCTATAGGGCACCGGGGTCATGAGACATACTGCGTCTATAGGGCGTGGGTGTCGAGAACAGCAAGTGGTGGCTAGAGACCAAGATGCTGGATTTAGGACCCGGGAGCATGCATTGCATATAGGTCTAAGGACATGCTGTGTGACATGATTCTCGTTGCGCGTGACACGTTATTTGAGCATGCATCACGTACTTGCGCATGCATCTTCGGTGGTTTGTTTACTTTTCCTATAAGTTGTATCATGCTATGTTATGTGCTATGTGCTGGTATCAGTTTGGGTATGTAAGTTTTGTATTATTTTGAGAGGCACCTACTGTGTGATTACCATCACTCACCCCTTACTATTCCATATGTAGCCGAGGCGGAGTATGACTATATCTACGTTGAGGACGGGTCCGATACCGTGGAATGAGCTGAGTGACTCGTAGAAGTGCCTGCAGCAAGGATGGAGTCAGGATTCTTATGATGTTATTGGGATGACACAGACATTTTAATATTCAGTATTACTTTTTGAAAACAATTTCATGCTTTTAAACTTTCGATATCTGACCTTGACTTGTAAGGCCTGGTCAGCCTAGAAATAATGTCGTTATTTTCTTGAAGTTCGTTAAATTCAAACCTTTTGATATGATTTATCGTTTCCGTGCAAAGTTAAGGAACACTTTTCTATGTCAGCACTGATGTATGACAGGTTGATGTGACGCCTTGTATTCTCCTGAGTGAGATACGGCGGGTGCACCGTTACCGAGGATGGAGCTCGGGAGCGGGGCGCTACAGGTGGTATCAGAGCCCAGGCTTCAGATACGCCTCCGGAACATGATATTAGTTAATCACCCCTAGGAATAAGCAAGGATCTGTTTTCAAATGATTTTCTTAACTTAAATAAAAGTAAAGTAGACTTAAGCTATGATTGGGATTTTCGGGCGGTGAGTGTCGCTAGCAAGTATACATGATAGGTTACCCCTTTGTCCTCTACTTTTGCCCCTCTTTACAATACTCCTAAATCAATTTTGTCTAACGTACTTTAAATCGTCCATAGACAATGTCTCCATGAAGTGAGCCGTCAGGAAA
>AP025073.1:9030645-9159777 GCA_036186865.1 Eustoma russellianum | reverse complement strand
TTCTGGTATACTCCCCTGACGAAGAGACTCATGCGGAGCATTTGAGGGAGGTTCTAGAGACCCTTCGAAGAAGCAAATTGTACGCCAAGTTCAGTAAATGTGAGTTTTGGTTGAAGAGCGTAGCCTTTTTGGGTCATGTGGTCTCTGAAGAAGGAATTTCCGTGGATCCAAAGAAGGTAGAGGCGATCACCGAGTGGCCTAGACCCACTAATGTGACGGAAGTAAGAAGTTTTCTCGGTCTGGCTGGATACTACAGGAAGTTTGTAGAGGGCTTCTCATCTATTGCAGTGCCTCTGAGCCGGTTGACGCAGAAGAAGTCGAAGTTTGAATGGACCACCGAGTGCGAGCAGAGCTTCGCTGAACTAAAAAGGAGACTGACCACAGCCCCTATTCTTGCTCAGCCCTCCGCGTCAGAAGGGTTTGTCATTTACAGTGACGCTTCTAAGAACGGGCTAGGTAATTGTATATAATTTCAACTGATTTTGTATACAATTAAAGACGTGGTCTAATTCTTATATTCCAGGATGTGTGTTGATGCAAAACGACAAGGTCATTGCGTATGATTCACGACAGCTAAAGCCCTATGAGCAGAACTACCCGACTCACGATCTGGAGCTAGCAGCGGTGGTGTTCGCACTGAAAATCTGGCGTCACTATCTATATGGAGTGAAGTGCGAGGTGTTCACTAATCACAAAAGTCTTAAGTATCGGTTCACGCAAAAGGAGTTGAACATGCGCCAAAGGAGATGGTTAGAGCTGTTGAAAGATTACGACTTGACCATCAGCTATCATCCAGGGAAGGCCAATCGAGTAGCTGATGCCTTAAGTAGGAAGTCGAGCCATGCACGACAGGCTACTCTAGAAAAGGAGATGGCGGAATTTGACTTGGATCTTGTGGATTCTACCGCAGATATTCTAGCCGCGCTAATTATCACTCCAACCTTGGTAGATCAGATTAAGGAAGCACAGAAGAACGATGCAACAATTAGAGAAACGCGAGAAAGAATGCTAACCAGCCAAGTGGATGGATTTCAAGTTCATGATGACGGTAGTATGTGGTACCAAGGAAGGTTGTGCGTACCGGATGTTGAGGAACTCAGGAGAGAGTTGTTGAAGGAGGCACATAATTCGAGACTGTCTATTCACCCTGGTGCTACGAAGATGTACAATGATCTAAAGAGGCATTATTGGTGGAATGGCATGAAGAGGCATATTGCTGAGTTCGTGGAAAGCTGCCTCGTTTGCCAGCAAGTTAAGGCAGAACACCAAAGACCGGGTGGCCTAATGCGACCACTAGAGATACCCGAATGGAAGTGGGAGCATATGACAATGGACTTCGTGGTTGGACTCCCAAAGACAAGAAATGGGAATGATGTGATATGGGTAATCGTAGATCGATTGACTAAGTCCGCTCATTTCTTGCCTATTCTCACCGGACTTACTATGGAGAGGTTGGTAACTATGTATATTGATAACATCGTTTGCCTCCATGGAGTACCAGTCAGCATAGTGTATGACCGTGATCCGAAGTTTACATCTCAGTTCTGGGCAGCGTGCCAGAAGAAGATGGGGACTGAGTTGCGACTGAGCACTGCTTTTCACCCACAAACCGATGGTCAATCTGAGAGGACCATTCAGACCCTGGAGGACATGTTGAGGGCATGTGCATTGGATTTCAAAGGAAATTGGGACAACATGCTCAAGTTGATAGAGTTCTCTTACAATAACAGCCACCACAGTGCCATAGGCATGGCACCTGTCGAGGCCTTGTATGGACGCAAGTGTAGGTCACCTGTTCACTGGGACGAAGTTGGTGAACGTAGGTTGACGGCCCCCGAGATCATCGAGCAAACTAAAGAGAAGGTGAAACTAATTCGTGAACGTCTTAAGACGGCTCAAGATAGAAGCAAAAGTTGGGCCGACACGAGGAGACGACCTTTGGAGTTCGAGGAGGGAGAAAAGGTCTATCTTAAAGTATCACCCATGAAGGGTGTGACACGGTTTGGAGTTAAAGGGAAATTAAAGCCACGTTATATTGGACCATACGAGATACTCGAGAGGGTTGGAGATTTAGCATACAAGTTGGCATTACCTCCGATGTTGGCTCAGGTGCACAACGTGTTCCACGTCTCGCAGTTAAGGAAATACGTACCTGACCCGAGTCATGTGTTGGATGCGCAACCGCTTAAGATCAGGCCTGATGCGTCATATGAAGAGGTACCGATACGAATTCTAGACCGGAAGGACCAAGAACTTAAGAGGAGAATTATTCCCTATGTCAAAGTGCAATGGAGCAACCATCGAGAGAATGAAGCGACATGGGAGCTAGAGGAGAAAATGCGCGATCGCTACCCCCATCTCTTTGAGTAATGTACGGAAAGTTTCGGGGACGAAACTTTTTGTAAGGGGGGTAGGATGTTATAGCTGCATTTAAAAAAAAGTGAATAGATAAGATATTTAAAATAATTAAATATACTATCCTAATCAATTCAAACCCCTCCCCTAAATTTTCTCACTTATTCCCCTTATCATCCCTCAAACCTCTCCCTCTCATTTTGATCTCATTAACCCTAATTCCCCCTTCACTCTCTCAAAATTCGACAGCCTCTCTTCTCTCTCTCCCACTCAATTTTCGGCCAAAAGAAAAAGAGAAAAAGAAGGATCTTTGATCCAAGGTTCAAGAGAAGGAAGATCACACCGCCAACGCCATCACACTCTCGTAAATCAATCACTTCTCGCTAGGATCGAGGTAGGGGCATACTATTTATTCCCTCAAAACGGTATGAAGATTTGCATAGGCAAAATGGTATTTTTACGTGTTGTTGTTGTTTAACTATTGTATAATCGTGATCTTGATGATGTGCTCCAATGTGTTTATTTTCCGTTATGTGTTTCTTGATATCAACGTGATCTTGTCGAAGTATTTTTCGTTGGGGTGATAGGATATTGATTTGGTTGTATGGGAGGGTGAGAATGGTTGAATGTGATTGTTGAATGGATTGAAGGAAATTCAGAATGGGGAATTCTGAATTACAGGGACATCGATCGATCAATGTCCAGTGGCTGAGGGTTCGATGTGCCTCAGATGGACGTCGATCGATCGACGTCAAGAAGGTGAGGGTTCGATGTACCTCAGAAGTACATCGATCGATCGACGTCAACTGAGTGAGGGTTCGATGTGTCTCAGTTGGACGTCGATCGATCGACGTCAGGGGATGACATCCAACCATTTTCTTTCCCTTTCTCTTGCATTCATGGCACGTGCATTCGCATGAGGTATACCGCGTCTATAGGGCGTGGGTACCGGGATGACTTACCGTGTCTATAGGGCACCGGGGTCATGAGACATACTGCGTCTACAGGGCGTGGGTGTCCAAACGGTAAGTGGTGGCTAGTGACCACGATGCCGGAGTTGCATGAGGTATACTGCGTCTATAGGGCGTGGGTATCGGGATGACTTACCGTGTCTATAGGGCACCGGGGTCATGAGACATACTGCGTCTATAGGGCGTGGGTGTCGAGAACAGCAAGTGGTGGCTAGAGACCAAGATGCTGGATTTAGGACCCGGGAGCATGCATTGCATATAGGTCTAAGGACATGCTATGTGACATGATTCTCGTTGCGCGTGACACATTATTTGAGCATGCATCACGTACTTGCGCATGCATCTTCTGTGGTTTGTTTACTTTTCGTATAAGTTGTATCATGCTGTGTTATGTGCTATGTGCTGGTATCAGTTTGGGTATGTAAGTTTTGTATTGTTTTGAGAGGCACCTACTGGGTGATTACCATCACTCACTCCTACTATTCCATATGTAGCCGAGGCGGAGTATGACTATATCTACGTTGAGGACGGGTCCGATACCGTGGAATGGGCTGAGTGACTCGTAGAAGTGCGTGCAGCAAGGATGGAGTCAGGATTCTTATGATGTTATTGGGATGACACAGACATTTTAATATTCAGTATTACTTTTTGAAAACAATTTCATGCTTTTAAACTTCCGATATCTGACCTTGACTTGTAAGGCCTGGTCAGCCTAGAAATAATATCGTTATTTTCTTGAAGTTCGTTAAATTCAAACCTTTTGATGTGATTTATCGTTTCCGCGCAAAGTTAAGGAACACTTTTCTATGTCAGCACTGATGTATGACAGGTTGATGTGACGCCTTGTATTCTCCTGAGTGAGATACAGCGGGTGCACCGTTACCGAGGATGGAGCTCGGGAGCGGGGCGCTACACTACCTCTCAGCCGTCAGATCAATTAACTGTTCAATCTGAGCCGTCAGATCATAACAACTTCAAGTCAGCTCGGTCGACTAAATCTGAACCACCTTTTCAAATTTAACCGCCATCCTACATCAACAACCTGGCGAGTTTGAAAATAACAAACTCCACCCCGGCTGTTAAGATCTGACCTGGTGCTACAAGACTCGGCCTGCAGTCTGCAGCCCGCAGTCCGGCCTGTAGCCCAGTCCACAATCTGAGCCTTTTAGTTTGTAGCTCAGTCCGCTACCTAAGCCCACGCCCAAGTCCGGGCTGAGCTGACTTTTCCTTTACTTTGAGCATTAATTTCTCATTCACCCGCCATCGAAATCCAGTGATTCAAAAGCCTACAATCATCTACTCATTGTGTAAATAATCAAGGACTCATTAGTTTCCACTTAGCACTAGTGGAACTAATCGTAATACTAGCTCAAAGTGCGTTGCTATCCCAGTTTGCAACTTGACCCAATTACACTATCTTCCCATTTTCTCCAACAATCCCCCACATGAATGGAAATTAATGCAGAGTGTTTATGCAGACTCTACCAAGAAGTTAGACAAGAAAATGTTGCATCAGACAAGGTAGCTTTTGGCTTTTAACCTTCCTTAGTGAAATACTATCGGATCCACTCAGCTAATTAGTGAACTTAATGTCTTGAACTAACCGGTCTTTAGTGTGAACATAGACAACAGTACTCACACAATATTTCCTTTAACACCCTTTTGGTTCTCATGATTGAGTTCATTTTGGCCATGAACCGCCTGGTTTTAGAAAGTGTACTAGAGAACTTTGGCCTTACAAAGTCCTTATAGAAGCGGCCTCACTTCACACCTACATAGGTGATTCCTATCAGGAGTATTCTGCCATACCCCACTTGAACATATCAAGATATAGGAACCATTAAAAGCCTTAGCTTACCCTCATTCCTCTGCAGACAACACTTTTATTTGACAGAATGGGTAAGTGCTTACTGATCTTCATAACTTAGTTGTCCCATTGAACTAAGATTATGGGATATCTAGTCAACAAAGTTGGGTTACCGTTACAAAGAATCATGCATTATAGGTTTTAGTCCCATTCCGTTTGTCAAAATTGACATCCGATCTCTAGGCAAGCCTTTTGTAAGCGGATCCGCAAGATTCTCCTTTGATTTTACATAATCAATGGAAATCACGCCATTAGAGATCAACTGCTTAATGATATTGTGTCTCCGATGGATGTGTCGAGACTTACCATTATAGATGCTGCTTTGTGCTCGTTCTATAGTTGACTGGCTATCACAGTTTATGCTAATAGGAGCGATTGGCTTAGGCCAGCAAGGCACATCTTCCAAGAAATTCTGAAGCCATTCAGCTTCTTCCCCAACTTTATCAAGTGCTATAAACTCTGCTTCCATCGTTGAATGAGCTATGTACATTTGCTTCGTGGATTTCCACGACATAGCACCACCATCAACGGTGAATAAATATCCACTCGTGGATTTAGAATCCTTACTCTCAGATATCCAATTGGCATCACAATAGCCTTCCAATACTGATGGATATCTCGAGTAATGTAATTCAAGATTCATTGTATACTTTAAGTATCTCATTACTCTATTCAGAGAATTCCAATGCTTCTCACTTGGATTACTGGTAAACCTACTCAATTTGTTTACCGAGCACGCTAAGTCTGGTCTAGTACAATTCGTTATGTACATCAGACTTTCGATCGCTCTTGAATACTCCAATTGAGCCACTGGCTCGCCTCGGTTCTTCCTTAAGTGAGTACTTAAGTCAAGTGGAGTCTTCACTGGTTTTACATCTAGCATATTGAAACGTCTCAGAACAGATTCAATATAGTGAGTTTGTGACAACACAAGTCCTTTGGTTATCCTGGAAATTTTAATTCCTAGAATAACGTTAGCAACTCCCATATCCTTCATGTCAAAGTTCCTCGTCAACATCTTCTTAGTATTTAAGATGATGTCTCAAGTACTTCCCATGATTAGCATGTCATCCACATAGATACACACTATTACATATGCATTTTGTGTGTTCTTGATATAGACACACTTGTCACACTCATTAATCTTGAAACCATTAGCTAACATAGCTTAGTCAAATTTCAAGTGCCACTGTTTGGGCACTTGCTTAAGCCCATACAGGGACTTAACGAGTTTACAGACTTTAGACTCTTGTCCTGGAACCACAAAGCCTTCCGGTTGTTCCATATATATTTTTTCATCTAACTTACCATTCAAAAAAGCAGTCTTCATATCCATCTGGTGGATTTCCAGATTATACACTGCAGCCATTGCAACTAGAATCCTTATAGACGTGATTCTAGTTACTGGTGAGTAGGTGTCAAAAAAGTCAAAGCCTTCCTTTTGTCGATAGCCTTTTGCTACAAACTTGGATTTGTACTTTTCGATAGACCCATCCTCTTTCAATTTCTTCTCAAAAATCCACTTGTACCCGAGTGATTTACTTCCTGGTGGAAGATCAACCAACTCCCACGTGTGATTCTAAAGAATCGAGTCCATCTCACTGTTGATTGCCTCTTTCCATAATGGAGCTTCTGGAGTTGACATTGCCTCAGAAAAATTCCTTGGCCCATTTTCTACCATATAGGTTAGAAAATCAGGACCAAACGAAGTTGGTATTCTGGCTCGCTTGCTTTGATGAATTTCCTCATTGCCTTGAGGAGTCGCCTCATCACTCGCTTACCAGCTCTCGTTTCTTCTTCTTGTTTCTTGTCTTTCCTCAGAAACACATCCTCAAAGAACACTTCTTTCCTTGACTCTATGACAACGTTTTCATTTATGTCAGGAACATCTGATTTATGCACCAAGAATCGATATGCACTACTGTTTGTTGCATATCCAATGAATATGCAATCAACCGTTTTAAACCCAATTTTAACTTGTCTTGGTTTAGGTACAACAACCTTGACCAGACACCCCCATACTTTCAAGTATTTGTAGCTGAGTTTTTAGCCTTTCCATAGCTCATAAGGGGTTTCATCCATCTACTTGGATAGAATTCTATTCAAAATGACATTAGCTGAGAGTATGGTTTCCCCCAGAAGTTTTGGGGTAAGCCCGAACTTATCGACATAGCATTCATCATCTCTTTCAGAATTCGGTTTTTGTGTTCTGCAATACCATTCGACCGAGGTGTATATGGTGCAGTCGTTTGATGAATAATGCCATGTTCGAACAGAATTCATTAAATGGTGCATCATATTTGCCATCTCTATCACTACGAATTGCTTTAATTTCTTTGCTTTATTGATCCTCAACTTCATCTTTATAGTCCTTGAATGTATCAATAGACTTAACAGTATTGTGTGCAACCGTCGATAAAAGTCACGAAATACTTTTTACCACCTCTTGTTTGCACAATCTTTAAATTACACACGTCGGTATAAATTAAATTCAAAGGTTCAGTGTTCCTTTCTATTAAATGAAATGGTTCTTTTGACAACTTCGCTTCAACACATATTTGGCATTTTTCATTATCAAATTTTAATTTGGACAACAAGTCAAGATTAACCATACGTTGTGATGACTTATAATTCACATGTTCCAAAATAAAATTCCATAAACAAGAAGATTCAATCATGTAAACAGAAGAGGAAGCATTTTTATTAGCCTCTGCGGGCAAATCTTTCTTTGGTACAATAGTGATGACATTTAATTTGAACATCCTATTAGTCACGTACCCCTTCCCCAAATACATGCTATTTTTCGAAAGAATAACTTTATTAGACTATAATAATAGTCTAAAGCCATGCATGACTAGAAGAGATCCAGATACCAAATTCTTCCGAATGTCGGGAACGTGCAGTACATTCTGCAAAGTCAGATGCTTCCCTGAGGTCAGCTTCAGAACAACTTTGCCATCGCCATCAATCTTCGAAGAGGCCGAGTTCCCCATGTAAAGCTGTTCATTGTTCCTGGGCTTGTACTCCGTGAACATCTCTCTTCTGGAGCAAACATGTCTAGTGGCGACAGTATCCAGCCATCACTCGCGTATGTTCCCTACAACATTGCACTCTGAGACCACTGCATAGAGGTTCAGGTCATCCATGGCATCGACAATGTTGACCTTTGCCTTGATCTGCTTCTTCTTGGGCTTTCTGCGCTCATTGCTGACATGCCCCTGAATGCCATAGTTGTAGCATTTTCCAGTGAGATTCTTGGCTATCTGCTTGCCTTTCTTGTTCACCCCGAGCTGGCCCTTCTTTTTCTTGGCCTCTGCAACATGGGCCTTGGTCTGACCAGCACTTGTATGTCGCTTTCGTTCAGATATGCGATTGTCTTCCTCTATGCGGAGTCGGATATCAGATCTTTCAACGACATCTCCTTTCGCTTGTGTTTTAGATAGCTTCTGAATTCCCTCCATAAAAGAGGTAGCTTCTCAATCAGTGTAGCCACCACGAAAGATTCACTGAGCAACATGCCCTCCTCTTTCATCTCAGTTACTAACGTCTGAAGTTCCTCAACTTGAGAAACAACAATGCGAGAGTCAGACATCTTGAAATCCAGGAATTTGCCGACAATAAACTTTTTAGTGCTGGCATCTTCCGTACGGTATTTCTTTTCCAATTCCTGCCACAGACCCTTTGCAGTTTTGTACGTGCAATACAAAGCGTATAAGGAGTTGTCCAAGTACCCCAAAATATGGCTCAGAAAAACATAATTGTTGAAGTTCCAGGCCTCAACAGAGAGTTTGTAGTCCATAGATTGGGTCTGGTCCTCCTCGGAACCCTCCACAGGTGGGTCCTCGGTCAGAAACGATGCCAGTCCCATGGCAATCAGAAAGAACAGCATCTTCTGCTGCCATTGTTTAAAGAAGCTCCCACTGAACTTTTCCGGTTTCTCCACTTAGGCCATAGCAGGACCCTGTGTAGGAGCGTTCTTTGGCACCCCAGCATTTGGTGCCATAGGAGTAGAGCTGTGCACATCTGCGCCTTGAACTGAGTTTGAACTCATGTTCTCCATTTAGTTTCTGACAATCAGAAACAATAAAAAATCGCTACAGAATCAAACCAATAATGTCTTAAGAATTGGTGGAAATAATTCAGACAAATTGACTTCTGTAAAGTATGGCCGACCCGCCGAGCTCAGGGTAGGGTAGATTAATCTGCAGAGGCAAGACAGTTCAGATGGCGCACCTCTGCATTCTGAACAGTCAGCCGACCTGCTGACCTAACCGAGCAACACTTCAAAACCACTGTTCTGTGCTGTCAGCCTTCCAGCTGAATAGAACTTGAGAGTCTAATCAGACAGTTCCAATCAGTCCAGTCAGCGCAATTGTATTTGTGTTCTGGACTGATCACTGACCTGCCGACCACGGCACCTCAGCACAACAGCCGAGTTGTGCTTTCACCTGCTTCAGCCGAGCAGAGCTCAGCACGGCAGAGCTGCAGATCAACGGATGTCCTCAGCCGAACAGCAGAGCTCGACACAAAACAGAGCTCAGCAAGACGTTGCCTTAGAACAACGAATGTTCTCGGCGCAACAGCAACGCTCAGCACTCAGCAGAGCTCATCTTGGAAACACTACACCACAGCTGTGTTCTTCCCACAGATAGCTGAGCTTGGCACACAACAGAGCTCAGCGTGGCAATAACCTTCTCAGCTCAGTAGAGCAGAGATCCAAGGTGAGTCCAGAACTCTTTCCTTAAGACGTTATTGCTCCGGTACACTGTGCCCAACCAGAGGAGCAGCCGTCTACCAGGATACAACGGAGACCAGTTCAGACGTGCGGTACTACAGTGCTGAACTCTACGAACCTTTAAGAGTGTCCTCACCTTCATAGTATACTGGAGTGCAGACTGTTTAGAAGTATGAAGATGCAGATAGAGGGGAAATGTAGAGAATAGAAGAGTTCATGAAGTGTTGTAGGTGTTTTTCAGAGATCACACTCGGCCACTATTTATAGGAAAATTCTGAGGTCAGTTGTTCAGGTCAGCTCGGCCGACTAAATCTGAACCACCTTTTCAAATTTAACCGCCATTCTATCTCAACAACCTGGCGAGTTTGAAAATAACAAACTCCACCTGGGCTGTTAAGATTCGACCTGGTGCTACAGGACTCGGCCTGCAGTCTGAAACCCACAATCCGGCATGTAGCCCAGTCCACAATCTGAGCCTTTCAGTTGGTAGCTCAGTCCGATACCTAAGCCCACGTCCAGGTCAGGGGTGAGCTGATTTTTCTTTTTATTTTGAGCATTAATTTCTCATTCACTCGGCGTCAAAATCGAGTGAGTCAAAAGCGAGTGATCAATCTGCTCATTGTGTAGATAATCAAGGACTTATTAGTTTCCACTTAGCACTAGTGGAACTAATCGTAATACTAGCTCAAAGTGCGTTGCTATCCCAGTTTGCAACTTGGCCCAATTACACTATCTTTCCATTTTCTCCAACAAGAACAAGGATGGTTAGACAAGATATATTGATTATTGAATACATTCAAAGCCGTCATTGTATGGTCTCAAGTTTTAGTTTTTGTAATTTGTTTTCTATAAAAGTTTTATGACAGTATCATTCTCAATTATACATCTGCTCCAACATTATTTCCCAAGTGTTACTAAGCAATTAGTACTTTTATGTTGCCTTCAGACCAAGTACAAAAACATCAACGTCGAAACTAGTCAAAACTTTTTTACTAGCTTATCCCCTCCTTGTGATCAAGGCCTACCAAAGAGCTAATCGAAGCCATTCTTGGTGCCCACATCTCCTTTTCGCTCAGTTAATGTAGGCACACTTCAGGAAACGGTAATTAAAATTGTAATTTCTTTATTTTGCGTTGAAATCTCTTAAAGTTGGGTTGAAATATAGCAATTGAGGCGTTGAATAATGATGCCAAAGAGCTACACTTAGTTGGGATGTTAAAGAATCAATCTATTTGTGATGTTTACAATACACACACATATATAGAGACACACACACATACATATGTATACATACGTGCGTGTGTGTATATATGTATACGTATGTATGTGTTTTCTTATATAAAGAGACCATGTCTCTGCATTTATTATAGAAAAACCCTCACTTACGGCGGAAGAATACCGTAGTTACAAATAAGGTCATAGCATAATAGAATGAAACTACTCAAAGGACGAAATAGATTTGTCCAAGGAAGATAATGGGGCGGTAAACATTCAAAAGTGGTATGATATGCTTCATTAAAACCTTGGCAAGCGAAACCACCCTTGTGGATAAAATCTTGCACGAAGGAAAAGAAGTACATATTTACCGCCTTTGAAATCCAATATGTATGCCGCAGCCCAGCCGAAATATGTCTCGTCCGAAAGCCATATGAATGATGACGTTCAATAGAGAAATCAATAATCAACATAGTCCCAGCAGTGCAATCCGTATGCGTCCATGCAAATGGAAAAATAATTGGATTAGTAAGGCAGACAAAGTGTGAGAGTATGTGAATCACATAAAATGAAGACATACTGAGCCTGCCTGCATCCTTTAGGATACATGCAGAAGATAGCAGAAATAGCCAATCCATATGGAAGACAAGAAAACTCAAAGGGGACGAAGGTGTACTGTCGTCATATCCAAGCGTATGCAACTTTGAACTAAACGAGGAAGCATGTGACGTGAGTATGAAATCATCAGAGGGTCTAACATACCCTGCTGCGCTAACTAGTGTGCAGCCATGTTAGCTTCCATGTAAACATGCTGAAAGACCAGTTGATGCTGCTGCTTCAACGTAAGCAACAATCGTAGATGATAATTCCCCACAACAAACGAAGTTTGGTCAAGTGATGTATGTAACTGTGAGCAATCAGACTCTAATATAATATGGCGATGCAATGGCAGAAAGTAAAGCAAACCAAATAATGCAGTCTGTATCTTTGCAAGGAGCGATGTAGTTGGCGGCAAACGAAAAGAAATAGCTCCAATACATGCACCAGAATGATTCCGTAGTATAGCCTCGCCTGTTGCATATTGTCTACCTACCGCTGCATCAACATTTATTTTTAAACGACCCGGAGGAGAAGCTGACCATCGCACAATTTGGGGCCATCGCAAGCGCATAGGCGGCAGCAAATGAAGGTGTTGGACTGATGCAAATCCTGCAGCTAGCTTTGAACCATCAAGTGTTTTTCCCCACAGAAAAATGTCCGTCCGTATCCCAGCTATAAGAGAAGTCATTGAAAAAGCTGAGTCATCCCCAAAAGCAAGCGATGTGTATTTGCGCCATATATTATATACAATAATGGATGGAACTACTATTTTCAACACTCCCAATAATGAATGCATTGTGGACCGATACCACCAAGACAAGAGACATTGCCGCAACGTCAAAGTCGTAGGAAGAACACCATGTAACTCGGATGCATAATATACCCAAGCATACCGAATATGATCACCGTACAAGAATATATGATCTAGTGTAGCAGAAGCCTGCTTGCAGAATGGACATTGTGTAGGCATAATAACGAAAAACTTTCCTATAAAGTCTTCAAATAGCAAAGCACGATGATAGATCCTCCACAAGAGATGTTGGATGGCAGGGGGAGTATACTTACACCAAATAAAATGGGAGGAAATGAGAGTGGGCGCGGTGTACGACAAAGATCATAAGCAGAACGTAAAGTGAAGTCACCCGAGTCTGTTGCCGCCCAACCAAGATGATAATCATGTCGATGACCGTTATTCTCACAAAATGCATGAATCCGGCAGATGAGCTTCCAAATAGGAGAATCTTGAAGTCGAGGAAGAAAATCTCCATGGTGTCCATATTTTGCATGTAGGTAATGACTCCAAAGTGTGTTTTTTTGGTGATAAGCCCACCAAATACGAAAGAAATAGGCCTCTTGCAGTGCTCTTAAATGACGAATTCCTAGACCACCTTCAGAACAAGGAGTACTTAAAGTTGACCATGGCAACCAATGGCGCCGTTGCCCCCAAAAAATGCAGCCATTTTCCGTTCCAGAATTTTAATCACAGATATAGGTAAGCCACATGCAACAATAATATGTAATGGAAAAGCCGATATAACTGAGCGTAGCAGAACTTGTCTACCTGCCGGCGACAACAAACGATTGTGCCAACCCTGCAGCCGAGAGTCAATGTGTTCAAGAAGTGTTACACAATATCGAGCTCGTGCAATCCCCCTGTGCAAGAAAGATCCAATATATCGAAATGGCAAATAAGGGGACTGCATGTGTAGAATATCCTCGAATCTCCGTCACCTGAGGTCCGATGTAGAAGTTGACGAAATAAAACTGCTCTTATGATAATTAACCTTTTGTCCTGAGGCATTCTCATAAGCAGGCAAAAAATTATGAAAACGGTTTAAATTCCATACTGTGGCATGCAAGAATATAAGTAGATCATCTGTATATGCCAAGTGCGTGATATGGAAAGGGACCCTACCTATCCGAAAAGGATGTAATTCTCCAATGATCACTAATGCTTTTAAGCCCGACTGAATCCCTCTGATGATAGAATATACAACAAAGGAGAAAGGGGATCCCCGTTTAACACCTCTATATGGCCGAAAGGTCTGTGTTGGAATGCCATTAATCAGTATCGCAAATCTTGTGCAGCGTAAATGATTCAATATTATTCGGATGAAGAAATCCACCAAACCAAACTTCTGCATCAACAATTCCAAATATTCCCAACTTACTCTATCAAAAGCTTTCATCATATCATGTTTTATACATTAACTGAGTGCCCCCTATCAAGCATGTGTACCATTTCTCGTACCAGTAGTACCTGTGTATAAATATCTTGCCCTTTAAAAAACCAGTCTGTTCCAGGGATATCAGTTTTGATAATAACAAATTCAATTGAGTCGCAATAATGCGAGTGCAAACTTTGCTCAAAAAGTTGGTTAGACAAATTGGCCGAAAATCGCTAAAGGTGCTTGGCGACACTTTCTTTGGAATTAACGTTATCAAAGCACTAGCCATTGCCGATGGCTGTGGCACTCCTAGAAAGAACTCTTGGACAGCCAACAATACATCAGTATGAATAATATGCCAACATGCACGAAAAAAGGTACCATTAAACCCATCTGGCCCTGCTGAACTATTAGGGTCCAAGTGCCATACTGCATCCTTTACTTTGGGTTCCAGCGGAAGCATAGTTAATAACGCATTATCCTCCTCTATAATGAGATGTGGAATATGTTGCAGGATTGCATCATAATTCCCCGTAGCTTCCCTGTCAAATAAAGTTGTATAAAAAGAAACTGTCTCACTCTGAATAGAATCTGGCGTGGTACATAATAAACCAGAAGATGTCCAAATTTACTGCAGGCGCAGCTGTGTACGTGTGCCTTTAACCACTGAATGGAAATATCGTGTGTTAGCATCGTCCTCCTGCAGCCATTTAACCCGTGCTTTTTGCTTCCAGAAATGCAGTTCATATTTAGATGCTCGAATGTACTCAGCTTTGGCTTGATGATATAATGAGCAATGCAACTCAGACGGCTCCGCATCCCATATTGCCTCCGTGCGACGCACGGCGTCTTTAGCTTCAGATAATTTCGAAAAGATATTGCCAAAAACTTTCTTATTCCAACGTTGAATATCTTGCTTTAATCTCAATAATTTGGTATGAATGCCATACATTCCACAAGTCGTTGGATAAGAAACCCACGCCTCCTTTGTATAGGAAAGAAAATCAGGATGTAGCAACCACCATCTAAAAAACAAAAAGCACGAGCACTAGTCGAAGAATTCAGACATATAAATAAAAGCGGCGTGTGATCTGAAGACACCCGAGGTAAGTGGGTTAGATTCAGTTCATCAAAAGCATCATGAAACGAAGAATTGGTGAATAACCAATCTAGGCGGTGTCGAACACGACCAAGACCCCGGACATCCCTTTAGGTAAACCGATATTCATGAAAAGGGGGGCCATTAGTGAACAGTATTCCACACAATCATTAAAATCCTACAGAACCCTCAAGGACGGATTCGATCGGCCACTGTGATCATCTAAAGATCGAAAGGTATTAAAATCGCCTCCTACCAACTAGGGTGACGGATGAGTCTGAGAGTAATCTTGCAAAGACTGCCACAACGGACGACGAAGCACCGGAGAGTGTTTCGCATATACAACGGAAAATGTAAATACCAACTGTAAAGGAATATAAACAAGACTGAGGTGAAGAACTTGATCATCATCCTGGGTAGACACTAACTGAAACATAGAGTCTCTCCAATAGAGCCAGATGCGCTCAGATCTTGATGAATAGGAATTAGAGAAACCAAGGTCCATTCCAAACCTAGCTATACACGTGAAAGAGTGCTTTGGCTCAATAACTGCAATCAAATTCAATTTATGCTCACGAATTAAATGCTATAATATAGGTAATGAAGCTCTTAGTCCTCGCACATTCCAAATCAAGACATTCATTGAAAGTGTAATATCACTTCCCTGAGTGGATTGAGTGGCACTACAGGTTAGCACTGTTGAAGGCGGTAATGGTGGCAAATCCTTATGTGATCTCCGTTTCCGACGTGGAACTACCAGTATAAATCCTGCATCTGACGACGACTCCTCCAGTCGAGAAATTAAAACCTCTTCTGACGGTGATTGTGGAATAAGCTGAATTTTGCGGGCTACATCCGCTGGCACTACTAGCAAAGCCGGCTGCTGTTCTTCGGGATGTTATGTATCAGAGGCACTTCCAACCTCACATTGATCAAGTGTCTGTTGCTGGGTTGGAAAATCCGCATCCAAACCTAACTTAGAGATGTCTTGAGCATCACTGGTTTCAGGCAAGGCGACCTCATGTGGCTCAGAAGGAGGATGATAATCCGAAGGTGGCTGAGTAAACAAAAGAACTGGCTCTGAATCAACTGCACTCAGATCTGCAGCTGGTTTTTTCTTCGGCGTCCACCTTGTAGCTGGTGGCGGGTGTGGCGGAGGCGGAGGAACAAGCAATGGCTTGGAGGAGGGACATAAACCTGGTGCATGGCCAAGGCGACGACATGTGGTGCAAAATAAAGGTAAATCTTCATAAATCACCGACTGCAAAATGATCTTTTGCTTCGTCTGAAAATATATTTTCTGTGGCAAGTCTTGTGAAACATCAACTTCGACACACACGCGTGCAACAGAAGGGCACAAACCATCCGCTGTGGCCACATCAAGTTTGATAGGGTTCCCAATGGTGCGCACGATTTCGAACAGTGCTGAACGGTGATGGAGATGAATAGGAAGGCCAGGAAATGCGATCCGTACCGGCACTATTGGAACATCCGTAGCAGGATCAAAATCTACCGTCCATTTTGTAATTCTCATATGACATCCAGAGATATGCCATGATCGGCGATAAAAACAACGAAGATAATCAGATTCATTACGGAAATTCAGAAGGATATGTGTTTGGTCGATTAGCGTAATCTTTAGATCATTCTGAAAACCAATCTTTTCAAAAACTTGACGTATTACCTTTAATGGCGGTCGACCATACCAGAACGTTCCTACAAGAGAAAATTTGAATGGTGCGACAAAGGCTTCAATCTCTGATTCTGAAAACGATATCAGCGGGAGTCCCTTGTAGCGCGAAACTCTTTTAGGGGATATTGCAATTGCTGCAGAGGAGACGGAGCCGGAAACCACAGTCGTAAAAGACGGCGGTTGTGCTGATGCCATCGTGCTTGAGAGCAAAAACCAAGAAAAAGACAATCTTAATCGAAAGCAATTGTGGAAGAGGATTAAGGATGGATCAGTGATGGAGCAATGCCGACGAACAGTGGCGGTAAAGTCAGCGATGGCGAAGGCGCCGCCAACTACAGGAACCCATGATCGCCAGAGCGTTATTTTCTTATCATGAGTGTAACCTATATATTTGTAATTCTTCTATATACGTATGTATGTGTGTCTACATATATATATATATATATATTATATATATATAAATACACACGTACATGTATATGTACACACACACACACACACACACACACACACACATATATATATATATATATGCAATAAAAAAATGCTCTGGCGACTAGCGGCGATCACCACCGCCGCCATACTTTTTCGAACATCATCAACGTCTACCCTCCAATTCCGCCTGTTGCAGCAACCATCCATTGAAGCATTCTCCTGTTACAGCATTGCCGTTACACCACTCAATTGGGCATCTGATTTTCGATACACTCCATCAAGATGACCACGCCGCCATCTTTTGTGGCGGTTGTTACCGGCGAAGGCTCTTCACAGCAAATCTCCATTTCGCCTAAAACCGTCTCGCGTTACAAAGGTATTCCAATGATCTCATTCCTTGATTCTGAAATTAATGCCCTCGCTGCTCCATTCAAATATTCTTTGGTGGGCACTTTTTGGTATGGTCGTCCCCCTTTGAAAGTCATACGGGAAGTATTTGAAAAAATAGGATTCCATCACGATCTTCGTATCACACTGATTGATCAAACACACATATTGCTGAATTTCCAAAATGAGGCCGATTATTTACGCTGTTTTTATCGACGATCATGGCATATATCTGGGTGTCATTTGCGTATCATAAAATAGACTGTTAATTTTCATCCTGCTGCTGATGTTCCTATTGTTCCAGTCTGGATTGCATTCCCAGGGTTACCAATCCATCTTCATCGCCAGGAAGCATTATTCGAAATTGTTCATCCAATTGGATCACCTCTCAAACTGGATGTGGCGACAACCAACGGCCTTCGTCCATCTGTTGCTAGAGTATGTGTAGAGATTGACGTCTCTCAAGAATTACCACAGAAAATTTATTTGCAAGCCAAGAATAGATTAATCCTACAATCCGTGGTTTATGAAGATTTACCTGTGTTCTGTAGTACATGCCGTCGATTAGGGCATGCCCCAGGATCATGCCCACTGAATAATTCTTCGTCGTTTGTTCCACCTCCTCCACCACCCCCGCCACCCCGACCGCCATCAAAGAGGTGGACACCTGTTAAAGGGAAATATCCGGCTAAACCCCAACCAGATCAGGCTCCGGACACTCAACCTGCGGTTTCTTCGCCTACCGTGCATGCCAGTGACCCGCAGATTGCTCCTGTCAGTGTCCATGATGATTTACTTGATGATCCAACACCCCCGCCGCTGCATGACGGGACAGATGTTTGTGATATGGGTCATGCTTCCGACAATGAATTGCGCATCGAAGATCAGGCCTTCGACATACCTGATGTTCCTAACGATGTGGTACGCCGCATGCAGTTGATCCCACCATCACCTGACGAGGAGATATTGATATATCAGTTAGCAGAAACAACGGCAGAGGCAGAATTTATACCGGTTGTCCCTCATCGGAAACGTCGTGCAAGGAAGGATTTACCCCCTTTACCACCCTCCACTATCCTCACGCGCAGTGCTTCGCACATCTCTCAGGGTAGTGATTCTAATCTCTCTCAATGAATACCCTAATATGGAACGTTAGAGGCATACGTGCCTTTATGCCTAGAATACATCATTTGATATGAGAACATCATTTAAATTTACTTGCATTGATTGAGCCGAAACATGCACCTTGTGATATAGCTCGTTTTGCCTTGGACCTTGGTTTTTCACATCATTATTCTTCGCTTTCGGAACATATATGGTTTTTATGGCGTGACTCAGCATTTACTATGTTGACTACGCAGGATCAGGATCAGGTGGTACACTTCACTCTATTGTTTCGCCCTCTTCAGCTGACTTTTACTTTCTCAGTAGTCTATGCCAGACATAGTCCGCTCTCACGTCGTCTGTTATGGCGCTCACTATGTGATTTCTCTGAGAATTCGACACTGCTTTGGATGGTTGGAGGAGATTTTAATACGTTTTGTACTCTGGATGATCATGATGGCCGATCCAACCCTTCTCTCGCATCACTACAAGATTTTAATGACTGCATTGAAACTTGCTCTCTGATGACACCCCCTTTTCATGGCTCGCGTTATACATGGATGGATGGCAGAGGTCTTGGCCGTGTTCGCAGGAGGTTGGACTGATTATTTCTTAATTCCTCCTTTCAAGATGCGTTTGAAGATATACACCTCACACACCTACCGCGTGCTACCTCGGATCACACCCCCTTATTATTTATATGTCGAATCAGTCTACCTGAGGGACGCATATCTTTTCGCTTTTGGATTCTTGGTTATTGCATCCAGACTTTCATGCTTACGTACAACATGCATGGGCATCTTATCCCACTACAGGCGGTATGTTTGGCCACAGAAATCTTGATCTCATTGGGTAACTGAAGGGGAAGCCGACACAACTTATTTTCATGCCATTGTTAAAGACAGACATCGCCGACAACTCATCCGCGACCTAAAAAGCAGTTCAGGAAGCCCGCTGCAAGATAATAATGCTTTAGGGGATGAGGCAGTTTCTTTCTACAAACAACTCTTTGCGCAAGAACCTGTGAGTGGTTTAGACGATTTTCTTCAACACATACCTACATTACTATCGCAAGAAGATAACTGCATGCTTGCTGCCATACCTGATGTAAACGAAATAAAAACAGCAGTCTGGCACCTTAGTCCAAGCAGCGCCGCAGGCCCATACGGATATAATGGCCATTTTTTAAGAACTTGCTGGGACATATTACGCTTGGACGTTATACTCGCCATTCAAGAATTCTTTTTGGGCGTCCCTCCACCTCAGGTAATGGTTTCCTCACTAATAACTTTAATACCCAAAAAATCCTGCCCAACAACATATGCAGATTTCCGCCCTATATGTCTTTCAAACTTCATCAGCAAGGTGACTACTAGAATCATTGCTTCATGAATAAATACATTGTTGCCGAAACTAATCTCTCCGGAGCAAATTGGTTTCCTAAAAGGTCATGATATCAGTGAACATGTACTGATGGCAAATGAGATGGTACATTTAATAGATAGAAAAGTTCATGGAGGCAATGTTATGATCAAGCTGGACATGACGAAATCCTTTGATAGAGTCAGCTGGTCATATTTGGAAGCACTGCTCCTTAAGTTTGGTTTTGCTCCTCGATTCATTCGTATTATAATGAATAATATGAGTCTATCAAAGCTCTCCATCGCTATTAATGGATCATCTTATGGTTTTTTCTCACCATCACGAGGAGTTAAACAAGGAGACCCACTGTCTCCTGTACTATTTATCATTTGTTCGGAAGGTTTCAGCCGTGGAATCAATCATCTTTTTACTACGGGATCTCTACGCGGTTTTCATTGGGCCGGGTTCCACCAGTTTCACACTTAGCATATGCAGATGATTTGTTGCTATTTTAAATGCATCCTCACAGAATCTGCGAAAGTTCCAAGCCTTCTTACATGATTATCAGTTAGCATCTGGGCAGCTAGTCAATTACACAAAAAGTCAATTTGTTACCAGCTCCTACATCCTGCAGCAGCAACTACACAACATTTCGCAAATCTTAACCATGCAACCATCATTACTACTGATAAAATACTTGGGTTCGTATCTCTATCGCGGTATTAACAGAGCTTCTTACTGCACCACCTTAATTCAACACTTTGACGCAATGCTCACTGGATGGGCTAGCCGTCTTCTTTCTCCAGGGAGCTGACTGGTCTTATGAAAATCAGTACTGATTGCTATACCATTGCACATCTTAGCTGCGTCTCGTCTACCCAAAAGTGTTATTAGTACACTTAACCGAAAAATAGCCTCATTCTTGTGGAGTGGCAAACATCACTAGAAATCATTCGTGGAGGTATGTTACCCAGAAATGGAAGGAGGTCTAGGAGTACGTAACTTGATTCATATACAGAGCGCCTATGATTGTAAGCTATGGTGGTATTATCACAATGCCAGGACCCTATGCACGACTTACATGCATCACCACTATGGTATTCGTGAAGATTATATTGCCCGCATTTACGATTCCCCGGGATGGAAGAGAATATGCTCTATACTTTCTCTATGCAATCAGTTATCAACCGTCGTCCCAAACTGTGGGTTTCAAGCGCCACTGGCCTTTTCTCCATTCGACAAGCATATGATGATGTTCGACCAACTCGTGCGCAATTATTCTCACACAAATTTATATGGTGGCTTGGAATATCAAAAACAATAAGCATCTTTGCCTGGAGATTAATGCATTCTGCACTTCCTATTGAAGATAATCTGAGATGCCTTTCGTCCATCTGTCCTACTATTTGCCCGTTTTGCGCAGAGCTTCTGCTACTCTCTGTCACTTGTTCATGAAATGTCCTACTATCAAATCTGCATGGTTGAAATTATCGCTGCTTCTAGACAGACCACAAACCCAATCAGCCAACCTTCCGTCTTATCTACTACAATGGTGGCTTTCATCCTCCGCTAGCATCCTCAAAGGTAATCTTCGTGTTGGCCCTATTATGCTGTGTTGGTCTATTTGGTGGGTTTATACCAATCATACATATGGAGATGCGGATTTACCATTCACAAACATATACAATCTTACTCGTCATTCATGCTACGATTGGGCTTCCTCCCTTAACGGTACGTCATTAGCTCAATATGTACCCTCTCTCATTGGTGCTGGTTTCACTGCAAGACTGCGCCCCAAAATTATAGTGCCACTCAAATGGAAGCTTCCCCCATCTGGCAAATTAAAACTAAATGTTGATGCATCAGCTGCCAAATCTTATGCTTCGGCCGGAGCAATATTGCGTGATTCACTAGGACGCATGATTGCTGCTCTTTCCTTTAGACTCCCTTATTTATCACCACTCCGTGCGGAGATACAAGCCATTCTCTATAGTCTTATGTTTTTTGGACAACTACATTGCCACTTAATCATTGAAACAGATTGCATTCAAGTAACACAGCATAACTCACCTTGCGGCTCTGCCAGAATACAAACGTTTACAGTTACTTCTAAGTCTCATGGACAGTCAACTTATTTTCATCCCCAGAGAGATCAACATGGTTGCTCATTACTTGAGTCAATTTTCACGTACTACGCCCGCTACAAAGATATTCACTTCCACAAGTCAGTTGCCCCTCACGGCGTGTGGGTTTTATTATACCGACGGTGTTCTACATGCTCTGCGAACATAAATATTACGGCTTGCAAATCTGTTTTGTTGCCTGTACTCTTATGATAAAGGCAACCAGGTATGTTTTGTCGCTACCCTTTAATATAGTCAGCTAAATGCGTCCTTAATTCGCGATTTGTTTAATTCGTTGCCCGCAGTCTTTGGACTACGGGCAACATCGGTACGTTGCTGGAATTCATGTCAGATTATTTGGCTCATCCAAATTACATCGATTAAATCTAATGCATCTTGTGTTGCTTTATTGCGAGGATCATACTCATTGCTATTCAATCCACAGTGGCGGACCTATGTTATGCGATTCATAAATTGGCGGACAAAGCATGCTGCTGCTTCAATATACCCAAACAAACACAGCTTCTTCCGATGGCTCTTTAACATCTTGCACAACAATCATTGGCTTCCAAGCTATACCACCGTAGCATTGATTTATTCCACACTTCTTTACCTAGCGATAGCATTCATGCAGCATCACTCCAATGATATAAATATGTACGCTTTTTCTTTCGCCAAGGTTTTATCTACAAGGGTGGTTTTACTTGGCAAGGTTTTAATGTGGCATATCATATATGATTAAAGACTGCACATTCTCGCTACTTTACACTTCCGTTTTTCGTACGATATACAATGTTGTAATATGGTTTCCTCCACCATAAGTGAAGAATTTCTTATTTAATAAAATCACGCCTTTATTCAATATATATATATATATATATATATAGTTTTGATTAAAATGTTATTTTATTTAGACCTCACTTATGGCTGAGGAATACCATAGTACATCAAAAGTCATCATACGAATAAAGTGAGTGCACAGACCGAATAATTCCTAATCTCCAATCATATATGATGTCGCATTAAAACCTTGCCAAGTAAAACCACCCTTGTGGATAAAACCTTGGCGAAGGAAAAAAGCATAAATAATTATATAATTGGAGTGTATACATAAATGAGATGCCAAAATATAGTGGAAGCTAAATACGTCAATGCCTGGTCCTCATATATATTGTCTTGGAGTGAATGCAGTGTTGCCATACGTTGGAAGGAATGTAGAAAACCAAAGGAGTCTGCTGAGTGAAGGATGCAAGTAGGACGAAACCATGTGTCAGTGTAAGTTGATGAGCCAGTTGATCTCCGATAAAACAGTCACGTGGGTCCATGCAAGAGAGAAACAACAAAGAGATTAGTGACAACAATATAATAGTAGCTGTATGTAAATATGACTCGTTGCCTGAAGAGAAGATGCTTGTGTGGCCTGTATCCGCAGATATAGGCAAGCAAAAGCAAAACCATATACGAACCCAACATTGTAAAGAAAACTGAAGGGCTGCATAATCAGGAGAAGTAGATGTGATTATCCAGGTTGCCCATATCATACACTGATACAGGCAAAAATTGAAATAAAATCATTATCCATGACTTAAGTGGGGAGTTGACTCTGTCTGAAGGCTTGCTAGAACCAACGGAGGTAAATCTGATATGGTCTGAAATATAGAAAGTAGATTCCAAAGCTGACCGTAATGTGCGAGAAAGTGCGCCAGTTGATTCACTTCCTTTGGTGTATACAATAGAGATAAAGACAGACAGTGTAAAAGATCTCAAAATGCAATGGCTTTAGTCGATCGTCTCTAGTGCACCTGACACAAAACTTCTTGAGCATCCACCTCCACATCAATTGGAGTCTAATAACGAGCAAAAAATAAGAAGGCATAATATGCTACTTGGAATTCTGCCTTAGCCGGTGTCGATAGAGACAGATGAAATGAAATTGCATCGATGAAGCTTCCCCGACTGTCACGTAAAATAGCACCCATAGCTGCCGAGTTATTCCCATGAGCTGCATCAACATTCACTTTGAATCTTCCTGACAGAGGATGCATCCAACGAACAACCCAACACTAGGAGATCGTAAGATCGTAAGATCGGAGGATGCTTCAACACAGCAGGCCCATCAAGACAAGAACTGAAGTATCTCCAAATGGGTTGACCTTAGGGCAACCTAAAAATATATGATCCCTTGTCACTAACGCTGCTAGACAAAGTGGGCAGCGGCTGGGACATATAGTAACAAATCTAGCAAGATAATCGAGAATCGGCAAGTCTTCTTGGTATAGCCGCGAAAGGAATAGACGAATATTTGGTGGGAGAAGCTTATGCCAAAAAAACTGAAGTGATAATTGCCGAATCCCAACCGAACAAATTTGGTCATACGCAATTCTTAGCGAAAACTTTCCATCCGGCATGCCTGTGTTTATCTCTGAATGAGTCATACAAAATGAGTGCACTCGGCAGATACGTTTCCAAACCGATGAATCTGTGATTCACCAATCAAGAGTTTGACGATTGCCATACCTTCAACGGAAGAATTTTCTCTATAAAGAGTGTTGGGCGTGATATCTCCACCATAAACGACTAGAATAAGCAGTCTGAATATTCTCTAACTTCCGAAGACCCAAAACTCTGTTCCCAGTAGGCCGAAATTGTCTATCACCCGAGACCCAGGAATGTCGTACACCATCTTCAATGCTTCCCCAAAAGAACTTACAAATTAAGTGATGCAGGAGTTGAATTGTGCTTTGAGGGAGAGAACATGCTGCCATAATGTGTAACAGTATAGACTCAAGAACATGTTTTATTAAAACCGATCTGCCTGCATAATTCAGAAGCTTGTTCTGCCACATATGAAGCTTCACTTGAAACGAAGACACTAAGGCTAAAAATTGGCAAGACCTCTCCTTGCCTCTATGTAACTGAACCCCCAAATATTTTAGGGGTGAAGAAACAGATGTTATCTGTAGCACATGTTCCATTCGTCGGATGCTTGTTGTTGGAAGATATGAGCCTGCAACGAAGTGGCTTTTTTGAAAATTAACAGCCTGGTCAGAGGCTTGTTGATACAGTTGCAAGAATATATAAAACCTCCTCAAATTCCTCAGTCCTCCATTTAGAAAAACAAGCAAGTCATCAGCAAAAGCGAGGTGTGTGATACAAGGTTGAGCTCGACCCACATTAAAATATCGTAGAGTGCCAACCGATGCCATACGATTCAAACCCCTTGAGAAAGCCTCAGATGTAAGAATGAATAGTACAGGAGACAATGGGTCCCCTTGTTTAACACCTTTAGTGGGCTGAAAATAGCCTGAGGGCGTGCCATTGATTAAGATTGATAAGTAAGTACCCTTTAAGTGGTTGAATATGAGATTTTTGAAATGAGCATTGAAACCAAAGTGAGTAAGGAGTTGAGAGAAAAGACCAACTCACTCTATCAAACGCTTTCATCATGTCTAATTTGATCATCACATTCGTTCCCCTTACCTTCCTATCAAATAAATGTACCATCTCCCGAGCCATGACAATATGATCAGAAATATCACGACCTTGCAGAAATCCAACTTGTTCAATAGAAATAATCTTGGGTAGCAATGGCTGTAACCTCGACGCAAGAATGCGAGTGGCTACTTTGGAAATAACATTCGCCAAGCATATAGGCCGAAAGTCTGAGAAAGTACGTGGACTTGGGACCTTCAAATAACTGTTATTAAAGTACTTCCCATAGCGTGAGGAAGTGGGAAGCCTAGAAAAAACTCCTGCATAGCCTTGAGAACATCATGCTAAATGATACGCCAACATGTACGATAGAAATGACCATTATAACCATCCAGACCCAGTGCACTATTAGGATCCATTGCCCACACAGCCTCTTTAACATCGGCCAACGACGGGATCTCCACCAATAACTTATTTTCTGAAGCCGTTATCATAGAAGGAATATAATCCAGAATCTCACATTCATCCAAAGTTTGTTCCGCCTTAAAGAGATGAGTATAATATGAAATGGCAGCCTGCTGAATAGAATCTTGTGACTCACATAATGTAACATCGCTGGACCGAATAGAGGTAATAGATTGTCGATGATGACAATCCTGCATAATATTATGAAAGAAAGAAGTATTGGCGTCCCCTGCCTTTATCCACTTAACTCGTTCTTTTTGCTCCTAATATAAAAGATGATTGCATGATGCCAGTTTATATTGTGCCTGGGCTGCATGATATTCCATGCGATCAGCTGTTATAGGATTCCGAACAAATTGAATCTCGCATCTTTGGAGTGCTTGTTCCGCATGGTGGAGCTTATCAAATACATTACCAAAGACGGAGGTGTTCTAAACTCTCAAATCCTTCTTTAAAGCATGCAGTTTATGATACAAACCACGCATTCCACCGATTATTGGATAAGAATCCTAGGATGCACGAACAAACTCAAGAAAATCTACATGTTTGGTCCACATGTTTTGAAATCGGAAGGATTTAGGACCCTGATATACAGACTGTATGCTTCTCAATAATAATGGAGCATGGTCTGATGTCAGACGTGGCAAATGTCGAACACGTAGATTAGGAAAAATTCAATTAAAAGATTCAGAGCACAACATGCGATCCAATCTACGTTTAACTATTCCCAAACCTTGGCCACTAGTCTAGGTATGCATAGGATGATCATATTGAAGATCTATTAGAGAGCAGTATGATACACAATCATTGAACTCTTCCAACGACGACAGCATAGTAGAAGATAAGCCCACATATTCTTCAACTGACATAAATGTGTTAAAGTCTCCCCTATTAACCAAGGATCAGTATGTGTGTCATAGTGTTGCTTCAAATCCAACCAAAGACGTCTCCTGTCAGTGATCATGTGTAGACCATGTATCGGAGTGAACCACGCAACAATATCAGAGCCAACCAATTGATAATGAAAATGAGAGCATTGTTCACCATGTGTAAAAGACAGTAAGCGAAGATCAGAACTATTCCAAACAACCTATACCTGACCACCACATGTAACCTCTGCATGGGAAAACTTAAGTTTCATACAAATTCTTAAGATATGCGGACTGGGCTCATTTGGTTCAATAATCACCAATATTTGAATTTTATGAGATAGTAGTATTTGCACAAGAGAGGTAGTGATCCCTCTCATATTCCATACAAGACAATTCATTGAGATGATGTAGTTTTGGAGTGTGAATTTCTGGTCACTCTACCCGTCAGCGGTGGATATAAAGAAAGCATCTCCTGCTTGGTCCGGTGACGTCTACAAATTGGATGGGGATCATCCAACTCCTGTATAAGTTGATTTGTGGTCTTTCCAAATGAGTCCAGGACGGCTATTCGTCACTGCAACTCATCAGACGAGTCGTGCATATCCCTCTTCCATTCAGCTGAAACTGTCGTAATTAATTCCTTTGAAATCACACCTAAGATCTCTGTTTCTTGCGAAGTGGCGTCAATACTGGGTTTTCCATGCATTAATATCTCAGAGTCAGATACTGTCACACACAACAAGTCATCAGGTTCCTCCACTATATGTTTCAAAGAAGTCCCCAGGCGAGATAAATTTTGCTGCTCGTTTACCTCAGCGGGTATATCATCTGTTTCATTATGATCAGTTGCTTGCTAATGTACAAAAGGGGGATATTCTTGAACCTGGATTGTATCCTCCAAAATGAATGAAGAAGGATCATGAGTATTGTGGCTTGGTGCACCCTCCACATTCAGAACCTCAGCTTCTGCCAAGGTATTTTCTGTGCCTTTCATTGGAGGCTACTTTTGAACATGAGCATTCTTCTTTGGTGTCCATTGTTTCGATTTATCTTTCAATGTCTGAGGTAAAGGAGGGACCACCTTATCTGTCTGTGCTTGAGGTTCCATTTCTGAAGGACGTGCTTTTAATTCATGCCTCAAAGTACGACAAGATGAGCAAAATAACGGTACATTTTCATACTCTACTGAAGGATATAAATCATGATCCCTACCTTGAATGTGCAAGCGAGGTGGCAGTACTTTGGATATATCTACTTCAATGCATAATGGTACCACCGATGGACGGAGTCCATTCGACGTAGCCGACTGCATCTTTAGAGGGAATCCAAACATATGAGCAATATCCCACAAAGCCGATTTGTTCTGAAGATAAAGAGGCGATCCGCGAATAGAAACCCACACAGCTACAATCGGTTTATCTACCTTCAGATCAAAGTCTGGAGTCCATTTGGTTACTCTCATAATATAGCCATTTACTATCCATGATCTTCTTAAAGAACAATGCTGATAATCATCCAGATGATAAAATGTAAGCAAAACATGATTATAATCAAAAAGATCCAATTTCAGTGTGTTTTTGAAACCAATACGTTACATACAATTAGTTAATTGTTTCATATTAGGGCGACCAAGCCAAAACGTACCAACGTGTGTATATTCAAATGGTAGAGAATATCTGTCAACTTCTTCAGATGAAAAACGTATAGAGGGCAAACCTTTATACCGAGTCACTGGATGTTTAGGAGATGTTAATGGCTTCAAAGTTGTTGGCGCTAACGCCTTAGCAAAAGATTTTGTCAATAGTACAGGGTCGATCCGAGGGGGATCATGTCCCGACAATAGCGGTTCCATGGTGATCGCAGATGACTAAAGATGGTAGGGAAGAGAAAAACAATAAGAAGATCAATGTTAACGCACTCGATTTCTTTAGCAGTTGGTAACCGACAAGATCGAGATCAAAATCAGGGAAGAATCGTTGAAGACGATGCATTCTGGAGATTTGCAATCTCCAGAGCTGCCGCCGCCATCCTTTTTATTTATATATATATATATATATATATATATATATATATATATATATATATATATATATATATATATATATATATATATATATATTAGAGAAAGAAAATTTTATTAATAAGCCTCACTTATGGCGGAGGAAAACCATATTATAAGCATCAGTGTATGAGAATAAGTGAAATAGCGAGCTAATGATGGCATATCTCCAGCCGTATATGATATGCCTCATTAAAACCTTGCCAAGTAAAACTACCCTTGTGGATAAAACCTTGGCGAAGGAAAAGCGTACATATTTATACGGCTGTCATTGATACCTAAGCTATATAAAAATGAATACATGGATGTGATTTCTACATAAGAAAAATTGCTACTGGTCCGTGGTTGCTGGGGATCACTTAATGCTTTTGAAGGACCTCGGCTTGATCTTGATGAATCCATTTTGACATGTACCTCGTGAGAGTGCAAGGAAGCAGTTATACTGATGGCAATGATAAAAGAAATGAGAGCATGCATAATAGCCAAACTCATACCCAAGTCGCCTTGGCTTTGCTAGAGCCAAGGCGACGATATCTTCTTGTTGCCTCCGAGTAGTAGAGCCTTGATGTACTAGCATGTGATGTTTGAGCTTGTAGATTTCCTCATGAATGATGTTTACATTGATGTCCACCATGACAAAACAAACACATTAGTCAGGCAACGATTTTCAAATGAAGTGATAGTATGGAGTGCCGCATGCATAATAAAATAACATATGAAACAAAACGCACCAGCGTTGCCTGTGTTCGAAAACACAGACAACGACAAGGGTTATTTGCCGGTATAATGTCCAACATGTATCAACTACGAAAGGCCGGCAGCTGAAGATCCATGAATAAAGCTCCACGAACTTCACATGCTTCTCAAACGTGAGAGTTGTCTTAGCCTTCTTTGCACTACTTCTCTTCTTTTATGCACCTCATGGCCGCCCTCTTAGGGCATCTTCCATTCTTGAGAATCCTCTTTAATTCCCTTGAAAGATTGCCTTGTGTAGAGATGACACCATCTTGCTTACTTGGCACACTATGATTGGAAGGATGACTTGACCTTGCTTACTTGTCACTTGATGATTGGTCCAACTTGGCATCATTTAATGTGCTGTAAAAATCTGCAAAAAACCCATAAAACATGTGCAAAAAAGTAGTCAAAATACTACCAAACAATCACCATTCAATCCCTTCAATTTTGGGATGCAAATTAAGCATCATTAACACCACAAAATCGGGCACTCTTAGTAGCATGTGCTAAAATTTTCAGCATGTGGCTATTTTGAATTCCTTCCATTTGTAGTGCCCACTTTCATGTCACTAACCTTATGTGGCATATTCTCCACCAATTGAGATGCCAACTAAGCTTCACCTAGGCTCCATTGAAGGTGAAATAGGTGTGTGATATAGCTAGGCATGTGCTGAAATTTCGCTTTAGTAAGATTGGTCAAATAACGCACAATATTTGCACATATATGGTAAATTACAATCAGCCCTAATTTGAATTTTCTAGAAAACTTTAACATGTCTTGAATGTGTAAATAGTGTCTAGATACATGTTACATCTCATGCCAAAAAACGTTCCATGTATTGTGTTCGTAGAAAACCGAATTTTCCACTTTCGTCGATTACGTGATTTTTCTCCGATTAAATTCAAAATTCTTGAACATGTCATATATGCTATGTCCCACATAATAATCATAAAATAAAGTGTATATTCAGCTCTACCGGCTGATGGTATAGGCGCCCCATGTGCTTAAAAGAATTGAATTTGAAATCTCCACAAATTTGGCCTAAATTGTGGGTGATTTGTGTGTGCCAATATGGAATGCTTTATTGGCTGATTTGAACATGTGAGCCATGAAATTTTTGTATATTTTTTTGAAATATATGGGCTGGCCATCTTTATATGGAAAGTACGTGACACATCGATGAAGTTTCGGTAGTCATCCGATACGACAATTTTCGGTTTATAACCTTGTAATGTATTGTTATAATTTTGTCATCACCATGACTTATATGATATGATATAAGACCTGAATATACTCATAAATATGAGGTGTATATAGTGGTGTGACGTTGACGTATGTTTTTGATATATGTAACATGTCGGTAGTACGTCGAAATATATGTGTATTGTGAATTTTTTTAAAAAATATGAATATATATATAATATATATATGGCTTGTAAAATTAAATGGGGAGGAGACTTTCTATTTCCAAATTTTTTGCCATGTAGCTTCCACCAAATATGCCTCCATTTAATGAACTAGTTAGTTCATTAACTTAAGTACTTCACTTAATGAGCTAGTTTAGTTCATTAATTGTGGCACCTGAAAATAGTTCAAAGACAACAAATGTTTGCCATATGATGTAAGCTTTAATGATTCATGGCATGTTAGTACAGCAACAATATATATAAATCATATGAAGCATGTATATCACATAAACGTGTCAAATAATAATTTTGTCATATATTTCGTAAACTCATACTATTTAAATCATGCATTTGTAAATCATTCAGACATTTTTTTACAACAATCTCGCCCTTTTGATGATTTAAAAAATAACATTGGTTCATGATTTAAATATAATTTCTCCCTATCCAAATATTCTCAAATTCAAATTTTGAATTTTATATCATCGTCTTCTCCCCATTAAATTATGCAATCATGCTCTCTCTCCCCCTTAAATCATGCTCTCTCTCTCCCCTTTATTTTGTAAATAATATCAAAAGTACATGTAAAGATGGAAGGAAATATCAATCTATAGCTTTCTAATTTTGAGCATAGATTTTCGTACGTAGCTTGATTAAGTGCTTTGGTCTCTACTACTTGTGCTTCAATGCGAATATATTCTATAACGATATCACCACTGTTTACATGATCGCGAAGAAAGTGATATCGTACTTCTATGTACTTTGTCTTAGAGTGTAGTACGGGGTTTTAGACAAATTAATAGCACTTGTACTATCACAATAAATGGGGATACGATTTACCATGATTCCAAAATCAGATAGTTGTTGTTTTAGTTATAAGAGTTGTGTGCAACAAAGACTAAGTGCCATGTATTCAGCTTCAGTAGTAGATAATGTCACACTTGCTTGTTTTTTCAAAAACCAAGATATCAATGAATTTCCTATAAATTGACAGGTGCCACTTGTGCTTTTTCTATCTATTTTGCACCCGCCATAATCCACATATGTATAAGCATGCAAGTCAAATTCACAATCCTTATCATACCAAATTCCTAAATTAGGAGTATGCTTAATGTATCGAAATATCCTTTTTACAGCATTATACTATGACATTTTAGGTTTGCTTTGAAAACGTGCGCACATACAAACACTAAACATGATATCGGGTCTACTTTCTGTAAGATAAAGCCAAGAACCAATCATAGACCTATACAAACTATTATCAAAGTCTTTTCCATTCTCATCTTTATCTAGTTTAATGGTGACACTCATAGGGGTGGGGGATGGTTTCAAGTTTTCAAAATTAAACTTCTTAATCATGTCATTCACATATTTTACATGACTTATATGGATGCCTTAACTAGTTTATTTAATTTTCAAGCCAAGAAAACAATTCAATTCACTAACTACAGACATTTCAAATTCGGATTTCATGCATATTTTAAATTCTTCAACAAGTTTATGAGATGTAGATCCAAAAATAATGTCATCAACATAAATTTTAATAATAAGTAAATCCGATTTTTCTTGTTTCAAGAATAAAGTACTATCTATGGTGCCTCTTTTAAATCCATTTTCTAAAAGAAAAGTAGCAAAACGATCACACCAAGCTCTAGGTGCTTTTTTTAAACCATATAGTGCCTTCTTTATTTTGTACACATGATTAGGATATTTGAAATCCTCAACACCGGGTGGTTGTTTCACATATACTTCTTCTTGTATAAAGCCATTTAAATATACCCTTTTTACGTCCATTTGATAAATTTTAAAATCCTTCATGCAAAAAAACAGCAAGTAATAATCGTATGGCTTCTAAATATGCTACGGGTGCAAATGTTTCGTCGTAGTCTATTCCCTCTTCTTGATTATATCCTTGTGCTACAAGCCTTGCTTTGCTTCTAATGACTTTTCCCTCTTCATTCATTTTATTTCTAAAGACCCACTTCGTGCCTATTATCGTTTTATCTTGTGGTCGTGGCACTAAATCCCACACATCATTTCTTGTGAATTGATTTAATTCATCATGCATAGCGTCAATCCAAGAAGCATCATTCAAAGAATCAAATACATTCTTGGGTTCAATTTCGGATATCATAGCATGGAATTGATTTATTTCATCCGGATTTATTCTTCTATGTGGTCGGACACCTTGTGTTATGTCACCTATCATGATCTCTATGCCATCTTGGTTGATCATTTTCTAAGTTTTCATGCATTTCTAAGTGATCATCCATTTCTGGTGTGTCGGGTTCATTATGTACGATATTCTCTTCATATCATCTAACACGGGCTTTAGTTCAAAATCATCGTCATATTCTTTATCTATTTTAAAATCACCGAATTCATTAAACTTCACATGAATAGATTCTAAAATATGTCTAGTAATAAGATCATAACATCTATACACCTGAGAATTCACAGAATATCCAACAAAGATGCATTCAATTGATTTAGACTCAAGTTTATCTAGATTATCTTTTGTACTCAAAACAAAGCATTTACAACCAAACACACGAAAGTAATCAATTTTAGGCATGCGATCATTTACTATTTCATAAGGAGTTTTATTTATTTTCTTTCTAATCGACAAGCGATTAACTATATAGCATGCATAATTTACAGCTTCCGCCCACAAAAATCTAGGCAACTTATTTTCACATAGCACGGTTCTAGCAATTTCTTGTAGTGTCCTATTATTTCTTTCTACTACTCCATTTAATTGTGGTGTTCTAGGTGGCGAAAAATCGTGTTTAATACCTTTTTCTTCACAAAATGCAATCATGTCATTCTTTTTAAATTCTCCGCCTCTATCGCTCCTAATCTTTTTCACATTCAAAACATACTCAGTTTCAAGTTGTTTTATTATTTTAGCAATTTCAATGGCACTATCATCTTTATTCGCAAGAAATAAAGTCCATGTATAGGGAGAAAAATAGTCAAGGACAACACATGCATAATGTCGCCCACCAAGACTCCTAGTATGACTAGGACCAAACAAGTCAATATGTAATAATTCTAACACTCTAGAAGTGCTAATTTCATTTTTAGATTTATGTGACTCGTGTGTTTATTTGCCTTTAATACAAGATCCACACAACTGAATGTTGTCTAAATCAAGTTTAGGCAATCCTCGTACTAGATTCTTTCGTTGATGTTTTTCAAGAGTTGAGATGCCAATGTGTCTTAATCGCCTATGCCACAAATTTACGTTAGGTTCATTTGACATAAAACATTTAAATTTAGCGTCTAACATGTCATCCATAGAAAGTGTAAAAATATTTCCTTCTCTTTTTCCTTTTAATATTGTTTCTCCTTTTTTATTTACTATGTTGCAATATGGGTGAGTGAAACACACATCAAAACCGTTGTCAAGAAACTGTGAGATGCTAAGCAAATTATAGGATAGATTACTTACCAAGAAGACGTTGGAGATTTGAAGAGTACTTGGGCTTTCAACTGTACCTTTTCCAATGATTCTTCCTTCGTTGTTGTCTCTAAAGGTCACCGATCCACCTTTTGTGACCTTTTTCAGCTTTGAAAGCAAGCTCGGGTCACCCGTCATGTGCCTCGAGCAACCACTGTCAAGGAACCACTTGATTGATGTACTTTTAGATGTATGTGTTCCATGCAATGTGTAACAACGATTTAGGTACCATTTTATTTTGGGTCCTTACGAGTTAGTTCTTCACCCCTTTGTTAGAGTACCTTTTGGTACCCGTACTTGGGTGACCTTTCTCAGTCTTACAAATGGTGAGAATATATATGAAGAAGCAACATAATAGACATTAGGTGGTAATGCATTTGGCCTTTGTCCGAGAATCCTATTGTGAACATGGTATGGTTTTTGTTTTTGATATGTTTTTGTGTTAGTGTGCATGGTGCATGATCTAGATGCATTTATGGTAAATGAATGTTGTGTATGCATCAATGATTTCTTTTCATATTTATACGCCACAAAATTATATCTTGTATGATATGAAGAAGAAGCACGATGAGATAAAGTAGGGGGATCTAGGCGTCCTTTTAGGCGCCACATTTGTCTTGAGTGCATCTGTTTTCTTAGATGAAGATAGAATGAATTTGGTTGATTTATTTTCTGTCTCATTTTTCTCGACATATCCTAATCCGGTTTTGTTGCTATCATGCTTTTGTGAAGAGATGACGCGATCTAGCATGTTTGTACTTGTGTCAAACTATTTCACCATTTTTTCTATATCTGCATTCCTTGATTTCAAATTTGAAATCTCAGATTTTATTTCATTATTTTATGTCGTCAATGATGAGACCTTTCATTTCAATGCATTGATGGTGCAAGACGACTCTTCTTTTAAATCGTTTAATTGAGAAACAAAGTTCGTGTTAGATGATTATAACAACTTCTTGTCTTCAATTAACCGTTTCTTTTCTTTTGTAAGAGTCTTTGTGAATTTATGTAGTTCAAGATATTGACTACACAAATCATCATAGGAAGGTTCGGAATCAGAATCAGAATCAAAACATACCTGATTTGATGCTTTGGATGCAAAGCATACTTGTGCCATCTCTTCTTCGGTATCATCAGTCTCAGAGTCAGATGAATCACTCCAAGTAGAGGCCTTGAGAGCTCTTCTTGAATTCCTTTGTTTAGGTTCTGAGATGGGTTTATTCTTGTTCAATTCCTTGTCACGGTTTTTGTTTGTTTGTTTATCCTTGTTCACGTACAAGGTTAGACCACATCAGAAATGAGGTATTTCGAGAAATGTTAGGTGTGGCTAGTATAGCAAATAAGATAAAGGAGGGAAGAATGAGATGGTTTGGGCATGTCAAGCAGAGAAAGACAACAGCATTGGTCTAGAGGGGAACAGGAGTAAAGGCAGATCCAAACTGAATTGGGATGAGCATATTAGGCACGACCTACTAGATTTGCACTTCTCTGAGGACATGGTCCAGGATAGGAGTTTATGGAGACATAATATTAAGGTTAACGAGGTATAGGTCACATATAGAGACACATTAGAGTATATTTAGGGACATAGATAGGCGTGGACACTATCTTCGTTTTAGGTTGACTTTGCACTTGTTTGTTTATCTTTTACCTTCTTTTGCATTACATGTACATATACGCGTTATGTGTATTTTAATATCGAAAGCCTCTTCTTTGTATTTTCCGAATTCTCTCACTAGCACACTAACACATCATATCCCTATTATTATGTCATCTATGCAGGTACATATAGAGCTGGAGGTTTCACTGGAAGCAGACTCTCTATCCCTTGGGACAGAGGTATTGTTTTGCCTACCACTTACCCTTCCCAGACCCTAGTGATAGCTTTTGCTGTCGCTGGGATATACTGGGTATGGATGATGATGATGATGATGATGATGATGATGATGTTTGTCCTTGTTCGGACAGTCATATGACAAGTGTCCAAGTTTCCTACATTCATAGTATTTTATGTCTTTTTCGCTATTTCTATTTTTATTTCTTTTAGTTTGAACAGCTTGAGGTTTGTTCTTTAATGACTTTCTCATAAATTTTCTCAAACCTTTAGCCAATAATATTAGATCTTCATTGTCCGATTCAGTATCACTATCATCTACGTGATCAGAAGAGGTAGAGACGTATTCATTTGATTTAAAAGCAATAGTCTTACCTTGTTTTGACATTGATTCCGATTTCCTTAGTGTAAGTTTGTTTTTGTATACCTTTAAAGATCCGATTAGTTCTTCTATTTTTATTGTTCTCGTTTCTTTACTTTCCTCAATTGCTGTGACTTTGGGGTCCCATTCGGATGGGAGACTCTTTAGCACCTTTTGAACTATTTCCTGCATAGAAGAAGCTTTTCTAAGAGACTCAAGAGAATTATAGATGTTAGTCAACCGTAAATCCATATCAACAATAGATTCATTTGACAATAATTTGAAGGACTCAAGTGTGGACATAAGCATATTTATTTTAGACTCTTTAACTTGACTGGTCCCTTCATATTTCATCTCAAGAATTCTCCACATCTCTTTGGCACTAGAGCAATTAGACACGTAAAAGTAGTTGCATGGCTATAGCATTCATACTCAATTTCTTTTTGTCATCACTAGCATATTCTTGTTTCGGTTTTACGACCTCTAGTGTGAATCCATCAATAGTAGATAACTTAGAAGGGATAAAAGGACCATCTTCTATAATCGACCACAAGTCTATATCAATGGCCATAAGAAAAAGTTTCATTCTAAGTTTCCATTTATGAAAGACTCACTGTCAAAAAGAGGAGGCCTTTGACTCGACATACCTTCTTGTTCGGTCTTGTGACTAGTGATTGCCATCTCACAAAGATCGTTGGATCCTCTTGTCGTGAGTGTGCATGCACTCTGATACCACTTGTAGGACCTTTCCAGCACCACTAGAGGGGGAGGGGTTGAATAGTGGATGCAGAAAATTTGGTTTTTAAAAACTTTTGAACCAAAAACCTCACTTCTGAAAACAGTTTCTGTTTTCAGATTCTGATTTGAAATAATTAAAAGACATAGTTACAGACCTCCAAAAATTATGAAATTACGTGAGAATCTACTCTCAGATGTTCTGAGTATCTTATAAAAATTTCAAATTAAAATTTCACTCCTAACCTCTTGAAAATACCTTTTTGGTCAGATCGCGCAAATCTGTCAGAAACAGTACTCCGACTTGAAAATTTTATTCCGATTAATTGATGTCTCCAAATGGTCTGAAAATTTAATGACAAGACTCTAAAGATATTTATTCTAATAGGTTGAAACAGTTTTTCAAAATTCCTTTGGTAAATATGTCAATCACGTTGATGTTCTCAGTCTTTGCAACTCTAGAAATCGGATTGCACTAGTCTCTGAACTATTCAAGTTTGACTGACTTATACTTATCTAAATTAGTTGAAACTTGTGCCAAATGAAAACTAGAAGATGTGGCTATTTTTTTGCAAAATTTTATGATTTTAGGAGTTTGCTTACTATTTTTACCTTTGCAATGAAATTGATGCAGAATGCTGGAAACTGAAAGTAAAGTGCAACAAAGTAAAGACACCAAGGATTTTATACTAGTTCGGTTAAATCAACCTACTATAGTCTTCGAGGACACCTTCCTCAGTTATCACTAAACACAATAATCATCTTACCACAAGGGTGACTGGAGTTACACACTAACTCCACCCTTTTACAAACAATACAATCTAGCAAACGGATCACGGACACCACCACCAAACGAATGAAGGTTTGATCACACCTTGATCAACCTTTTACAACAATTGAAACGTGTATGTTGGTATATTCAGATCCTATATAAAATCAAGATTATATGAAAAATAGGCTTGAGAGAAGAAGAAGAAGAAACAAAGGTAGAAGAAGAGAGTAGAAGATCCTTTTGCACTTGAGAGAAATATGAGAGTTGTCTTAGCCTTGTTTGCACTACTTCTCTTCTTTTATGCACCTCATGGCCGCCACCTTAGGGCATCTTCCATTCTTGAGAATTCTCTTTAATTTCATTGGCAGATTTCCTTGTGTAGAGATGACACCATCTTGCTTACTTGGCACACTATGATTGGAAGGATGACTTGACCTTGCTTACTTGTCACTTGATGATTGGTCTAACTAGGCATCCTTTAATGTGCTGTAAAATTCTGAAAAAACTCATAAAACATGTGCAAAAATATAGTCAAAATATTACGAAGAAATCTCCATTCAATCCCTTTAATTTTGGGATGCAAATTAAGCATCAGTAACACCATAAAATCGGGCACTCTTAGTAGCATGTGCTGAAATTTTCAGCATGTGGCTATTTTGAATTCCTTCCATAAGTAGTATCCTCTTTTATGTTACTAACCTTGTGTGGCATATTATCCACCAATTGAGATGCCAACTAAGCTCCACCTAGGCTCCATTGAAGGTGAAATAGGCTTGTGATATAGCTAGGCATGTGCTGAAATTTCACTTTAGTAACTTTTTCAAATAATGCACAATATTTACACATATATGGTAAATTGCAATCAGTCCTAATTTGGATTTTCTAAAACACTTTAGCACGTCTTGAATGTGTAAAAATTTTCTAGATACATGTTACATACCAGGCCAAAAAACGTTCCATGTGTTGTGTTCGTAGAAAACCGAATTTTCCACTTTCGTCGATTATGTGATTTTTCTCTGATTAAATTCAAACTTCTTGCACATGTCATATATGTTGTGTCACACATAATAATCATAAAATAAAGTGTATATTCAGCTCTAATGGCTGATGGTATAGGCGCCCCATGTGCTTAAAAGAATTGAATTTAGAATCTCCACAAATTTGGCCTAAATTGTGGGTGATTTGTGTGTGCCAACATGGAATGCTTTAGTGGTTTACTTGAACATGTGAGCTACGAAACTTTTGCCTATTTTTGAAGTATATGGGCTGGCTATCTTTATATGGAAAGTATGTGATACGTCGGTGAAGTTTCTGTAGTCACCCGATACGACAATTTTCGGTTTATAACCTTGTAACATGTCGTTATAATTTTGTCATCACCATGACTTATATCATATGATATAAGACCTGAATATATTCATAAATATGAGGTGCATATAGTGGTGTGACGTTGACATACGTTTATGATATATTTAACGTGTCGGCAGTACGTCGAAATATATGTGTATTGTGCTTTTTTTAAAAAAAATATGAATATTTGTTTTAGGCAAATAGAAACTTTATTATGTAGCCTCTCTTATGGCGGAGGAATACCATATGACAAAAATGAAACGGAAATCATCATATGAGAATAAATAATATAAGTACATAATGGAAGTGAATGTGCAACAATATATGATATGTCGCATTAAAACCTTGCCATGTAAAACCCCCTTGTGGATAAAACCATGGAGAAGGGAAAAGTGTGCATATTTATATTGTTGCATGCATTTCACTGTGCAATCCGAAACATAAAGTAGAACGAGAATATAATGAATGTGCTGAAGCCTAGTCGAACAGAAGATAGCGCAATACACGAATACTAGATATTAGGCATCCACATCAGAAGAAGGCCGAAATGTGGGAAATGTAGAGTCAGTCAAGACGATACCCCGAAGATACGATGGAAGGGCTGCCAAACGAGGATAGTATGCAATAGTGGTACGCCCTAACGCTTCTTGCGCCAAAAAATGTGCAGCCTGATTCACCTCACGAGGAGCATAATGCAAGCAGATGGAAGAGGCACAGAGAAGGACCCGAAGTCTGTGTAAATCTGGAGCAAGCATGGTAGAAGTATGCATAAAATAAATTAACTGCTGAGAATCAACCTCAACCTCAACCTCAAGATGTCCATATCGTGGAAGATAATATATAAGAGCAATAAGCACTGTTTGAGCTTCAACACATAATGGATAATCACGTCGCAATGGGAAAGAGAATGCATGAATCATAGAGCCTGCTGTATCCCAAACAATCGCCCCACCGCCTGCTGCATGTCGACCAACAGACGCATCCGTATTCAACTTTAATATGCCTGTTGGAGGAGGACACCAACGAATGATCCAAACCCTATTCGATCGAAGTAGGGGAGAGAGGCCCATGATAACCACCCGTGGAACATTTTCTGAAATCTTTGTTCCACTTTGTGATTTTGCCAATAGGAAAATGTCGCTCCTAGTATCTTTAAGGATGGCACGTTGTGACCATGATCCATCACCAAACACCAATGCAGCATAGTTCTTACATATATCAAAAAAGAGAATACCCAGATATATTTGCTGTACATGGCCTAAAAACTTTGATGGTGCCTCTAACCATACCATTATTAGGAAAGTGCACCAGTCCCTGGCTCGGTGTGCAGCAATGTCAAGCAAGTCATTGAAATAATGGCGGATAAGACTAATTCCGAGCATTGATAAAAAAAATGATTGGTAGTTGCAGAGTCCGAACGGCAAAAAGGACAAATACTTGGCAGAACCTGTACAAATCAAGGCACAACATCCGGTAATGGTAATGCATGATGTAAAAGTTTCCAAAGAAATACCTGATCATTGGACGTTGGCGATGCATCCAAATAATGGTATTAGATAGCTGTGTTATAGTAGGTCGACAAAAAGCTTCATAAGCATTATGAAGAAGAAACTGTCTAGAGGTAGTAGGATATATTGGCATGTTGCCGTCCTAGTGTACTAGCAAAGAGCAACGTGGGTGAATACCAAAAATTCTTCTCCAACCTGGAGAATCATATATACGAGGGACGAAGTTGTCACCTCTTCGATATTGCAAACGCATATATTCACTCCACAAGGATGTACTTGTATGATAATTCCACCATAGATTGGCTGTGAAGGCCTGTTGAATCACACTTAGTCTCCTAAAATGTAGGCCGCCCTCTAATTTTGAATGACATACTCTAGACCATGCTACCCAGTGGCGACGATCAACACCCCACAAAAATCTCACAAAGTGACGCTCCAATGCATGAATAATGCTACGTGGCAGGCATGCAGGCGCAAGGACATGAGTGGGTATAGACAATAACACCGAACGAATGAGAACTAACATGCCTGCCATGCTCAATAAATTCGCTTGCTAATCTGGAATCTACATATTGTATAATGTCTTGGCAATGGCTTGATCGTGTTATTCCTTTATGCAAATAGGATCCCAAATATTTCATATGAAGGGTCGATTGTCGCACGCCAAGCAACATGGTAAAGACATGTCGCTGAGATACAGACACTGCTTCAGAATATACCACATAACTTTTCTGCCATTTTACAGCTTGTCCCAAAACTCGTTCATATTCAGATAAAAATTTCTTGAACTTATTCAAGTTCCTGCGATTGGCTTTGAGAAAAATTAATAAATCATCTGCATAAGACAGATGTGAAATGATCATAGGCACTCGGCCCATAGAATACGGTTGTATTACAGCTTGTGCAATCAACTGTTTTAACCCACGACTAAATCCTTCAGCTGCCAAAATGAAAAGGAGGGGCGAAACGGGATCCCCTTGCTTAACTCCTCTAGTTGGTCTGAAAAATCCATTAGGGGCGTCATTAACTGTTATTGAGATATGAGTACCCTCTAGATGATTAAGGATAAGCGTGACAAAGTACAATGAAAAGCCAAAGCATAGCAATATCGCCTTTAAATGTTGCCAACTAACACGATCGAAGGCCTTCGCCATATCCAACTTGAGAATGGCTTTGTTTGGCCGCGTACCTTTGTCAAACCAATGAAGTAATTCATTCGCCAACAATACCTGCTCAGTAATACCTCGACCCTTCTGAAATCCCGCCTGCTCTGGGGAATTTATCTTAGGGAGAATGGAATTCAAACGCATTGCAAGAATGTGGGTTTGGATCTTGCTCATAAAGGTAGATAATGCAATGGGTCGAAAATCGCTGAATGTACGCTGGGCCGTGCCTTTGGGTATCAATATGATCATAGAATGGGCCATGGCACGGGGCATTGGGAAGCCCAGAAAAAATTCTTGCACCGCTTTATACACATCCAAATATATTATCGCCCAACGGCTGCGAAAGAACCATCCATTATATCCATCCGGGCCTGCTGCACTATGTGGATCTAAACTCCAAACTGCATCCTTAACTTCCTCCAAGGTTGGCATGTGAGTAAGCATATTATTATCAGCAGATGTAACCAACGACGGAATGGAAGAGAGGAATTCTGTACTATCCTCCACTGGTTGTGCTGTGAACACGCGTGTGAAATATTCAACTACAGCCATACCTATACTCTCCGGCGTATTGCAGTAATCTCCATTCTCCGCATAAATACCATGCAACCTCTGAGACGATGTTTATCTTTTACAATGGAATGATAATAATGGGAGATGCAGTCTCCCTCCTTAAGCCACTCGAGACATGCCTTTTGCTTCCAAAATTCCATTTCTATATGTGACGCCTGCTTGAACTCAGACTGAGCTTCAAAATAAACAATCCGGTTATGCTCACTAGGATCTAGATCATATGCCATCTCCGATGAACGGGCTCTATGTTCCGAAGTTTCCAATGTACTAAAGATATTTCCAAAGATTTTTTTATTCCATCTTGTAACATCTTTTTTAAAAGCACGCAACTTTGCACACAATCCTCTCATACCACAAACTGTAGGATATGATGCATAAGCAGATCGCACAAAAACAAGAAAGTCCGGATGAGATGTCCAGGCTGTTAAAAATCGAAACGGTTTGGGTCCATGAGTTAATACATGCGAACATTGTACAACAATGGACAGTGATCAGGTGTCGTTCTGCTCTGATGAGTTAGTTTCACCAATGGATATATATCATAAAATCTGTCATTGTAAAAAACCCAATCTAACCGACGACAAATGCGGCCTAAGCCTCTCCCTCCCTACCATGTATAACGTGTTCCAACATGCAGCACCAAATGCCATTCAGCATATTGGACCATGTCATTAAAATCATACAGTGTTGACATTGCTGGACGAGAAATTCCTTTATGATCCAAAGGAGATAAAAACGTATTAAAGTCACCAGATATAATGCATGGCTCCACACATGCATCATAACATTGACGTAGCGCATGCCATAATAGTTGCATGTCCTGAACTGTATGCCGACCATAAACACAGGACACCAATATAACATGCTAATTGTGAAGCTTAAATCGAAAATGAGCAACCTGCTCCAGAAGTTGGACATCTAGTAATTCCATATATGAGTGCTTCCAAAAGCACCAAGCACGTCCCTCACAAATACTTTGAGAAGAAGTGAAACCCAGATTTATTGTGCCCTAGTCAAACGTGTATCTGATTATTGAGGCTCAATGAGAAATAAAAAGTGAATAGAGTACTGATTGATTAAAAGTCTCAAACGAAACATAGAGGTGTGCAGACCTCGCAGATTCCACGTTAACATATTCATTGAGAAAGAGTGGGGTTTAAATTGGAAGAGAAAGTAACACTACAAGTGAGCACCTGACGAGGAGGTCGTGGAATCTGAGAATGCATGCGGCGGTTATGTTTGTGTATGCAAGGTATAAAACCTTCATGATCCGGCTCAGTACTAGGATTAGATAATCGATGTAGCAGTTCAGCATCGGATTAGCTCTCCTTCACTGCTGGAATACGTCTAGACAAAGTATCGGATGAGTGCCTGTACTCATTTTGAATAGCATATATAGTATCCCTATCTGATATTGGGAGAGGCATGTGCGATAAATTGGTGTCTGAGGATGTATGGACTATATCAGGTGCTATAGGAGAGGACGGATGATCCAATAGTGTATCTTCAGACGATCTACCCAACATTGTTAAATCTTGAGTAGCTGGAGTGGAATCTTCAGCAATAATATGTACAGGATCAGATGGATCAGAGGCCATAGCAGGTGGATCCGCTGAGTATTGTGCCTCTGATAATTCCTTCAAATCAACGGCACAGACTGGAGGCACAAGATCAGTGTCAATAACTGGGATAGTTGCAGATGTATTTTCAGTTTGGGCAGAGTATAAGCAGCAGACTGTATATTCTCCTTTGGTTTTAGATGCCATTGCTATGATATTGCAGGGGGATGATCATCAGAAGAGGTCTTATCATCTCCACAGCGATCACATTTATGTCCAAGAATATTGCATTTGGCACAGTAATCAGGAACATCTTCATATACCACTGTCTGATAATGATGATGATCAATGCTTTGAATGTGTAGTTTACTCAGTAATTCCTTAGAGACATCAACTTCTATGCATACCCTAGCTACTGAAGGGCGAAGCAATTTTTGCGTGGCTGTATCCATTCGAATTGGAGTACCTATCATTGACACAATAGCAAAGAGTGCTAACTGATTCTGCAGAAATACAGGCAAACCTGGCATCGAAATCCACACAGGGACGATAGGGGCATCATATCGTGGATCAAAATCATGTGTATAATAGTGATCCGCATGTGAAATCCAAGTATATTCCAAGAACGACGACAAAAACAACGGTTATAGTCCTCCTCCTTATCAAAGCACAATAACACGTGTGATTTATCTAGTAAACCTGCATGAACGCTTCCAACAAAACCAATTCGATCCAAAGTTTTTTGAAGAGCAACCATGGATGGCCTTCCATTCCAAAAGGAACCAACAAGCGCGTAACGGAATGGAGTCAAGAGAGCCGAAACCTCAGATTCATCAAATACCATAGTTCAAGGGCAACAAATATTTGCCATATGATGTAAGCTTTAACGCTTCATAGCTTGTTAGTATGGCAACAATACATATAAAGCATATGAAGCATGTATATCACATAAACGTGTCAAATAATAATTTTCTCATGCATTTCATAAACTCGTACTATTTAAATCATGCATTTGTAAATCATTCAAACACTTTTTCTCAACAATATTTATGTCACTTATAAACATATATCTTTCATATTCTTATGGTCAAAAATTGAACATACTACATGATGATACAATCTTGATATGAACATAAGTACTCAGTCTTTGGAAATCCATGAAGGATCTAGGAACAGTACTTGCCTTGGTTCACTTTTCTTACACTTCAGATGATGATTTTCTTCACTTAGCTTGGAACAAAAATAATTCTCCTTCTTTCCTTGAGGTCACGGTTTTTGGAGGAAGAATGATAGGGTTAGTGAGCAACTTATGAAGCTAAATATATATAGTAGAATCCAACATAAGCTACAAGAATTTCTTACCTTAGTTTCCTTTGATTCTAGATTATACAACCTTCTTGAATCTCTCTTGATTGATGGAGTGTTTATGGAGCTTGATTTGAGTGATGTTGGTATGAAGAAAAGAGAAGAAAATCTTCTCCTTGTTGGGTATGAAGTTTCGGCCAAGAGGGGGAGAGGAAGAGGAGTTGGAGTTTTCTTGGATTTTCTCGGAAAGAAGATGAAAATATTTGGTTGAAGATGTAATTTTTTGAGGGGTCAAAGAAGAAAGAAAAATTCTACTTTTCCTGAGGGGGTGGCCGGCCATAAAGTGGGGGAATAGGTTTTGGGACAAACTTTGAAAAGCATGGGTTGGAGGGATGGGGTTTATGACAATATTCCTAAGCATGCAATTTGTTTATACAAAAATTCCTAAAGTGTAAGACAAGTTGTCTTACATTTCTTTTTCCTTTTTATTTTCTTTTTCTTTCATGTATATATTTGTTTTTCTTTTATTTAATGATTTATAAAATTGTTGTGTTATGTATTTCTTTTTGATTTAATTTATCCTAATAGTTTAAGTTGTTGCTATTTAGTTTTATTTGAGTTTTATCTTGTAATTGAAACATTTGTTGTCTATTTAGCTCTTGCATCGATATACAAAGAGAAATTTTATAAGTGATATACCTACGTAATTAGGTTTACTATATTAGAATCGTTACGACGTAATGGAAAAATTTCTGGATCGTAACATTCTCCCCCCTTATAGAAAGTTTCTTCCTCGAAACTTACGTACCTCATACGAAAAGTTGTGGATATTGCTTCTACATCTGCTGGTCCGGCTCCCAAGTCGCTTCTCGTTCAGTATGATTACTCCACTGTATTTTTACGAATGGAATTGTCCGTCTCCTCAATACCTGCTCTTTACGGTTCACAATCCGTATGGGAACCTCCTCATACGTAGCATCATCTTTAATTGTTACGGGCTGCTGCTCTAGTATATGAGTCGGATCGTATGCACAACGCCGCAACTGAGATACGTGAAACACATTATGTACCTAGGATAATGTAGGAGGTAGGGCCAACCGATACGCAACAGCTCCAATTCTCTCTAGAATCTCATAAGGGCCAATAAATCGAGGGCTCAATTTCTCCTTAATCCTAAATCTCGTCACGCCCTTGGTCAGTGAAACCTGCAAATATACTTTCTCGCCCACTTAAAACTCAATCGGTCGTCTCTTTATGTCCACTCATCTTTTGCTACAGTCTTGAGCAGCCTTCAATCTATCACGTATCACTTTGACCTTTTCAAAAGTCTGCTCCGGCAGTTTTGGACCTATGGTAGTTCTCTCGCCTACTTCGTCCAAATACAATACAGATTGACACTTTCTTCCATACAATGCCTCGAATAATGCCATGCTGATAGAACTGTGGTAGCTGTTATTGTATGATAACTCAATCAGCTTTACTGATTTAATACAGCTTCTCTTGAAATCCAAAGCGTAAGCACGTAACATATCTTCCAACATCTGTATGGTACACTCTGACTATCCATCGGTCTGCAGGTGAAATGCGGTACTCTTCTAGAGCTCGGTACCCATGGCATGCTGATAAGACCTCCAGAATTGCAAAGTAAAAGATGGATCTCTATCGCACACAATGCTGACAGGTGTTCCATGCAAGCTGATTATCTCATTCATATACATACTGACTAGTTTCTCTATAGACTTTTGGATCGACATCGGTAAGAAATGTGCCGATTTAGTGAGTTGATCCATCATTACCAAAATTGTATCATAACCGCTGCGAGTCTTAGGGAGTCTGGTAACAAAATCCATCGTGATATGCTCCTATTTTCATTCTGGAATCTCCAATGGCTGTAATAGTCCTGCTGGTCTTTGATGTTTCTATTTAACTTGTTGACAAGTATGACATATCTCCACAAACTCCGCAATCTGAAGCTTCATGCGGTTCCACAAGTAGTTTCTTTTAAGATCTTGATACATCTTGGTGGCTCCCGGATGGATAGATAACCATGAGTTGTGAGCGTCAGTCATGATCTCTCTCTTAATTTCATCAATATTCAGTACACACAATCTCCCATTAAACCAAAGACTGCCATCATTATGAAACTAAAAATCCTTCGCCGGTTGTTCTTTAATTTGCTTGACAATGTTTATCAACTCAGAATCATTCTTCTGTGCCTCTTTAATTCTATCAATCAAGGTAAGAGTGATCATCAAGTTAGACAGAATATTCGCAGTCAAATCAACCACAACCAATCCAGACTCGGGTATCTCCCGCTCTAGAGGCGTCTGTCAGGCATGGCTTGACTTTCTACTCAGTGCATCTGCCACCTTATTCGCCTTACCCATATGATAATGGATGGCAAGGTCATAATCCTTCATCAACTCTAGCCATCTCCGTTGCCTCTTGTTTAGCTCCTTTTGGTGAAGAGATACTTCAAACTCTTGTGATCAGTGTAAATTTCGCATCTTTCACCATATAAATAATGCCTCTAAATTTTCAATGCGAAGACAACGGCCGCTAGCTCAAGGTCATGGGTGGGGTAATTCTGCTCGTAGGACTTCAGCTGTCTTGATGCATACGCAATTATCCGCTCTTTCTGCACCTACACACAACCTACAAAGAAAGGGGTTAAAGTGTATATGTTTCACAACAGGTTACTAAACAACTAGTTGTGTCTTTGTTTACCTAATCTATTCTTAGAGGCATCACTATAAACTACGAATCCCTCTCCAGAGATTGGTTGTGCTAGCACTGGTGCCGATGTCAATTTTTTCTTAAGCTCGGTTAAGCTCTGTTCGCAATCAGAAGTCCAATCATATCGCATCTTCTTTTGCGTCAGTCTAGTCAGTGGAACTGCAATCCATGAGAATCCTTCAACCAACTTCCAATAATAACCTGCAAGTCCCTTGAAACTCTTAACCTCAGTCACATTTGTCGGTCTCATCCATTCTGTAATAGCCACAATCCTCTTTGGGTCGACTGAGATACCATCCTTGGACACAACATGACCCAGAAATGCAACAGTGGATCCAAAACTCGCAATTGCTGAACTTAGCATATAGTTGCTTCTCTATCAGTATATTCAGTGTTACCCTTAGATGCTCCGCATGGGTAACCTCGTCCGGTGAATATATCAGAATATCATCAATAAAGACAACTACACACTTATCCAACTGATCTCGAAATACTATGTTCATCAGATCCATGCTGTGGGAGCATTCGTCAATCCAAATGGCATTACCACGAACTCATAATGTCTACATCATGTACGAAAAGCAGCCTTAGCAATATCTTTCGACTTGATCTTTAACTGATGATAACCAGAGCATAGATCAATCTTGCTGAACACCTTAGCACCTCTTAACTGATCGAACAAATCATCGATCCTGGGCAGCGGATATTGATTTTTAATAGTGATCTTATTCAGCTCTCAGTAATTGATGCAGAGTCTCATGCTGCCATCTTTCTTCTTTAACGAACAAAACTGGGCTCCCCAAGATGATACACTATGCCATATAAATTTCTTATCCATCACTTCCTGCAACTGTGCTTTCAATTCCTTCAACTCTTCTGGGGCCATTCTATACGGGGCCTTTGAGATCGATTCAATTCCTGGAACGACATTAATCTCAAAATCTATCTCCCTGTCTTGAGGTATCCTTGGCAGATCGTCTGGAAAGGCATCTGTGAACTCCTTGACTATCGGAATACTATTGATTGACGGTGTCTCTAAATCCTCGTTGAGAGCATACACGAGAAATCCTTCACCACCCTTCTTCAGCGCTCGAAACGTATGTGTTGCTGTCAGATAGATATTCTGTGGTATCTTCTTCAACTTAGAATTTTCCTGGTAGATCACTTCCTCTTGCGTCGGATCCTTAATCATCACACGCTTACCACAATAGTCGATGTAGGCATAGTGTTAGGTTTGGCCATGGAGTGGGGGAATAGGTTTGGAGACAAACTTTGACAAGCCTGGGTTGGAGCGATGGGGTTTATGACAATATTCCTAAGCATGCTATTTGTTTATGCAAAAATTCCTAAAGTGTAAGACAAGTTTCTTACTTTTCTTTTTTCCTTTTTCTTTTCTTTTTCTTTCATGTATATATTTGTTTTCCTTTTATTTAATGTTGTATAAAATTGTTTTGTCATGTATTTGTTTTTTATTTAATTTATCCTAATAGTTTAAGTTATTACTATTTAGTTTTATTTGAGTTTTATCTTGTAATTGAAACGTTTGTCGTCTATTTAGCTCTTGTATCGATATACCAAGAGAAATTTTATGAGTGATATACCTACATAATTAGGTTTACGGTATTGTAATCGTTACACCGTAGCAAAAAAATTTCCGGGTCGGATCTGGTAGAACAGACGTGTGAAAAAGTCAAAATTATCAGAGAGAGACTAAGGGCCGCAGAGAACAGAAGCAAGATTTAGGTCGATACAAAGAGACGCTCGGTCGACTTCCAAGAAGGTGAAAAAGTTTATCTAAAGATGTCTCCAACCAAAGGAGTGATGCGGTTCAGTGTCAAAGGAAAATTGAGCCCGGATTTGTCAGATTGTACGAGGTGCTAGAGAGAATCGGAGAAGTAGCATATCGTTTGGCACTGCCTCCAGCCCTATCGCAGCTGCACGATGTTTTCCACATATCGCAACTGCACCGATACGTACACAACCCGAGTTGCATCTTAGATGAGCAGCCCCTGAAAATCCAAGAAGATGCTACCTATATCGAGGAATCAGTTCGGCTAGTGGACTATAAGGAACAAGTACTTCGGAAGCGCTCGATCCCATTTGTTAAATTGCAGTGGCAGAATCATTATGAACAAGAAGCAACTTGGGAACCGGAGCAGAGTATGCGAGAGCTGTATTCTCATCTATTCCATAAGGTACGTAAAGTTTCAAGGACGAAAATTTTTATAAGTAGGGGAGGATGTTGTAACCGTCTCCATATTGTTATAAATTTTATTGCGCGTCACAGGTATAGTGTCCGGTCAATAGAATGAATAGTTTAACAAGTTAAGGTAATGGGTAAATAAATACTCATCGATCACTTTAATAACAAATAATGCAATACATGGGTGATACAAAAATGCCATAGCCATAATGAAAATGAGAAATCCCCATATTACCCTCCCAAAACTTTGGCCCCTATGCTACATAGGACAAGAAAGTGTTTTCAAGATAACCATAAAATATGATATCTTGCAAAAGTTATCGTACAAGGAAAAAGATGCCTAGGAGAACCCAAAAAGCTTACCTTCCTTCTAAAAACTTCAAAAGGTACCTAAAACATGGGAAAAAGCTTCCAACCTCAACATGATGGATGGTATGCTGAAGGAAATATCTTGCTACCCCTTTTTACCTTGAACTTTCGGCCAACTCCTTAAAACAAGGGGTTTTGGGACTTAAACCACTATCACACATTATCTCTCCCTCATCATTCCTTTCCTTCAACAAGAAGAACAACTCCCATCCATTTCTCCCTACAACCCGAGAACACCAAGAGCCAAGGAAGAGAAGGTTCAAGACATTTCAAGGTAGCTAACACCAACACAAGGTAAGACCTTCAAGCTATTTAACTCTTTAGCCCTTAAATTCCCCTTAGAACTCCTCCTCGCCTATGATTTCTATCCACAAACCGTGTCATGCAAAGGTTGAAGAAGGAGGTGAAGTGTATTTTTAAGTCAAGGAGAGAAGAAGGTTCAAACTTAGAGAAACTAAGGTATGATGATAACCTTCCTTGTATTTTAGCATTCCATCTTCAAGGTTCCTCAAGGTATTCATTTCTTCTTTTTATCCCACCAAACCGTACGCCTTAGACAAGGAGGAGGTAAAATTTTCCAACTCATCCAAGGAACAACCGAGGCTTGGAGAAGGAAACCAAGTGCTTTAAGCTTCAACCTTGAACTAAAGAGACAAGTATTCTTACTTGGTTCTACTAGGAAATGTACATGAGCCTTGTCTAAGTATGCTCTTGGTTTAGATTTGGCCATGCATGAGGTTTAGAGATGGTTTGAATACTAGCCTTAACAAAGATGAGAACTTTAAGAAAAGATAAAAGAATTACCCACTCATTTATGTTATTTGAGGTTGAGTTTTGTAAATTCATCAACTAACTAGCTGAAGAAGAAAATTTGAGGGGGCTCGTACCCCTTGTGTAACCCACGGTTTTCGGGGGTAATAAGGGAGAAATAAATTATTCACCCTTGCATCACCAAATGTGATGAGAATGATGATTTTGGAAAGATATTAGTAAGAGATTAGGAAGGCCAAAGTAATACATGTTGGATAATGGAAATTGATATTAATGGATGTACCTTCCCCCTTGGAGATACACGGCCAAGGGGTTGGAAAATGGGATAAAATACCCCACGGTTTAGGGGATAAATTAGGTGAAAGAATATGTCATCTTCAATAATTAGAACACATATTAGTTGTTGTTAGTGAGAAGTTAGCCAAACAAAGACTGTGTGATTGCGGGCGTGCTGTGTAGGAGGGAACAGTCACAGTTGAGCCTAAGTGAGGAAAACGAAAAATATATTGTTTGTACAATATATCAACTATATAGATAAATGTTGCACAAAATGCATGCAAACTGTAAGCATATGTAGCATATTCAATATGTTAATTTATTACTCAAACATCAAACCCACATAACGCTTTATACATAATTTCCTATATACATGACTGATATTAAGTAACGTTAGTTTGCTAAATAATTATGTATGGTTAATGTTTTGCATACTGCCGTTAAAAATTAAAGTGCACACTAGCTATGTATCAATTATATGAAAGTTTAGATGGAATGTTTATATAATATCTGTTTACACATTAGTAATTGTTGATAATATTCAAATGAAAGGAGATTAAAGAATGTTCTAGTAATTAATGGTCATCACTTGTACACCATACAATTCGTCCAAAAGAAAAAAAAATAAATGAAAAGGGGAGTCGGCCGAACGAGAGCTTGACCCACTCTTGAAGGATGTAACAAGTTAGTAGACATACTAGACCCAGACATCATATCACTGCATGACATGCATCTCATTGTATTGTTTTGGAGAGAGATGGTTTTGGTTTTGAAGTTATAAACGATTTAAAAACCCGTATCGAATGAACTGTCACTACGAACGGCTTTGGTATTGTATTGTATCGGGCCGTGTGTAATTCCTCTTGTAGGTTACTAGAATATTGTATTGTATTAGCCCATGCGTAATTCCTCTCGCAGGTTGTCGGGATATTGTGTAGACGGAGTCATTCGTCGCCGACTTATGGTTTATACGGAGAAAAGAAAATTCATGGCTGTTCTAATGCATTTTATTGTACTGTTTTTTTTGCACCGTATCGCATTGCATCATATGACATTATTGTTGGACAGTAATAGTGGCTAGTTCTTCTTGGTGTTTTTTTCTTTCTATGCCTTATTTTACCAGTATGGCCGTCGGCACGAAAATCACTAGGTATGTGAATTTATTCAGTATTGTAAATGTCACTGTAAGTACTTATTCATCGTTCAGGTATACTTCCCAGTGGATCAGTGGGTCTAATTGCTGGGTGATTACTTATCACTCACTCTGTCATTCTCCACATTTTTTCAAGCCCCGAGAGTACGAAGTAGAGTACATCGAGGATGAGCCGCAGAAGGAGTATCCTGGAGAGTAGGAGTGGAAGCAGCCACTTAGCCTCTTTGTTGGTGATGTTTTGGTGTAACGAACTATTGGCATTATCTTTTGGACTGCATTTTGGAGACTCGCTATGGTGTATGATGATGTGATAATGAATGTTCAAGTTTTATTTCTGCCATGTTACCGCGACTGTCGTGATGTCTAACACGGCAATCCATAGCGTGCTCATGGACTGGCTTGCGTATCACATCGATGCCTTGTACTTTCCGTAGCGAAGTACGGCGGACGTATCGTACGTGGGCGAAGCCTGGTTACGGGGGGCTACAGTTTGTATCAGAGCCCGACGCTCCATATCCATGGAAAAGTATAGAAACCTAAGTATCGATCTTAGAACTCTAAGTAACGATCTTAGATGTAAGACAAGATCTTAGTGGAGGGCGTTGGCCTTAGTATAGGAAACCTAGAACAGCTCTAGGATTGCCACCCGAGTAAGTTTTTGAAGAGTAATAAACTTAAATAACTCTCCACGCTAAAACTACAAGCAACCTCCTACATGAATTAAAACAAGTCTTAACGTGGATCATGGAGTCTTTCTTGGAATCGGAGCAGCCAAAACTAATAAATATAACACCTTTTGTCTGTTTAACTGCTATTCATTGTTTAATTTATATCATGTGCGCATAATATGAAGCTTATGAAAGTGCATATGCCTTGTCCTTATGGGAGATCTACTAGGGCCCAGCCCGCTTTGCCCGTGCCACATATGCCTGCTCCACCGTAGCCTAAGGGGCCAGCGCCACTGCCACCACGTGCACCAGCTCCGTCACCATCGTAGTATGGGCAGTTTCAACCGCCTCCTCCTCCACCTGGACAATACCCACCACCACCGTAGGGCCCCTACCCACCTCCGCAGATGCATTATTATCCTCATATGCCTGATATGATAGCTTTTCAGGCGTTTTTTTCAGATTATGGCGCAAGTTGGGCAGGCCATGCTTCAAAATCAGACAGCCCCTCTGCCCCCACCTCAGCAGCAGGAGCCGTAGATAGGGCCTAGATTTTATTTTGGTGAAATGAAGAGAGCAAGGGTTCCTACATTTGAGGGAGAATCTGATCCGGATGCCGCAGAGAAATTGCTGAACGAGATTCAAAATTGTTTTGAGCTAATTCAAGTACCGGACGACATGAAAGCGAATGTCATTCGGCCTTTCCAGATTGGAGAGGCCAATTAGTGGTGGAAAACACATTTATAGCCTCTACCTCGACCAATACAGTGGACTCGATTTCTGGAAGAATTTTTCAAGTTTTGCATCCCTTCGTCTGTGACAATTCAGAAGATGAGTGAGTTTGAATATCTGAAGCAAGAAGCAAAAATGACCATCGCTAAATATGACAATCGATACATTGCTTTGAGGAGGTACGTGCCATCGACGATGAATGATGAAAATTTAAAGATGCTTAAGTTTGAGAGGGGTTTGACTCTACGCATCCGCACATGGCTCATCAATGCAAATCCAAGAAATTTCAGAGAGCTTTTGGATGCATGTTATCACATTGTGCGGGACATCATCCGGAGAGATGAAGATTTCAGGGGTAAGAGACCTAGAGAGTCAGGAGAAGAGCGGACAAGTTGATGGAACAAAGCAGCCGAGAAATATGCGGGCCGACCATAGTGTCAGTTCAGGGCACCACAGCGGCCACATCATCCACCACATCAACCACAGTCGCAGCAGCAGAAACCTCAGACACAGCAGCCTGCTATTCGCCTGTGTCCCACTTGCCAGAAGTGGCATGTTGGTGATTGTTTATAAAAGACCTGAGGTTGTTTCAATTGCGAGAAGACTGGCCCTAGAGTAAGAGACTGCCCTGAGCCAAAGAAGCAAGCACCACAGCCAAGAAATCAACCCTAAGCTAATGCCACGGTTCACATCATGACAGATGCAAAAGTCGGAGAGACCCCGGACGTGGTTACAGGTACGTCTAAAACAGGCATTATAATTAATTGCCTTACTTTTCTCTAAACTTATACTTGAATGAGTAAATGCTTCAAGTGTGATATTAGTATGCCAAGTGCCTGCAAATGTGCTTTTTGACAGTGGCACAAACCACTCCTTTGTATCTAAAAGGTTCACTAAGAACCTAAATAGCTGCCCCCTCTGGTTAGAGACCCTAGATCAAGTGCAAGCGGCTGGCAATCAGGTACTTGTGTCACATCACCTATACAAGAGTTGCGCAGTGAAGATGGAAGAACAACAATTCGAAGCTGATCCGATTCTAATTCTGATGGGAGATTTTTACATCATCTTGGGCATGGACTAGGTGTTTAAAAATCATGCCCACATCGATTGCCGTGGGAAGGGGGTGATTATTAAGGACCCTACTCGCACAAAAATTTTGTATTAGGGAAATGCTAAACTGAAGAAGATTCCGAAAAATATTTGCCTGACCACTGCTCAGGCCTATCGAGCATTGAAGAAAGGATGTGATGGATTTCTGGTGTATGCTTTGAGCATGGAACAAGAATTACCCTTACTCAAGCAAGTTCTAGTGGTGAGAGAATTCCCTGATGTATTTCCTGATGAACTACCAGGTTTACCACCCGACTGCGAAGTAGAATTTGAAATCAATATTATTCTGGGGGTGGAACCCATCTCGAAGGCCCCCTACCAAATGGCACCTGCTGAACTGAAAGAATTGAAAGAACAGTTGCAAGCGTTGATCGAGAAGAAGTTCAATCGTCCTAGTGTGTCTCCATGGGGTGCTCCTGTACTCTTTGTGAAAAAGAAGAATGGAAGACTGCGCTTATGCATCGATTACTGGGAACGTAACAAGATCACGATCAAAAATAAATACCCGCTGTCAAGGATTGATGACCTATTTGATCAGCTACAAGTAAGTAATCTGATTTAAACCATTATTATGGAATCATGATATGTATACCAATATGTGAACTAACTCCGTTGTAGGGAGCTAGAGTATTCAGCAAGGTTGACTTATGCTCCAGTTATCATCAATTGAAGATAAAGGCAGAGGACGTGGAGAAGACTGCCTTTCAGACTCGTTATGTTCATCACGAGTTCCTCGTGATGGCTTTCGGATTGACCAACGCACTGGCTACATTTATGGACCTAATGAATACGGTCTTTTGGGAGCAGTTGGATAAGTTTGTAGTGGTATTCATTGATGATATTCTGATCTATTCACCGGACCAAGAATCGCGTGCTGAAAATCTGAGAATTGTACTAAGCATACTGCACCACAAAACTTTGTATGCTAAATTCAACAAGTATGAATTCTGGCTGCACAGCGTGACTTTCTTGGCCCACGTAGTGTCTGTAGATGGTATCTCGGTTGATTCTAGAAATATTGAAACAATAACTTAATGGCCCAGACCGACTAACATGATCGAAGTCAGAAGTTTTCTATTGCTTGCAGGTTACTACCGCAAGTTTTTCGAAGGATTATCTCGAATAGTGGCTCCACTCATGAGGCTTACACAGAAGAAAACTAAATTCGAGTTGACACATGAATGTGAGAAAAGATTTGCAGAGCTCAAGAAGAGGTTAACCACTGCCCTAGTCTTGGCCCAGCCTTTCCCAGGTGAAAAATTTGTTGTATATAGCGACGCCTCAAAAAAGGGGCTACGTGAGACTTATATTGATTTTACCTTTAAAAGTAAATCCTTTAATTGTAGGGTGTGTGCTAATGCAAAAAGATCGAGTGATCGCATATGCCTCACGTCAGCTTAAGGCATAAGAGCATAATTATTTGGTCCACTATTTGGAGTTAACCGTGGTCGTTTTTGCTCTGAATATATGGAGGCACTATTTGTGCGGCGAAAAGTGTGAGATCTATACCGACCATAAAAGTTTGAAGTACCTCTTCATCCAAAAGGAATTAAACATGAGACAACGGCGATGGCTTGAGCTGATTAAGGATTATGACCTCACCATCCAGTACCATCCTTGAAAGGCAAACAAGGTACCAGACAGATTAAGTCGAAAATCAAGACATGCCCGATAGTCCCCTCTTGAAAGAGAGATAGAAAAGTTTGGACTCAATATCGTGGATTCTGTTGCTAATGTTCTTGGCACCGTGATCATCATCCCTTCACTGATTGACAGAATTAAGGAAGCTCAGAAAAGTGATGATGCTTTGATGAAAATCATGAGCAGATTACAGGATAAGCCGAATAATGATTTCCAAATCCGATGCAATGGTAGTCTCTGGTTCCAGAACAGACTCTGTATACCTAACATTGATCCTCTCAAGAATTAAGTATTAAGTGAAGCTCACAACTTGCGATTGTCAATCCACCCCGGTGCATATAAAATATACCACGACATGAAGAGAAATTAATGGTGGAATGGAATGAAGCGGCAAATCACAGAGCATGTAAAGCGATGCCTTGTATGTCAGCAAGTCAAGGCCGAGCATCAGCGACCCACTAGACTATTATAACCTCTGGAAGTTCCTGAATGGATGTGGGACCATGTAACCATGGATTTCGTTACCATCCTAGCCAGGGCCAGAAATGGAAATGACACGATATGGGTGATAGTTGATCGTCTCACAAAATCTGCTCACTTTTTACCCATGTCTATTCGTGCATCGCTGGAGAAATTGGCGACTATGTGTATGGATGATGTAGTCAGTTACACGGAGTACCTTTGAGCATTGTCTGCGACCAAGACCCCCGTTTCACGTCGATATTCTGGACTGCCCTGCAACAAGCTTTGGGTACCGAGATCTAGACGAGCACTGCTTTATACCCTAAGACTAACGGACAGTCAAAACGGACCATACAAACTCTCGAAGATATGCTTCGGGCATGTGCCCTCGACTTTAAAGGTAGCAAGGATAAGTCAGTAAAGTTGATCGAATTCTCCTACAATAACAGTTACTATCGATCGATTGGCATGGAACCGTTCGAGGCACTGTATGGGCGTAAGTGCCGATCGCCTCTATACTGGGATGAGATTGGTGAAAGGGCACTGTCCGTGTAGAGCCCCCGCCCCAAACTACGGTTTCGGCACGGTGCACCTACCGTGCTCTACTACGAGTAGTACAAGACGTCGATACAATACATATGCATGTTGACATGAACCGTAATCGATATAGCGGAAGCAAAATAAAGATAAACTCACGACGTGCATAATAATACAAATCGTTCAGGTGCGTCCAAATCATAAAGTACACTGTCTCAAGATAGTCTAAGTACATCACAATGGAAAAAAAAGCTCAACACATCAAATACATAGCTCCAGCCTACATCTCAGCTCTAGCCGGGGTTCCTCCTCAATGAACAAGGCATCAGGATCCCTGTCCTTTGAAATGTGATAAGGCAAGTATGAGCGATAGACAACGTTTAATCGCTTAGCAAGTAATCTTACTAGATACGTCATGTGGATCATGCATGGGGAGACGGGGGGTGACAGATAATCATATCATAATAACGAACATAAATAATCGCATCTCCGTTTACAAATAATGGGCATGATATAAGGATAAATCAGAACATAAGAATTTACATCATACCGTAGAGATCATAACTTTCTTCTTTAGCACATCCCTAGCATACTTGTCTATACTTACGTACTAATCCATATTGTGCTAAGGTCATCACTTATAATAATCACATCTACATGCATAATCTTCCATAATCAACTTAAGGCATAATAAACCTATGGATATTCTAACCATAACCTAAGGAACATGATCATGACATGATGCATAAGACATGACTTTACATAACATGATTTTTCATAAAATGACTTTCCATAAACATGACGTGATTTTCTTAACTTGCATAAAATGACATTTCCATAACATGGAGACATAACATTTTTATTGTTGGCTATAGCACTTTTCATAAGAATAATAACGCATGACATACTGAATGATTTCTCATATAATACATGTACGACATAAAACATCATAAAAATATGTACATGTGCTTACGGTGACGCATTATGATTGAGATCCCGTGTCCCAGACCCGATATTACACTCAGCCATAATGTAAACATGGACCCCTGACACCTACCACTCCGGTCCTGATGTCAGGACAACTACAACATAACATAACATAACATGATCATGACATAACATAACGTGTGTCATTGGAATCACCCATCTCGTGTTTATTATTCATATGCTTTTAAAATTTTGAAACATGCGACGCAATAGGCGATAGCCGCCACCGCAGCCGTTATTGCATTCTTTCTCCGTTGACTGCACCAACATTGCTCTTTCCGACACCTCTCTTCCCTTGTCCATCACCCTTGGCTGCAAAGACCGTTCCTTTCTCTGTTTTTTGCGATGTCGTCTACACAGCCACCATCTTTTGCGGATGTGGTTTCCGGCGCAACCGCGACGCAGAGCATCTCAATTTGCCTAAAACGGTATCGAGATACAAAGGCATTCCCATGATTTCATTTCTGGATTCCGAGATTGATGCCCTTGCTGCGCCATTCAGATACTCATTGATAGGTACTTTCTGGTATGGTCGTCCTCCTTTGAAGTTTATACGTGAAGTTATTGAAAAGATAGGATTTAAAAACACATATCCTATTGAATTTTCATAATGAAGCTGATTACCTGCGCTGTTTTTATCGCCGATCATGGCATATTTCTGGCTGTCATATGCGTATAACAAAATGGACAGTTGACTTTGATCCCACCGCTGATGTCCCAATTGTCCCGGTATGGATTGTGTTCCCAGGATTTCCAATACATCTTCACCGTCGTGAAGCATTGTTTGAGATTGTACGTCCTATTGGCATTCCCATAAAACTGGATGTGGCTACGACTGACGGACTGCGACCGTCGGTCGATAGAGTGTGCGTTGAAGTAGATGTCTCCCAAGACCTGCCGCAGAAGATTTATTTGCATGCCAAGAATAGAATTATCCTGCAATCAGTGGTTTATGAAGATCCCCCATTATTCTGTACTTCATGTTGTCGACTAGGTCATGCAACGGGTTTATGCCCCACAAAAGCTCCAACGTCTGTGCCACCTCCGCCGCCGCCTCCACCACCTCTCCACCAGCAAAAAGGTGGACCCCGGTAAAGAAACCACCTACGGTTCGTAACCAGGATCAACCAGTACCTCCAAATGATATTCCTCCAACTGCTGATCATACCGCGGTGACCCCTTTTGACCTCAGCAATGAACTACATGCTGGAACATTATGCGCAGCTGCAGAACCCCCTCCGCAGGATGCTACGGATCATTGTGACTTGGGACATTCTTCAGATACGGAGTTGCATGCAGATGATCATAACACATAATTGACAAATGTTCCAGATGAAGTGGTCCGGCAAATGCAGTTCATCCCTCCATCACCTGATGAGGATGTTTTGATCACATGTTTGGAGGAACCTGCTGAGGATGCAGGTTTTATAACCGTAGTTCCTCGTCAGAAATGCCGTGCAAGAAAAGATTTGCCACCGCTACCACCCTCCACCATCTTGACGCGTAGTGCTTCGTGAGTCTTTCAGGGAAGTGACACTACTCTTTCTCAATGAATGTATTAATATAGAATATAAGAGGCATGCGTGTCTCTCTGCCTAGGTTGCATCATTTGATACGTGAACATCACTTAAATTTACTTGCACTTATTAAACCAAAACATTCTCCATCTCGTATAGCTAGGTTTGGTTTGGACCTTGGTTTTTCATAGTATTATTCTTCACAGTCAGAACGTATTTGGTTTTTCTGGCGTGATTCAGTGTTTCACCTGCTTGCAACGCAGGATCAGGATCAAGTGGTTCATTTCAGTTTGATATTTCGCCCGCTTCGATTGACTTTTGTTTTATCAGTGGTATATGACAAGCACACGCCACTTTTGTGTCGACCATTATGGCAATCCTTATGTAATTTCTCTCGGACTTCTACATCACCATGGATGATAGGAGGGGATTTCAATACTTTTCGGACTCTTGATGATCATAGTGGACGTTCACACCCCTCTCTAACCATATTACAAGATTTTAATGACTATATTGAATCTTGCTCTTTGATGGCTCCGCAATTTCATGGGTCTATATTTGCTTGGATGGATGGCAGGGGCCTTGGTCGTGTACGTAGGAGGTTGGATTGGTTATTTATCAAATCTTCCTTTCAAGATGCGTTTGAAGACATGCAATTAACACATCTGCCAAGAGTTTCCTTGGATCACACACCTTTGTTGTTCATATGTCGATTACATACGGCAGGTGGCCGTCGCTCCTTTCGTTTTTTGGACTCATGGTTACTTCAACCGGATTTCCATACTTATATGAAGGATGCTTGGACATCTTATCCAACTACTGGTGGTATGTATGGATTTTATTCAAAATTATTTTGTTTAAAGAAGGACATCCGGCAGTGGAATAAAGAAATTTTTGGCAATATCTTTACCGACCTTATGAAAGCCGAAGCTACTCTAAACACTGTCGAAGGCATATGGGATGCAGACCCCCACTGAAATAAATCGCGAGGCATATCACACAGCCAAGGCTGAGTATTTTTGTGCTTCCACATATGAGCTGCATTTCTGGAAGCAAAAAGCGCATGTTCGATGGCTAAAGAAAGGTGATGCAAATACGTGCTATTTTCACTCTATTGTCAAAGGGCGACGGTCGCAATTACGAATACAACAAATCCGCACTACCACTAGTGACCTATGTACCTCTCCCACAGCCATCGTGGATGAAGCAGTTTCTTTCTACACCTCTTTATTTGCTCGTGAGACAACAAGTAATTATGACGTGATTCTTCGTCATATCCCCCTGTTGATCGCGGAGGATGACAACACTTGGCTCACGCAACTACCTATTGAGAAGGAGGTTAAGGAGGCGGTTTGGCATCTAGATCCTCAGAGTGCAGCAGGGCCAGATAGATTTAATGGTAAGTTTTATCGTTCGTGTTGGCCAGTTATTCATGCCGATGTGTTTAAGGCAGTGCAGGAATTTTTTCTTGGAGTTCCACAGCCTTCAGTGATGGCTAGTGCATTAATCACTTTGATTCCAAAGATACCGTCTCCAAATACATTCAGTGATTTTCGCCCTATTTGTCTCACAAATTTTCTGAGTAAAGTCTACACGAAAATCATTGCCACCCGTTTGAATATATTGCTTCAAAAGTTAATATCTCCAGAACAGACAGGATTCCTGCCAGGACATGATATCTCCACACAAGTATTATTGGCAAGGGAGATTGTTCACATGCTAGATAAGGGAGGCACTCAATTGTGTTTGAAACTGGATATGATGAAGGCTTTTGACAGAGTCAGCTGGGAATATTTAGAATTGCTGCTACGACGTTTTGGCTTTTCAGTTTTTTCATTCGGATCATACTAAATCATTTAAGCGCAACTTCTTTAGCAGTCTTGATTAATGGTCAGCCTTCTGCATCATTTCGACCATACAGGGGTGTCAAACAAGGTGACCCTTATCCCCTTTGCTTTTTATTCTTTCTTCTGAAGGTTTTAGTAGAGGCTTGAAGTCATTAGTTGCCTCTGGCAAATTGCAACCACTGCATTTAGGAAGGATCCCTTTCAATATTACACCACTTGGCTTATACGAATGACCTTCTAGTGTTCTTACGGGGCTCACAAAGAAATTTACAGCGGTTCCATGCGTTTTTAACATCGTATAAAACAGCCTCTGGTCAGAAGGTGAATTTTCAAAAGAGCAGCTTCATCCCATCTGCCAGCACATCGCCACATCAGCGGAGAGCTTTTGAGGATATACTGAACATGTGATGTTCTGGCTTACCATTTAGATACCTTGGTTCTTATTTGCATAAGGGCATCAATCGTTCTAGATATTGTACTCCGCTGCTACAGCATATCGATGATCGTCTAAATGGCTGGCATTCTCCGTTACTCTCTTCAGCAGGTCGACTTGTCTTTCTTCGTTTTGTGATTTCGGCCCTACCATTGCATTTTCTAGCGGCCAGAGGTTTGCCAAAATCGGTGGATCAAAATTATAGAAAGGAAAATGGCTACATTTTATTAGGGACAACGGCATCATTGGGTTGCATGGTCCACTATTACTACACCTTGTGAGGAAGGAGGTTTGGGCATTCGTGATCTTTGCATGTTACAAAAGGCTTACCATTGTCGCATTTGGTGGTCTTATCAGCAATATAATACACTCTGGAGTCAGTATATGCATATAAAATATGGAAACCGCGGGGTTTATCTGCCTAGGCTACCGGATTCACCTGTTTGGAGAATCATTTGTCGCATTCATGCTAACTGCATTACTCAGAAAGAAGGACATAGTCCACATCTTAGCTGGAAGCCTACGGCGTCAGGGGAATTTTCTTTGCGTTCTGCCTATGATATTTGCCGATCACAACGACCTACACTGCTTTCTGCGAAATTCATTTGGTTATAGACACCCCTCGCCTATCATTCATCAATTATTATGGCGAATTTGTCATTCTGCTTTGCCATTTGAGGACTACATTGGTAACTACAATACTGCTCGCCCCACACAATGCTCATTTTGTAAGCATGCATCGGCTACGGTGGATCACGTGTTTTTATACTGTGTTGGCATTCGACCTCTATGGGATTTTTTGCATCTGAGTTACATTGTATTCCCCATCATCACTAAACCTTCGGCAATAGTGTTATCTTGGTGGTATCATTCCACACTTTCGTCTCTCTTTGGGGTCTTCAAAATGGTGATTCTGGCTATTATCGTGCATAATATATGGCGTGCTTATGCGTCGTCAATATATGGTGATATGAGCTCTTTTGCTATGGTTTCCCTTCGGGCTTCGATCCACTATGACATCGCTATGTGGGGTAAAACAATTGATGGTTCTAAGCTGGCGGCAGGATCTACACGGCAGCTTCCATGGTTTCCTAGACTTCAGCCCCCACGTCCGCAACTGGTTCGTTGGAGATCGCCACCTTCTGGTAGATTAAAGTAAACGTAGATGCGGCGGTTGGCAGATATTATACAGCAGGGGGAGCTATTTTGCGCGATTATGCTGGTTTCTGTGTGGGAGCGATATCATTTTGCTTGCCTCAAAGTACACCTCTGATTACAAAGATACAAGCAGCGGTGTTTGGCTTGTTATATTTCCTGTCACTATATCGATCACTTATTCTTGAATCGGATTGTGCTCAGATTTCTACGCGCTGACACGGCTGCAGACAGTTTTTGGGAACTTTCATCTGAGTTTATTACATACATTAATTCATCGCCATCGACTGGACTTTAATCATGTTTATAGAGAGGCAAACATGGCTGCCCATTACCTTGCTTCAAGATGCAATGCTGGACCCTCGGACACATTTATTTCTCACAGCACTCTTCCGCCATTAATCTGTAGTTCCATTACATTGGATCTCTCATCCGGACACTTGCGCATCGCTTGAGCTTCCCAGTCTTCTATATGGATTGGCACTCATTTACTCCTTCTGCTTGTATCTTGAGGGGTGCAGGCAGACTCGGTATACTTTGGTCTCTATTGGTATTTCTGTTTTCGATATGTCTCCTATACTCGTTTAACTTAGCATTTTTCTTGACATGTGCATGGGTTGGACTACCTTCTTCGGTGACCATTTATCCGGCACGGACGTTGGCAAGAGCTGATATATTGTCTTTTAGGATTACATTTTATTCGATAATGTACTCGATCACATATCACCGCTCCTATTATATAAATATGTACACTTTTTCCTTTGCCAAGGTTTTATCCACAAGGGTGGTTTTACTTGGCAAGGTTTTAATATGGCATATCATATATGATTGGAGGCTGATAAATCATTATATCTTTACATTCGCTTTTTCTTACGATGACTCAATATGTAATAATGTTTCCTCCACCACAAGTGAGGCCATTTTTTCAATAAAATTTTCTTCAACAAAATATATATATATATATAGACAAATTGCAACACAATCTCAATGCTCGTTTCACATATTATTTTGTTTAACTCATTGATTATTTGCGCTTTACATGGGAGTACCATCGGCATTGGCAAGATATAAGACATCGAAGACTCATATTCAAGTACACAGAGATGGATACACTACCGCGCCAAGGAAGCATCGTGCTGGCCACATCACATAGATTAGTCTTTAGCGTCTATGCATATTATTGTAATTATTTTGTATTCTCAAAAACTATCATCTTATTTGCTTCTTTTTTGCGCACTTTGTACATTATTCTATGCTTTTCTGTTTAGTTTGGGAGAGTCCTCCCACCTTAGCTAAGAAAACTATTGTAACCACGGTATTTCTCCTCCACAAGAGAGGGTCAAATTATTAATAAAACGCCAGGACGGTACCGCCTGCCCGTCTTTCATCAAATATATATATATATATATATTACATGGTTTTCTTTTTTCGATAGTCATAATTTGCCACCCTTGGTCCGTGCCTCATTACTTCTCGATCTCACATCATCAAATCTCCGCGTTGGCTGATCATCAAGACTTCCTAATGGATTGGCGTGTCTCGGTTTACGCTGCCGTACCATCCGCGGTACGGGCAGGTGTGGTATGATTTCTACACCATTGCTGTACTGTCATTTTCTCTTGACTTTCAGCACTTATATTATTTTCTTTGTCTCCACACTGGTTCATTGGCGGATCTACTTCACTCCGCTGAGGTGCTCCCGTAATGTTCGCTCGGGGCATGGGTTCAATCTGCCTTGGCATTTTGACAATCTCTCTGCCTGTCCTCCATTGAGTACAGGCAGGCACGCTTCCAATGATGGCTGTTTCCCATGGCGTGTTTTGTTCCCCTCACATCTATCTCCTGTTGCACATTAAGGACGGGTTGGGCTATGCTTGTCATCGCTGCCGGCACATTAGTTTGTGCTGGCAGGCGGGGTATGATCTTCAACTGTTTATTTTTCATCGATCCATTCCACACTCTTTTGCTGCTTTGCTCAGCATTGCTTTTTTTATCTGCATGGCGGCACTATTGCCTCGGCATGGATACTCCACATGATTACATTGAGCGCTGCGCATGCACTGGGTCATTTCGGAACGACATTATGCCAGTTTTTTCCACGCAAGGGAGGCACGTCTCACTTGGACGACAATACATACCACTTCATTGTATTCAGTATTTCAAAACTTGATATCAATGACAGTCGTATAAATATGTACGCTTTTTCCTTCGCCAAGGTTTTATCCACAAGGGTGGTTTTTCTTGGCAAGGTTTTAATGCGGGCATATCATATACGACTGGAGATATTTCATCCTTAGCGTTTTAATTCATTTATTCGCATATTCTGACACTTGTAATATGGTTTCCTCCGCCAAAAGTGAGGCCTTATTTATAATAAATTTCTCTTTTCAAAAAAAAATAATAAAAAAATATATTACCTGGTAATACATTATATGTATATATATATAATCTATATAAAGACTTTATATATTAATACATCAATGGGCTGTGTATATACATGTGTAACTATATTCATATATACTTCTTTAACATGTCACATTTTATTTTATTACATTAAGGCCACTTGGCATAATTTTACACCACTTCTTATACATATTTAATCTCATTTTTCTTCCTTTTTGTATGCATGTTGTATGCTGTATGTTTTTAAACAAGTTCATATTGTCTTCCTTCTTTTTCTTAATTCTAGGATTATGACATAAAGGAAAACACATGAATATAAACATAATGGAAATCATAAAAATGTACCTTGCGAGTCATAATCATCATCTAAACACACATCTTGAAGATAGAAATGATGAAGCTCAAGTGAAGTACCAAGTAGGCCACTTGGCCGTGTACTCTGTGTGTGTATACATGAAGATGATGATCATCAAACAACCATGGAGACCATGTATATAAGTCATGCATATGATGCATACATAAACACGTTAAAGACATGATCTTAAAACATATGAACACTAAGAATACATAGAAATACAAACTTGATGATCATCATAAAAGAAAACATAATCAAATAAACTAAAGTTGTATTCATTATACACTTTTCTTAAGATTACTCATTTCATCTCATTTTTTCATAAAATGTATATCAATGGGTGTGCATGGCCGTGTATATGGGATATCCATATATATATATATATTTATGTCACTTATAAACATAGATCTTTCATATTTTTATGATCAAAACTTGAACATACTACATGATGATCCAATTTTGATATGAACATTAGTACTTAGTCTTTGGAAATCCATGAAGGATCTAGGAACAGTGCTCTCCTTGGTTCATTTTTCTTACACTTCAGATGAGGGTTTTCTTCACTTGGCTTGGAAGAAAAATACTTCTCCTTCCTTCCCTGAGGTCACGGTTTTTGGAGGAAAAATGATAGGGTTAGTGAGCAACTTATGAAGCTAAATATATATATTAGAATCCAACTTAAGCTACAAGAAATTCTTACCTTGGTTTCCTTTGATTCTAGATTATACAACCTTCTTGAATCTCTCTTGATTGATGGAGTATTTATGGAGCTTGATTTGAGTGATGTTGGTGTGAAGAAAAGAGAAGAAAATCTTCTCCTTATTGGGTATGAAGTTTCGGCCAAGGGGGGAGAGGAAGAGGTGTTGGAGTTTTCTTGGATTTTCTTGGAGAGAAGATGAAAATATTTGGTTGAAGATGTAATTTTTGAGGGGTTGAAGAAGAAAGAAAAATTCTACTTTTCCTAAGGGGGTGGCCGGCAATGGAGTGGGGGAATAGGTTTGAGGACAAACTTGACAAGCCTAGGTTGGAGCGATGGGGTTTATGACAATATTTCTAAGCATGCTACTTGTTTATGCAAAAATTCCTTAAGTGTAAGACAAGTTGTCTTACTTTTCTTTTTTCCTTTTTTTCTTTTTCTTTCATGTATATATTTGTTTTCTTTTATTTAATGTTGTATAAAATAGTTTTGTCGTGTATTTCTTTTTTATTTAATTTATCCTAATAGTTTAAGTTGTTACTATTTAGTTTTATTAGAGTTTCTTGTAATTGAAACGTTTATTGTCTATTTAGCTCTTGTATCAATACATAAAGAGAAATTTTATGTCATATACCTACGTAATTAGGTTTACAGTATTGGAATCGTTCGTTACGACATAAGGAAAAAATTTTCGTGTTGTAACATTCTCCCTTATAGAAAGTTTCGACCTTGAAACTTATGTACCTCATACGAGAAGTTATGGATATTGCTTCTGCATCTGCTGCTCCAGATCCAAAGTCGCTTCTCGTTCAGTATGATTACTCCACTGTACTTTTACGAATGGAATTGTCTGTCTCCTCAATACCTGCTCTTTACGGTCCACAATCCATATGGGAACCTCCTCATACGTAGCATCATCTTTAATTGTTACAGGCTGCTGCTCCAGTATATGAGTCGGATCGTGTGCATAACGCCGCAACAGAGATACGTGAAACACATTATGTACCTGGGATAATGTAGGAGGTAGGCCACGCAACAGCTCCAACTCTCTCTAGAATCTCATAAGGGCCAATAAATCAAGGGCTCAGTTTCCCCTTAATCCTAAATCTCATCACGTCCTTGGTCAGTGAAACCCGCAAATATACTTTCTTGCCCACTTCAAACTCAATTGACCATATCTTTATGTCCACCCAGCTTTTGCTACGGTCTTGAGCAGCCTTCAATCTATCACGTATCACTTTGACCTTTTCCAAAGTCTGCTCCACCAGTTCCGGACCCATGATAGTTCTCTCGCTACTTCGTACGAATACGATAGAGATCGACACTTTCTTCCATACAATGCCTCGAATAGTGCCATGCCTATAGAACTGTGATAGTTATTGTATGAGAACTCAATCAACTTTACTGGTTTATCCTAGCTACCCTTGAAATCCAAAGCGCAAGCACGTAACATATCTTCCAATGTCTGTATGGTACGCTCTGAATACAAAAGGTTATATTCTTCAGAAGTTGGATGACAAATCTGTCATTGTTTCTAGGGATGTATTGTCTCATGGGAGTTCTTTTCCTTTCTCTGATGGCTCTTCTTTGCCAGCAACATCAGTGCTAGTGGCTCCATGCATGGCTGATGTCCTTCATCTTCATATCAAACCCCTCCTCAGTTGCATCCTTTGCATGAGTTACCTTCGACGCCTGATCCTATATATTCAAGTGACACTAAATCATCTGTTGTGTCATCATTGCCTTTAACATCATCCTCGCTTCTTCATTCTCTAAGGATTCACATTCTCCTCCTGCTGGTAAGATACCTATAACACTATTGCAAGTCCACTTGCCTCTGGTGTCAACTCCTGCATCGCATCAATCTTATGATCATAGATCTGTCAGACCAAGATATACTCCATCTTATTTGCAGGATTACTATTGTAATCTGAGCAGTTCATCTGGTCAATTGGATTCATCAGCTTCTTTGCCATATCCTATTCAGTTTTATCACTCTCTTGATGCTCTACTCCTGAGTACAAGCCTTACATACTTAATATCAGTACTGAGCATGAGCCTGTGACATACCAACAGACAGCTTCATCAGCAGCCTGGCAACATGCAATGCAGGTGGAGTTAGAAGCATTAGAGGCCACAAACACTTGGAGCATTGTTCCCTTGCCACCTGGTAAACAACCCATTAGCTGTAAAGTTAAAAGAAAGGCTGATGGTTCAATAGAGAGGTATAAGGCAAGACTTGTGGCCAAGGGATACACCCAGCAACTAGGTATAGACTATGCTGATACTTTCTCTCCTATGGCAAAAATGACTTCTGTACGTCTTCTTCTGGATTTAGCTTCTGTAAACCATTGGCATGTGCATCAGCTAGACATCAATAATGCTTTTCTTCAGTGTGATTTATATCAGGAGATTTATATGGATTTACCACAAGGAGTTCAGTCCTCAATTCCTAATGCAGTTTGCAAGCTTCAAAAATCTCTTTATGGACTTAAACAAGCCAGCAGACAGTGGAATGAGAAGCTTGATGTGTATTTGTTGTCTCAAGCATTCCAACAGTCTAAAAATGATTACACTTTGTTTACAAAAAGGTCTTCAGATTCCTTTATAGCTTTGCTCATTTATGTTGATGATATTATTGTAGAAAGTGACTCTTTATCCAGATACAGCACCTAAAATAGCACTTACACTCTACTTTCCAAATTAAAGATTTAGGTATTCTTAGATACTTTTTGAGACTTGAGGTGGCAAGGTCTTAGGGGGATCATGATCTATCAAAGGAAGTACACATTGGAATTACTAGAAGAAATAGGATATTTATCTGCTAAACCTTCCTTGACTCCTATGGAAGAAAATTTAAAATTGGAACAAAATGATTCACCATTGTTTTCAGATGTGTCTTGTTACAGGAGAATTATTGGGACATTATTGTATCTCACTATTACAAGGCCTGATATTTCATATAGTGTGCAGCAGTTATGTCAATTGTTGGATAGCCCTACAGAATTGCATATGAAGGCTGTTCACAGGTTATTGAGATACTTAAAAGGAAATCCTGGTCAAGGATTGTTGTTTCCTAGCACAGGTTCAAAGTTGCTCAAAGCATATGCAGATTCAGATTGGGGTGGATGCACTGATACCAGAAGATCTGTCACAGGATATTGCTTGCTCTTTGGAGATGCTCTGGTATCATGGAAGGCCAAGAAACAAACTACTGTATTAGGTCTTCCTCAGAGGCTGAATATAGATCACTTGCTGCAGCAACTTGTGAGGTACAATGGTTGTTGTATTTGTTGAAAGATCTGGGAGTGGAGCAAAGGCAACCTGTGGACTTATTCTATGGAAAATCAAGTTTCTCATGAGAGGACTAAACATGTAAAAGTGGATTGTCATGTGGTTAGAGATAAGTTTCAGAGGGGTGATTAAACCAATACTAGTTAAAACTGAATTTCAAGTGGCTGACATATTTATTAAGCACTGAGTTCACAGAGATTACAATTTCTAACTTCAGCATTAGGAGTGTACAACATTTATAAGAAGTCAGAATTGAGGGGGGTGTTGAAGATGGTGGTCTATCATTGCAAAGTAAAGGGAAGAAAAGAGGAGGCGAGTTGACGCTAGAATCATCCTAGCCTTCAGAGGTGTGATCTGCTGCGGTCACACCTTCAATGCTGGACCAAAGTTGCAGGATTGTTCTGGTGCTAAGGTTATATAGCTCAACAGCCAAGTGAAGAAGCATTTTCAAGTGTCAAGCTGAAATAAAACTAGCAACCAGTGAGATGACTCGAAAGCATTGGTTAGTTGGCTGGTCTTGGCACGCATGGCAGTTTTGGCACGCTTGGTGCGCTGATGGTTGGTCTTGGCATGAGTGGCACGTCTGGCACGCTTGGTGCTGATGGTTAGTCTTGTCACGAGTGGCACGCTTGTTGCATCGACGGTTAATCTTGGCGCAAGTATGCAGCAACTACTGCATCAAGCCAAGCTGAATTTTTTACGTGCCATGTTGGCTTCTAGACTTCTTTAGCTAGTACCAATACATGTAGATGTTGTAAAATAAGGCTTGAACGAAATAGGAAGAATTTTTTGGTTTCTTCTTTCTTCTTCACCAAGCTGAGCATTTGGCGCCATTTTTCTCTTACATCTTTTGATCATATTGTTTTTGATGTTTGAATTCTGAGTTTAATGCAATTTTGACAAAAACTTCTAAATTTGAAAATCTTTTCAATTTGTTCTCTTAAATATCCATTTTGTATACATAATGATGATTTGACAATTGAGTTACCAAACAATTTCACGGCCAAAATAGATATTTAATGCAATAAATTAATAAGATTTAGAAAAACTGAAATTTTATAAGTTTTTGATATTTTATGCAACTATAAAAAAACATTTAGATAAAAGATATGATCAACCTAATCGCCACAAACAAGAAGACACCGCTTTGTTTGTGTATCATGCAAGTTAAATATGTGCAACTTTTGGAACCAATATTGACGCCGTTCTATTAAATTCAAAGAGCCCTAACAACACATCTAAAAGTTTTCCGCAAATATTCTAAAGACATTTAATAAAATCAATTCTAAATGGGACTCCAATATGTATAACGACTTTCTTTAGCTAATTACTAGGTAGTGGCCTTCCAGCAATGAAATGCATAAATAAAACAAGAGCCCTGCCAGCCTGGTAGCTTGGCACTTGGTGACCAGCTCCTCTCACGGTAGCAAATGTCAAGTTTGTTGCATAGACTTCTGAGTATCCTCCAACCTGGCAAGTTAAGAAAATATATATATAGGAATTGAAACTGTTTTGATATTTAAGATTATTATGACATACATTTCGATACAAGAAGTACATGAAAAAGTTTAACGTAATGCGCGCTAAATTACAATATGCATAATTTAAACTTTTTATATTTAGAAGGCGACTGCAACAACAACAACATTACATTATTGCTTTAGAGGCTTCCGCCTGTGGTGGAGTATGAGGGATCGGATGTACGCAATGTGAAGTTGTTTCACAATGAAGCATAATGAAAATTGCGTCAAAATATGTTGATCAAGTGATACTTTCTAATTTAGTGATTTATTTTGCTTTATTATATCATACGAGTACAAGAAAATGATTCGAGTTCAACTTGTCGCAAACTCCACCCTTGCAATAATAATGCGTTGTGAAAATGTGACACGTCTCAATTACTAATCATTGGTCTGACGTAGAAAATGTAAAATATTACGTCGTCACTGCTTAGAGAACGACATTTTGTTTAAGGTATGCAGCTATTTTAATGCGGAAATTCATTTAAAGATATATAAATATATTTATCCAATAGAGAATCAACGGAATTAACTGCAATACTTACTTCCTGCTTGTAGTACCATGGACTCCAGGGGCCAGACACCGGAAGTTTCATGACATTGAGGGAATACCTCGTTGAAGTTACAGGTACCCTTCCATCAACATCACCACTGACCACATATGTATCAAAAAATAAAAAATAAGAAATAGTTAGAAAATATGGTGGGTTAACACTGATTATTTATTCGCTTCAGTATAGCTTAGAGTTTACCTTCCCCCCCCCCCCCCCCCCCCCCAAAAAAAAATACTTTTTACGTATGCACAAAGGTTTTTATAAGTAAAAAATAACATGTTCCAACAGCTTAGAGTATGTTAAAAATAAATCTGTCCGAACCAAAAGAAAAATGGAATGGTTTTTCCAGAATATAAGTCGTACCTAAACACCCAAACTCGAAGTCCATTATCAAGAAACTCCTGCAAGAGAGGAAGCATATACGGATCTTCGTCTACCCATTTGTCGATGATATCACTACAGCACCAAAAAAGACAGAAAAAGCAACAAAAGAAAAATGGGAAAAAAAAGGTTAGTGCCAAAAGGAGAAATGGAAAAAGGAAATAGTAACCCAAAAAAAAAAAGTAACGGTATGGTGCGTCAAATTTGTGTGTGACATATGCGTGTTTGGACACAAATAAAACCGAAAAAAATAATTTTAGAAAAAAAAGACATTGACCCATGAGATCTCATTCCCAAACAAAGTAGAGGGTGTTGTCCGTAACCTGCATGGTTCCCAATCGAAAGATACTTTGGTGACGTTTGCATGCAATGCCTCTTGAACATCGGGCCGATTCAAATAAGCGTAGATGTAATAATCACTACAAGGATCGATCTCGGGCTGTACAATGCATATGAAAGAAAACCAACTGTGTTACAACAATATTTTCATTTTATAATGTTTGTATGTATATATTTTGGTATTTTATACAAGCAAGTATGCAACATCATACTCATGTTTCTATTAGTCTTTTCCTACAAGAAACCACTTATATCAATAGGCATAAGCACAAGCCACCTAAGTACCATGACAAAATGGATCTAACTGAAGCCAATGATACTTGTTGAAAGGAAACCACCTAAGAACTCCCACTTTGATGGAAAATGTTAAACACAGACATACGTACAATACATACGTAGGTATGTATACCTATCATCCTACATCCATACAAGCGATTTGGTGTTGTAAACTTAAGAAGCATAATGTTACAAATGACCCAATTCAAAATAATACAATTAAATTTGTTGTAGAAGTCAAATAAACAAACTAGAAGTCGTCAAATTTAAAAGTGATATAAACAAATAATCTTTATCATATCACATAACCAACTTAGCTTCACGTGTTGGACAGAGCAATTAATTCGAAAACTAACCGTGACCCTTTTGGGCTTAGTGGTGAGATTGCCATCATGGCAAAGAGGGCCATAAATATTGTATATATCGATATTTCCAGTCTCATCATCTGCCTTGCTGAGGGCATCGTTGCAGTCAGCAGAAGTGTTGACAATAGGATTGAAGTCACATGTTTTATGGATTTGGTTTATAGTTTCATCCGAAATTAGGGCATGAGTAGCCATAAAATCATACATTCCCCAGTCGTCTGTTTCCTCGTTATCACTGCATTTCCTATCTGTAATTTGAAAAAACAAAAACGGTAGAAGAGGCACAGCACGGGGTGAAAAGAAGAAGATAACAACAACAGGAAGAAGAAGAAGAAGAAGAAGAAGAAGAAAAGAAGAAGAAGAAGAAGAAGAAGAAGAAGAATAAGAAGAAAAACAACAACAAACAACAACAACAAACAACAACAAACAAAAAATAATAAAAAAAATAATAATAATAATAATAAAAATAAAAACAACAACAACAACAACAACAACAACAATAATAAATTTGAAATGCCTAAAATGAATGGACGAAGTATATATAGGTCACAGCACTTTTTTAACGAAAAATTTTGAAGTAAAAAAAAAAACAACAAGGAAAATAAAACAGCATTTGTTTGTGCAAAATTCCATAAAGTGGAATATGGATATGAAAATTTCGCCATTTAACTTCTAATGTTTTCTGACTTCTATCTAACTTGCTAACCATAATTTCTTAACGTTTTCTAGTTGATTTAGGAATCATATATAAAGGACAAGCTTTAATGATTTTAGGTAAACTTTGTCCAAAGAGTAAACATGAAACCTTATTCTTCAATATTGCACAAAAACCATAGGTGAAGAAAACTTTTGTTAGAAAATCTGCCAACTGTTTTGAATTATAAATGTATTCGGTGTGTATTTGAAAATTTCTAAGACCTATGACTTCAGACATCAACTGACAAAATACAAGAGAAAAGCTTAATTTAACTTTATCCAAATGGCTCACCTGGCAAATTTGTCAAAAAAAAAAAAAGAAAGAAAGAAAAATAAGAAGTAGAAGGAATCCCTTACCAAGATTCCTTTAAGGTTAATAATGGAGTTGCTGGCCTTTTTGTTGTGGTGAAGAATATTATGTGCTAATTGGGGTACATAATGTCCAGCATAACTCTCTCCAGAAATATAAAAATCCCTATTTTTGTATTCAGGGAACCTCTCAAGCCAGTTGAGCAAAAAACTAAGTTGTCTGCAGCAGTGTTTTTGTCTCCCCTCGTGTGATAATCCTCCGAGGTGTTCGAATATGAAAATCCCACACCGGCAGGAGACTCCAAGAATAGAACATTTGCAGCTGTAGCATCAAACAAGGACAACATTACGAGAGGCCATTATGAAGGATCCGTCGATTCGGATGTACGCAATCACATCAATGTATTTAAAACATCAAATACAACTCCAATTACGTTAGTGTATACAATTAGACTGGACAAGATAATAAAAATAAAAAAAAATTTAAGTTCGGCATAGAAAATTGAAATTTGTACCGTGATTCCAGGAGTATGTGTTTGTGTAGAGAGTTTTGCCATCACTGTGAACTCTAAATGGTCCGAGCTCTGAGAATGCTCCATAGCCGAGTGAAGAACAACCTGGGCCTGTCAACATTATTCCATCAAGTACCAACATTATTGATTAAGTTGAAATTAAGTCCCAAGTGGGTTTTGGCGTTTATTATTAAAATTATTGAACTTGTCAAAATTTAGCTTTCCATCTTCATTATTGAAGTGAAAGCTGGAACGAGTTGATTGACTGTGCGCTTTTTTGTCTAACTGTGCAAACCTCATGTGTGTCAGCGCACACACACATAAATATATATAATATATATATATATATATATATTATATATAATATATATATATATATATATATGCCTGTGTGTGTGTTTGAGCTGCATATTAAATCAAGTGTCCAGGGGGATTTGTGCCGAATAATTCTGGACAGGAGAATAGAAAAACTATAGCCTTAGTCAAATATTCCAATTCTCATCAAGCACAATAAGAATAAAATAACTTCAACCTAAACGAGAATCTCTTACCGAAACCGTTTCATAACATGTTCACAGCCAGAATCAATAATGAGCTCGTACTCAGGACAAAATAATACATTAACCTATGAAGTCTGAATACAATTGAGTCAAATTTAATTATAGTGAATTGACAGACCATATGATTCTTTGTTAATTATGCATGTGGCAATTATGATTAATAATCCAGTATAATGTTACGGGGGAAAACAGCATTTGAGGAGTAAATTTCCTCTCAATCATAACACTGAAACCTATAATTTTGGACGCCCTTATTTTCACTTCATCTCGACCGATATGCATGTCAATAAGTATCTGTTTTCTCCTGATATAGAATTAATCCTCCATTCTGCTCTAAGCTTTAAACTTTACACATTTTACAAAATCCTTTTTTTTCTAGATTTTGATGAATACGTGAATTAGCCCAGGAGAATCTTTTTTCAACTAGGCAAGTTGAAAACATTACGGGAAACAAAAAAAATATATATGTAAAAGAATAAAAGGGGAAAAGAGTAATCCATAATAAATAGATCTTGGGGCAATAAAATCATTATAGATGTCAGATGCCTGCTCATTCCCCTAAATGACACTGACGTCGGAAGATAAAATCCAAGTTTAAGTATTGTATTTTAAAAATTCTAAGAGGAAAGAATTTTCACTACTAACCCATAAATTTAAAGTATCTATGAATTTATTTCATTCACCAGAGTAATCTACAGAGCTGAATCATGTGTGCATTTGAAACATTTAAACAACTTAAGAGATGAAAATAATAATAATAACAACAACAAAAATAATACATAGATACAGTGGTTAAAGTGATGAAATACCTCCATTAAGCCAAAGAACAAGAGGCAAGTGTTTCTTTTTGTTCTCAGGGGCTTCAACAAAATAATAAAAATTGGCTCTTCCAGCCTTTTGATCAACGGTAACATACCCACCGTATTGTTTGAACCCAGCAAGACGGCCTTGTCCAGGCAATCTCAATATCTCATCTTTCTCTTTCAACCCATTTTGATCAAGAATTTGATCATCAAGAACCACATGATGATCTTCAAGATTTTGTGAGGTTTGATCAGTGGCTGAATTTGTCTTCAGTTTCTGAATGTAAAGTTGGTTAAAGGCTTGTTTATGGGATTTTGCAGATGTATCAACACTCACATGACACAGAAAATGAGACTGAAGATGAAGAAAACAAGCCTAATTGTTGTTTTCTCCATTTTTTTTTGAATGAGGACTTGTGGTTTCTTGAGGACTGAAGTTTTTGATATTTATAGAGGATTTGCATTTAAGAGAAAAAATAATAAGACGCCTAAAGTCTCAACAACTTCATGGGGAGGCACTGCGGAAAATCAGATATCACATATTTTTGGGATTCTTTTTTTAGTTGAGCTTTGTATGGGTGTATCAATGCATGTTCTAATATCAGATTAATGATTTGGTTGATGACTAATAATATTATGACAACCATGCATGGCAATTTTCAAGTTTCTTTGCGTCAAAATTTTTCCACTCTTTTTCCCTCATCAATCAAAATTTATGGTTGACTAATGATTTGTTTGATGGCTAAAAATTCATACTTTTCTAGTGTCGGCTCATTATTCTATATCAGTTATTTGTTAAAACCATTATTGTGTTAATTATTGATTAATTATCTCAAGAGAAGTTATTCGCCAATAAGCTTTGTAATTATCCATTCACAACATTGAAATTTACCTTCTTACGCTTGAGTTTTAGTTATTATCTTTGTAATCTAAAATTTGAATCTTTAAGGAAAAAAAAGGGACTACAGATGATTTCTTTTAGTTTTACCTTTTCTTTTTTCTAAAGTTTTTTGACACACACGCACAGAGGAAATAAAGATAACGATAAATATCGGTAGCTCTAAGTTTGAATTATAATGATAAATAAAGAACATAAATGAAATTCCAAGATTTTTAAATTAAAATGGATAAACATCTATTGATATAAGAAGAGTGAATGATCCCACATGGGAGTCATGCCAGCATGGACCTCCATCTAAAAATTTCTGATTTAGCATAGCTAAAGTTAAATATATATCAAATTAATAGGGTCCTTCTTTATCCACAGACTGAATAAAATAAATAGATAGAAGTATCAGATGGTGGATCCCACAATTAAGGGTCAACGTTGTAGATCTCTCTCATCGGATTTCTCTGCGTTATCTTTCCACCCGTTATAGAACAATATTATAAAGCTAATATGAGGAACGGGGTTGCAAAGTTTCCTTGAAAGAGATAAATGGTAGCATTGCAAACGTGAAGATAATTATCTTTTTTGCGGGGAGATAAATATCAGATCTTCTAGCATTTTCAAACGGTAATCATACCAAAAAGTAACCTGGTGCCTCTATTTTATTTGATTTATTTGATCAAGTTACTTGCCTTCTTGGTCCTGAAAAGTTTTTTATCCGTTATGTTTTCACACAAACGTTAATGGGTGGACTCGACTCTTTGAAAAGGAAAAATACTTCACCCAAAAAATATATAGGAGAAAGAAAGTATGCTTCTCACTAGGTCATAAAAGCTTTCATCTTATATACTTAAACTTTATGCTTGAAATTGTTACACGCTTGTTCAACTATATAGTTTGGTGCTACACCTCAAGTACTTCGGTTTCAAATTTATTGTCATTGTTTAACTTGAACATGGTTTATTGTAATTAATTTTAAACCAAACTGTGACAATATATTTGAAATAGAAAGAGTAATGATTTTGCATTTGAGAGGCACCTTCATTTCACACAGGGGCGGAGGGAAGGGGGGGCCTGGGGGGGCACGTGCCCCCCCAACGTCGACGAAAAAATCATATAGATAGGTAGGTGTATTTGTATTTTGGTCATTCAGTTCAAGTGTGCCCCTGCTTGATAGAAGAATAACTCTCTGTTACGTATTCACATTAGTGTTTAGCGTTTGTCAATTCTCTGCCTAAGTGACTAAATGTGTCTAAAACTTACCGGAAGTTCAGTCTCTTAAATATTAAAAAAACATTTAAAAAGGGCTAAAACTTTTTTTAAAATTGCAAAAAGATTAAAATAAAAACACCCCATTGACTTTTCAGTTGTCCCTGCGGTTGTTGTCCAAGCAATCTTAATAGCTAGGTTTTTTTAATGTTGTTGGTTGTTTTTACCCGATTCACACACGTTTCCACATCGTTTAGGCACATTTTGGACTTCTTTGCATTAGTATGTGCTATGTAAGGTAATCGTTGAAAACTAGTGGACTTCTTTGCATTAGTTTGCTCGAAGATGAAAGTTTTTTTTTGGTTGCTAGGCTTACGAATCCTGTGAGGGCTGATGCTTGATAGTTGGTACATATTAATTTGAAACGACATACGGTTGTGCCCACTCCGTTGCGGGAAGATTCTACAATTACACCAGCTTTTATGATTTTATTTTGGTTGCTTCTAAAGTCGTTTCAAATTTAAGAGCTACACATACCTTTAGATTGCATTCAAATCTTTAGTGTTGGATGTTTGTAAAGGAAGTCCTAACACCTACGATGTGTACAGCCGTTGTACCAGCCTTGGCGTGTGCAAAGCAGCCTTAGTTGGCTAGTTTATCTTGTTGTTTACAATTTGTTGCTATCATAACAACCTATCCTAACCAATACTTGTTGTAATCTCTATCTTGGATATACATGTGTGTAACCGAAAACCCTAGCTAGGGAGGAGTCTATATGCTCAAGTGTAAATGCTGCTTACTAGTGAAAATGAAATATCATTCTTGGCCACGTAACTCTTTTATGGTATCAGAGCCATAACGTCTCCAACGAGATATCCTCTTTATCTCTTCTTCTAATGGCCGAATCTTCCACCACCAAAAAACAGCTCCCTTGATGGAGTCATTGCTATCAATGTAGCAGCGCAGCTTCCGATTAAGCTGAACAAAAACAACTTTCCTTCCTGGAAAGCTCAGTTTGATGCCTTACTGTTTTGGTTATGATCTCATGGGTTTCCTTGATGGCACTGTGCCATGTCCCTCTAAACAAGCAATGGACAAAGACGGAGTAACACAACCAAATCCAGATCACGCTATCTGGGTGCGACAAGACAAGATGTTGCTCCATGCCATACTTGCATCAGTATCTGAGGGTGTCCGTTCCCCTCATAGCCACGTCCTCAACATCGCGAGATGCATGGTCTCGTCTTCATAAGTTGTACGCGAACAAGTCTCGTTCGCGTATCATGAATCTTAAGGAGAAGAAGCTCACCAACATTACGTGTGACTCTCAGTCGGTTGCTGACTATCTTCAGCAGATTCGAGGTATTGCAGATGAGTTGGCACTTGTTGACACTCATCTCAGTGATGATGATCTGGCCATTTTCGCGCTTAATGGTCTTGGGAGCAGCTTTCGTGATATTGCTGCGGCCATCCGTGCTCGTGACACTCCTATTCGTTTGAAGAGCTTCATGACAAGTTAGTCGAGCATGAAGCCTTTCTCAAACGTGAAGAGTCTCGCAGTGGAAAATGTGATCACCATTAATGCTACTCAAACAAAGTCTGGCCGAGGGTATAACCAAAACAATTCGCATTGGAGAGTACCGTGGCCGATCTGGTCCCGGTATGTCTAAGGCACTTTCTGGTGGCCCAATGGCACACCCCAGCGGCGGCTCTTCTGCCGTCCACTTCATTCCAAATGGCGGCTCCACTGCCGCTCCCTTCAATTGCCCGATCCTCACGCTCACCACAGAATGGAGTAACCTGTCAATATTGTCAGAAACGTGGTCATACTGCTCGGGCAGTGCTATTCACTTAAACGGTCTTTGCAACAGCAGCAGCCCGAACTCCATCACACCACCTCTGGGGTTACGAAACAAAACTTGATCCTAGGACACTGGCGCATCTCACCATGTCACCAATGACCTCAGTACACTCTCTCATCATCAATCTTATGAGGGCCCAGACGATGTTCTTCTAGGAGATGGTTCCGGCCTTCACATTACCAACACTGGTTCTTCAGTCATCTCTTCCTCTCCTAAACCCTTTATTTTGTCTAATGTGTTACATGTGCCTTTACTTACAAAGAACTTAATTTCCGTTTCTAAATTCTGTCAACACAACAATACATCCATTGAATTTTTTCCATTTTCATTTGTTGTGAAGGATCTCACAACGGGGGCGCAGCTTGCTCGCGGGCGGACCAAGGGTGATGTGTATGAATGGAATCTCCTGCCGTCGACTTCACCAGTCTCCTCAGCTCCGTCATCTCAGCCGTGTACCTCTCCCTCTAAGCATCTGTTCGCTAGTTCAAGTCCGATGTGGCAAATTGGCATCACCGCCTTGGTCATCCATCATCTCGTGTTTTACAATTTCTTCGCCAAAATAATGTCATTTCAGTTTCAGCTAGTACTACTCTTGATAAGTTTACTTGTGCATCTTGTCTTAGCAATAAAAGTCACAAATTGCCTTTTCATCAGACGTCTGTTGAAAGTCGTGGCCCACTTGATTTGATCTATTCTGATGTATGGGGGCCTTCCCCTGTTGAATCTATTGATGGCTATCGTTATTATGTGCTTTTCATTGATTATTACACAAAGTATGTGTGGTTATTTCCCATGTCCCACAAAAGTGAAGTGTTTACTATTTTTCCCAAGTTTAAGCGCATGGTTGAAAAAATTTTTCATCGCTCTATTGTCACGTTGTACACTGATGGGGGTACTGAGTACAAAAGTCTTACAGGATTCTTTACGTCTGAGGGTATACAGCACCTGGTCTCCCCACCTTACACACCTGAACACATTGGCTCTGCTGAACGCAAACACCGACATGTTGTCGAAACCGGGCTGTCTCTTCTCCATTTTTCAGCCTTGCCTACTAAATATTGGTCTTATGCTTTTCTCACTGCGGTGTACCTTATTAATCGCTTACCTACGCCTGTGTTGTCACACAAAACTCCCTACGAATCTCTTTTTTCAAAACGGCCGAACTATCAAACCTTGCGGGCATTTGGTTGCCTTTGCTATCCGTGGCTACGTCCTTATTCCGAACACAAACTCACTCCACGCTCCAAACCTTGTGTCTTTGTTGGCTATTCTAATACTCATCATGCGTACAAATGTCTCGACATGACCTCTAATAGGCTGTATCTCTCTCGACACGTGCAATTTGTGGAGCACACCTTCCCTTGTGCTACGCACCCTTCGCCCCCCTCATCCCCCTCAACAGATTCTGCGTGGTTTGCTTCTCCTGCCTTGGCTGCCTTTCTTCCGCCAGCTGCAGTCCTTCCGGCACCACCCTTGGCTCCTGCTGCACCCTCGCCTGAAGCCCCTGCGCCTTCACCCAGGTATACTTCTTTTCCTTATTCGGCTCCTGTTGATTCCTCCCCACCCCCCGGCAGTCAGTCTGTTCTTGCCCCTCCCCATTCCGTCCCTGCTTCGTCATCCGCCCCTGAAGCCCCCCCTCCTCCTGTACTATTCCCCCCGTCACACTCCTCGGCAGTTGGTAACAACATCTTTCGTCCTAAACAATTCCCCGACTATGTTACTTTAAACCATGTCACTAAACACCCTCTTCCTCCAACCCTTGAACCTACCACCGTAAAACAAGCCCTTCGTGATCCCAAATGGTGTGCTGCGATGGATGACGAGCTTGCTGCGCTTCGTCGCAATGGTACTTGGGACCTTGTTCCGCCTCCTCCCGGACATACAGTTGTGGGATGTAAATGGGTGTTTCGTATTAAACGCAATCCTGATGGCTCTGTGTCTCGTTACAAAGCGCGTCTGGTTGCCAAAGGGTTTCATCAGCGTCTTGGTATTGATTATCATGATACATTTAGTCCGGTTGTTAAGCTCACTACGGTTCGAGTTGTCTTGTCTATTGCTTTATTTCATGGGTGGTCTATTTCCCATCTTGATGTTAATAACGCTTTTCTCAATGGGCACCTGACTGAAGATGTTTATATGGCCCAACCCCCCGGGTTTATTGATGCGAGTTCCCCTACGCACGTGTGTCATCTAAAACGTTCCTTGTATGGTCTCAAACAAGCTCCTCGGGCTTGGTACAATGAGCTCAAAGTCTTCCTTTTACATTATGGTTTCTATAACTCTAAGTCTGACACATCATTGTTTATCTATCGCTGCAATGACACAATTATTTATTTCCTAGTCTATGTTGATGACTTACTTGTTACAGGAAATTGTCCCACGTCTATTCGTCAGTTTGTTGATGCTTTGGGTGCCAGGTTTTCACTTAAGGATCTTGGTCCCTTAAATTATTTCTTGGGGGTTGAGGCTGTTTTCACTACTGAGGGCCTATATCTGTCTCAACATAAGTATATTCGCGATTTACTGGACAAGTTTAATTTAACCGGCATCAAAGCCATATCTACGCCCATGTCGTCCAGCACACGGTTGACACTTACTGATGGTTCGCCCCCCTGCGCCCTCCACGGAGTACCGTGCTCTCATTGGAGCATTTCAGTACCTTCAACTCACAAGGCCCGACATTTCATTCGCGGTTAATAAGCTCGCTCAGTTCATGCATGCCCCTACGCAGATTCATTGGACTGCTGCTAAGCGTGTTCTTCGATATCTTAAACACACTATTCACCACGGCATATTACTTCGTCGTCATCAGCCATTTCATCTTCGAGTTTTTTCTGACGCAGATTGGGCAGGTGATCGTGACACTTATCATTCTACTACTGCCTTTATTATATTTCTCGGTAACAACCCTATTTCTTGGTGCTCTAAAAAGCAACGCACCGTTGCACGGTCCTCCACTGAGGCCGAATATAGGTCCGTTGCTTCTGTTGCTTCCGAAGTCACGTGGGTTGCTAATCTCATGCATGAACTTGGTATCTCTCTTCCTCAAACGCCTACTATCTACTGTGACAACTTGGGTGCCACGTATCTTTATGCAAATCCAGTTTTCCATAGTCGCATGAAACACATTGCCCTTGATTATCATTTTGTTCGTGAGAAAGTCACTACAGGGGCGCTTGCTGTCTCACATGTTTCGACACTTCATCAGCTTGCCGACGTGCTTACAAAACCTCTTCCTAAAGAACGGTTCGCTTCATTACGATCCAAGATTGGCGTTTCCGATGGCACCGCCATCTTGCGGGGGCGTGTAAAGGAGTCCTAACAACCTATGATTGTGTACAGCCGTGTACCAGCCTTGGCGTGTGCAAAGCAGCCTTAGTTGGCTAGTTTATCTTGTTGTTACAATTTGTTGCTATCATAACAACCTATCCTAACCAATACTTGTTGTAATCTCTATCTTGGATATACATGTGTGTAACCGAAAACCCTAGCTAGGGAGGAGTCTATATGCTCAAGTGTAAATGCTGCTTACTAGTGAAAATGAAATATCATTCTTGGCCACGTAACTCTTTTAGCTGGTGTGAAAACTATTTTACGCATTCCAAACAACCGTGTATACCATATATGATTGGTTCATTGATTCAGCATTCAGAAAGTAAACTGTAAAAGGTAATCTGCTTTTCCAAATGCCCATTGTTAAACACTAGCTTTTGTGACAGTTGTTTGTTTCTAATTTTTTTACAATGAATATCATCAAGACTGATGTACACAACCGTTTGGGAGGATGACGTACTATCGGATTGTTTATTGTGTTACTTTGAGCATGAAACTTTTAGCACCATTGAAGATGAAGATATTATGCAACGATTTCAATCAATGTCATCTCGAAAAACCTTTTTGCGTCCTTTGACAACTCCTTCTCGTTCTACAATAGGCAAATAAAAAGTATGTATTGATGTATATTACTATATTCATTTAATAATTATGATTCCCGGTCTGAACGATCACATGTGGTATTTTTGTGGCGAAGCCTGTCAGTGCCCTCCCAAGAAGGGACTCCTGGCTCCGCCACTGATTTCACATGCCGACTTACACTGCCCACATCTGGACTTTATAGTAAAGCTTTTTCACTTTTGTTCGCATGATACCATCTCCATTTTTCTTTCCCTTTCATTTTGTAGTTTAACTTATTAAATAAGATGCTGTTGTATTTGTGACTAATTACAAGAAAATTTTGAGGAATTGCTGCATGCATCTTAATGAATTCTCGATCGCTTCAAGATACGTACTGTAAACATGTTAGTTGACATCGTTATTAGAATGAAATTCTTTAAAAATAAAAGCAACTAAAATTGCTATTAAAAAAAGTAGTATATATTTTTGTAAAGGTACTAGAAATAGACACATAGTTGGAATATCCGAACTAAAAAAACAAATAGGTATTCAGAGTTTGCACATGCTTGGTATGCGCAAAGGATCACGTATACTATTTCAGCTTCACAAATTTGATTTTATGCCCATGCCTTTGATTGTGACAGATGTTCCCGTTGAAAATGAGGCCACTCAATTTCATATAGATGTTTATCTCCTCAATCATTCAATATTTTAAGGAAATGATGTTTTACATAAAGAAGATTTCGTCTTACAAAGAAATTCAATATAATTTGAATTGAAAAGCTCATATTTATAGTGCCAGAAAGCACTGTTAATCAATGATCCCAAGGCAGTGATGGTCAGATAATATATAAAGGATGCAGATAGATAGAAATATAAATTAAGATCTAAATCCGTAAAGAGAAATTAGGTGTGATATTATTCAAAAGGAAAAGGCACGTCAAAGCAAATTTCTTTAAGTTGACAGAAAATAAGGCATGGTCGTGAATACAAAACTAAACATTTTGTCCAGGCCAATGTTTCGAAACACGAGAGTGATGAAACTATTGTTTGCTAGTGATAATTATACTAACCCATCCAATGATTTTGTTACCACTGATCAGACACATAATTGATCTTGAACTACAAAAAAATATTTTGACAAATTATTATGTTAAATACTTTAAAAATTATAGATATCTACTGTTCAAACAAAAGTGAAACCGTCTTCATCTATGGATTGATTGGATAGAAGTACAAGAGAGGCAAAGAATAGTATGCAAATGTACGGATATCGGATTATGTCACTTGTACCGTATATGTCCGAATAGAATTTGACTTTCTCCATATTGATCAGTTGAAGTTGGAGTAGTTATAATTGATAGAAAAGATCAAATCAGAAAAAGATTACATCTAAGATATCATCCTATCCTCATAACTTATATCCAGAATCATATCATATAATATTATAACATTTTATATTTATTGTATTTAAACGTATACCATAGATAGCATATAGACTCGACTATAAATAAGACCTATGTACTAGTCTACAAATCAATAAAATACAACTTTCATTCATGAAATTACATTTGTACATGGTATCAGAACATTGTTTCTGATCCACACAAACAAAGGCCAAAAAAAAGGAAAAAGAAAAACACACAGCAAACAGTTTTTTTGGGAACTTCGACACATCCCTGGGGATTACTTCATTATTCCGTTATACCTATCTCGACCGACCAACTAAAGAGACAGTCAGATAGAATGCCCCGCCAGTGTGAAGGAAAAACAGACATAGTGAGTTGCTCATACAGCTGGTCAACTTGCTAAGGAATAACCTCAGAACCCAAGTACAAAATTCGGATAACTTATCACTGGGCATAGAATTGAACAGTGATAATTTATCAACTACAGGCGACCCTTATGAGAAAGGCGATTGGAGAACGAGACCAAAGCCCATATCTCACTGGAGTTCCACCACCACCACCAGCCACTAACCCAAACTTCACTCAATGAGAGATCAATGACCACTGCGTGTTCACTTGGCTCACACAAAAAATTGAGTCTACTTTATTGAACAATGTCTCACAATATGCAACCGCGAGGCACTGTGGGACAGACTAGTAGTAACATACGGGCTGTCACAGACTCCTTACAAGTGTTTGACTTGTATAAGAGGGCCAACTCAATCCGCCAGAAGGGAGGCACACTGGAGGACCTGTGGAATAAACTCCCGAGTTTTTGGATGGAAATCGACCGATGAGACCCACATCCCATAGGGATCCGAAGGACATCACGGTGCGCAGCAATAAAATTCAAGAACAGAGATTGTTTCAACTACTGATGGCAGTAGATGACAAGTTTGATGCCATCAAATGGGAGCTGCAGAAGAAGGAGCCTTTACCACATGTAGAAGAGGCCTCCTCAGAAGTCAGAAAAGAGGACACACGGATGGCGATACTGAAAGGAGTTCCCTAAGTGCAAGTGGAGACATCACAGGAAATTAGATTGCGATTGAAAGTCCGTGGAAGAACTGAAAGGACTGCGGCTAGACCACCCTACTCACAACAGTCATTGCAGGGTGGGGGAGAAGGACAACAGAGCACAACTCTGGTGTACCCACTATGGCTGGACAAAGCATATGAAGGACAAGCGTTTCCATCTATTAGGATACCCTGAATGGTGGGAGGCACAGGGAAGGAAGAAGCCATCGGAACGACGAGGGATAGCGGCGTTAGGCCGAGGAGTCACCAGTGTGAGCACTGGACTAGGCACTAGCACAGGCGGCGGCAATAGCAATACCAGTGGAAGCAGCGGCAGCCATAGCCAGAAAGGTGAGAAAGGAGAAGGCAGCGGCCAACCCAAAGAAGGAGAAGACCGGCAAAAAAAGAAGAAGGGTTGGGCTTTTAAATACCCAACCCAATTCTCATGATTTTCTTTTTTTACCTCTGCCCATGAAAAAAATCACACCACTGTCCTCAAATAATCCCAAAAATAGAACACTCGACCAAAGTTATTCCTAAGATATGGCATCTGACCAATCTATTACCTAGAATGTCCTACCAGACCTCAGTTATTCCTATAATAGTCCTCCTGCACCAACTAATAACCAAGATATTGCCGGGTACACCAAGTGCCCCAAGTGCATGTCAACTCCAGTCAAGCCCATGTAAATCCAGCTAAAAGTTATCACCCGCACCTGAACCCTCCCCAGAGTACCCAAAAACACTCCAGGCTGATCCTAGATCTTGGGACAACTGAAACCATGACATATGACTCCACTGATTTCTCCATAATCACCGTCCCCACCCAAAACCTATATCAAAACTGCCAATAGCGACCTAGTATCAGTTTGTGGGGCTGACCCTGTCACTTTCTCCCCACATATCATGCTCTATAACTGTCATACCCCGTAACTTTAAAGTACGACTTTTAATAACTAGAAGTCAACTTTAAATACAATTTTATTAAATGCATAGGTTTATGAGGCTTAGCTAAATGAATTGTAGGTGAGAAAATAATCAAATAGCTGAAATTAAAAAAAGTAGGCTAAAGTACCTAAAATGCCCCTCCCTACTTAAATGATGGGGAGTTACAACATTTGGTATAACTCCCCAGGAGAGAGGGAAGGGGGCGCCAGTTACAAGGAAAAAGAAAGAGAAGAAAACACCTGGAGGAAAGAAGGAGAGGAAGAAGAAGAAAGGAAGAAGAAGAAGAAGGCTAACCTAGGTCCAATCTGTCCCGAAATTCTACCATGCACTCGTTTGCTTATCTAGATTCCAAGGCAAGTAATATTTCTATACGCTTTATGCAAATTTTGATTCAACAGGCTCTATGTTCTTATAAAGAGAAAAGTGGATCACACATTGGTAATCTTGATGCGTTTATGTTAAATGCTCTACTATATGTATTTGTTGTTGTTGATTGAGTAAATTCATGCTCTTTGGGCCAATTTCTTGAAATAGGTATGTTGTGATTTGTTGTTATTAAATATACCCATAAAAGCGTCATTCGTGATGTGTTTATTGTCTTGTCATAAGTTCTTAAGATTATTAACTGTACCTTAGATGTTTTAAGAGGATTTGCAGGAAATTGAAGGGTGAATGATGGGTTGTTGTAAATTTGTTGTGTTGGAAAGTTATAGGATACATTGAAAGTTGTGGGTGATAGAAGGCTTAGAGTGGATACAATTTGACAGGTTTAAGAATCAATCCATGTTAGTTGTGTGTTAAGCATGATGGATTTAGGTGGTAAGATGGAATTTTAAGTGTTTAACATGAAAGGGGTGAAGGAAGAAAATGATGAGGAGAAGTTACTGAAGAATTTGCAGTTTTTGGAACCGTCAGAACACTTCGAACACCTACTTTAGGCGCTCAATATCACATTAGACGCCTAAAGTAGGCGTTCAATGTACCCCAGTGCACTCCAAAACACTTCGAACACCTCATAAGGTGCTTCATGTCACATAAGCGCCTTATGTAGGCGTTTGATGTGCCACAGCACATTCTAGAACACTTCGAACACCTCATAAGGCACTTCATGTCACATAAGGCGCCTTATGTAGACATTCAATGTGTCACAACACATTCCAGAACACTTCGAACGCCTAGTATAGGCGCTCCATGTCACTTTAGGCGCCTCTTAAAGGCGTTTCAAGTGTAGTGGAAGTTCCTTTTGACACATTAGGCACTCCATGAGTGTGAGATACCTTTATTCTCTTTCTTTGCTCATAAACTACAGGGGTATTTGAGGTGCACTTGAGTTATAAATGTTAAGTGCGAATGAGTAAGGTTAAGAATGGATCCGAAGTGAATTCGTAATACGAGAGGAGGTGAAAAGGTACGAGCCTGGAGTGTTCGAGGTTCAGGATCTTGTACTTCATATGTAAAGTGTGTGTGTGTATGTTTACATGTTTGATATAACGTGGCATGAGCATTTTTGCATCACAACATGAACACTTTGCATTTCGACACGAGATTTGTTTTGCGAAAGAACATGTGTTTGCAAGAGAAGGTAAAAGTTTTCGAAAGACAAGCTATGGCTGCTGATTGATCGCAGGGTATAAAAGTCATGCCTGGGGTAGCAGGGTATAAAAGTGTGACCTGTGAATCAAGAACATGGTATAAAGTTTGTTATGGGGCCGTGGACCCATTAGCACGGGATATAAAGTTATGTTATGGGGTCGTGGACCTTTCAGTACGGGGTATAAAGTTCTGGTTACTGTGGATTGATCACCCATAGGGTATAAAGTTTTGCTACGCGAAGAATATGATAAGAAGAATTGTGAAATGACACGCATGACATGTTTACGAAAGAAGACGTATGCATTGGTTTTGTGTGTGGTTTTAAAGGAGTGCATGCATCATATGTCACGAAGCATAAGACTTGACATGCAAGAATGGACATTCGCAAATGATCTGTTTATGTAGTATGTTTTGCTAGATACATGTTGGTTTCGTATTCGCGTATCATTTATGTGATTTATTTGGTTTTGATGAATTGTCATAAAGATGTTATTTGCAAACCTGAGCCCTTATTTTAGACAATGTTTTATATACCGGTGACTTGTCGTGTGTTGTCCCGTAAGGTGTATAGACTGGTTACTTGCTGGCGGTGTTTTTGCTAAGTGCATATACTCCATCTTCTTTTCAGTGAGCTAGAGTACGAAATGATCTTTGTAGAAGACGACGTCGAGTGGGGCTTATTGGGATGATGGTCACTGAAGTGGATAGATTTCTATTCATTCTCTTTTAAATGAAAGTCTTGATGTTTAACAATTTGTATTGGAGGATATGTTAATCATTTCATCAAACACGTTTTAATTCCGCTGTTTTCTTTAGGTATATTGTTATTATTGAAGTTTAAATTTTACGACATTTTCGGTAATTTATCTTACGTCATGGGTGACGTGTGCTTCATCTGCTTCGATGCTTCGTAGTTCTCATAGCAGACTATGGCGGGTGCACTGGTATCGATGTCCAGTATCGGGCTGGGCGCTGTAGGTGGTATCAGAGACCTAGGTTTCAGATCTATCTCGAAAACTTAGGTGCATGATCTTACAGCGATTTAAGATGTGATTCTCCTTTAAGTTTGATCCTTAGGTATAAGTGCTGATTTTCTAGAGTCTAAGTATGATCGGGTTTGGGTGTGTGCGAGCACGTTTATCATTTAACCTTCTATTAACGTTCTTATTTCATACCCCACCCATTCTTACGCATTCAAACTTTCAGTAACATCCTGTATCCACTGATTGCTAATGGAACGTTGAACTTTCAGAGATAATGCCTCCACGAAGAGATAACGCAGGAAACTCTGGAAACGGATAGGAGAATCAGCCACCACAAGTGGTTCTAACCCAAGTGCTTACAAACGCACTGACGGTAATTGCACAGGGATTTGCCCAGCAGCAGTAGCCTTCGCCTCCTCCACCACCGCAGCATAATATTAGGTTCTTCTATGGAGAGATGAGGAAGATGAGAGTTTCGGAGTTTGGAGGATGTACGGATCTTGAGGAGGCTCAACACTGTTTAGTTGAGGTGGAGAAATGTTTCCGGTTAGTGCAAGTGCCTGAGTAGATCAAGATGGATGTGGCCACACCCCTTCTGTGTGGCAAGGCGGGTGAATGGTGGGCTGGAATGGTATTGAGAATGACCCCGCTTATCTCATGGGCACAGTTTTGTGATGTTTTTCTGAAGTACTACGTGCCAAAGACTGCAATATTGGACAAGATAAGGACGTTTGATAGGTTAGAGCAGGGTCGAATGACAGTATTGAAATATGCGGATCGATTTCATGTGTTGGGTAAATTAGCTCCGGCGATTATGTCTGATAATTGTCTAAAAATGACGAAGCTTGAGAGGGGATTGTGTTGAGAAAAAGGGGTTTGAGTGATTTTAAAATGCATGATTTAAATAACGTGTATTAAAGAAATGCATGACATGTTTTATGACATGACACGTTTTTGCATGAAACTTGCCTTATATAGTTCATATATATTGTTGCCGTACTAATGAGCCATGAAGCTTTAAAGCTTACATCAAATGGCAAACATTTGTTGTGTTTGAACTATTTTCAGGTGCCATCATTAATGAACTAAACTAGTTCATTAAGTGAAGTACTTAGTTAAATAAACTAAGTAGTTCATTAAAGGAAGCTATATTTGGAAAAGGCACAAAGGCAACAAGTTGAAGAATGGAAAGTCATCTTCATCCTCTCCACACGTTTTTAACACACACACACACACAGATATATATATATATATTCAAATATTAAATGTGCTCCGGCGATCACGGAATTCCGATTTCGATCACGTCCCTGCGGCTTAAGCCGCCGCCGCCGCTGACTCCGATCTCCGACTGCGGCATGCCACTTCTGCGGGCTGCTCCATCCGACGCAATTGAAATCGATCACACAATTCCATTGATTAATTCACTGTATAATTTTCGGTCATTGCAATGACTCACGACCCACAACCTTCGTTTGCGGCTGTTGTTTCCGGAGCATCTTCTTCACAAGTGATTAATATTGCACCAAAAACAGTCTCTCGCTATAAAGGTATTCCTTTAATCTCTTTTTTGGATTCGGAAATTGAAGAACTTGCTGCGCCATTCAAATATTCTTTAGTGGGTACATTTTGGTATGGTCGCCCACCATTGAAGGTTATCAGAGATGTGTTTGAGAAAATTGGATTTCATCATGATCTTCGCATCACCCTCATTGACGCTACACATATTTTGTTAAATTTTCGAAATGAGGCAGATTACCTGCGTTGCTTCTATCGGCGTTCATGGTATATTTCAGGCTGCCATATGCGCATTACAAAATGGACAGTCGACTTTGATCCAACAGCTGATGTCCCCATTGTCCCTATATGGGTTGCTTTGCCTGGCCTCCCTATTCATATGCATCGCCGTGAAGCTTTATTTGAAATTGTACGCTTTGTTGGCACACCGATTAAATTGGACGTTGCTACATCCGATGGCCTGCGCCCATCTGTCGCTAGAATTTGTGTTGAGGTGGATGTTTCTCAGGAACTTCCTCAGAAGATCTACATGCAGGCAAGAAACAGGTATATACTGCAGCCTATTATCTATGAAGATCTTCCTTTATTTTGCACTACCTGCCGACGTTTGGGGCATGCACCGGGGGCATGTTCTACATCGACTTCTTCTATTCCACCTCCACCCCCGCCTCCGCCATCTCGCCCAAAATCTCAGCATTGGACACCTATCAAGAAGAAGAAAGTGCCAGAGCCATCATTAGAGGATCCGCCCACTACGACCCCGGCACAGGCACCTCCGACTGCCTCTGTTGATGTGCCCGATATATTACGTGAACAGGAGGACGAAACTCATGTAGAAATCTTCTGTGATGCCCCAGAACCTCCACTCCCGACTCATCCATTGAATAATGATTTTGGTCATTCGTCGGATACCGAATTACCTCCTGAGGATGCAACGGTGGAATTAAGATCAGTCCCAGATGAGTTAGTTCAACGGATGCAGTTGCTTCCACCATCACCAGATGATGAGATCTTGATATCACGCCTTCAAGAATCCCCAGCGAAAGCAGAATTTATACATGTTGTCCCTCGTCGGAAACGCCGGGCGCAGAAAGACTTACCTCCCTTGCCACCATCTACCATTCTTACGCGGAGTGCATCGCATATTATACAGGGAAGTGATACCACTCTTTCTCAATGAATACATTAATATGGAATATTCAAGGCTTGCGTGCCTCTTTACCTAGATTGCGACAATTAATTATTGAACATCGTTTACATTTGCTTGTTCTGATTGAACCAAAGCATGCTCCATCTAATATTGACGCGTATGGGTTACGACTTGGCTTTACCAAATGGTATGTATCTCAATCCGAAAAAATTTGGGTTTTCTGGAATGATTCGGATTTCCGTTTACTTGCTACATGTGATCAAGAACAAGTTGTCCATTTTACTCTGCTGTTTCTTCCGCTGCAATTCCAGTTTGTTTTCTCTGCTGTCTATGGCCAGCATACGGCATCTTCACGCCGCCCACTTTGGGATTCTTTATGTGCCTTTGCTGATTCCTCCACGCTCCCTTGGTTAATTGGCAGAGATTTTAATACTTTTCGTGAATTGGGAGATCACCAGGGCCGCTCACATCCCTCACTGACGGTTTTACAGGATTTTAATGATTGCATTGAACATTGTTCACTTATGACGCCATCTTATCAGGGACCCAAATTTACTTGGGAAGATGGTAGGGGCCTTGGTCGTGTTCGTCGAAGACTAGATTGGATATTTCTTAACTCAGCGTTCCAAGATGTGTTTGAGGACATGCAGTTAACACATCTGCCGAGAGTTACTTCCGACCACACGCCTTTACTCTATAAATGTCGTTTCAATACTGCCCGTTTCTTGGATTCTTGGTTGCTTCATCCGGATTTTTATTCTTACATACAGAATGCATGGTCCTCATATCCTACAACAGGAGGTATGTATGGTTTCTATTCAAAATTATTTTTACTGAAAAAAGACATACAGCGTTGGAATAAAGACATTTTCGGTAATGTTTTCCAAAATCTCCTACATGCGGAATCCCATCTGAAACACACTGAGGCACTCTGGGAGGCTGACCCCACCGACATAAACAGACATGCATACCACCATGCGAAAGCAGAGTACTTACAGGCAGCTAGCTATGAGTTACATTTTTGGAAGCAGAAGGTGAGGATCAAATGGATAAATGAGGGTGATGCAAATACACAATATTTCCACTCTATTGTTAAAGGACGGCGCAACAAACTCCGCATTCAACAAATTCGTGCTGCATCGGGCACGCTACATACAACACCATCGGATATAATGGCAGAAGCAGTTTCTTTTTACACAGCCTTATTTGCACGAGAGCCTACACATGATCATTCAGTCATATTATCACATATACCATGCCTGGTAACAGAAGACGATAATCTTATGCTTACGCAATTGCCAACAGCCGCAGAAGTTAAAGAAGCAATATGGCATTTAGATCCACAGAGTGCAGCTGGGCCAGATGGTTTTCATGGCAAATTTTATCAGGCGTGTTGGACAATTATTCATGCTGACGTTGTTAAAGCAGTACAGGAGTTCTTTCTAGGTGTTCCCCAACCCTCAGTTATGGCTAGTGCATTGATTACATTGATCCCAAAGACTCAATCTCCTCAGACTTTCAGTGACTTTCGGCCAATATGCCTTACGAATTTTCTGAGTAAGGTTTGCACCAGAATTATTGCTACTCGTTTGGGCACTTTGCTTCCTAAGTTGATATCTCCAGAACAGACAGGTTTCTTGCCAGGTCATGATATCTCTTCCCAAGTTCTTATGGCACGTGAGATGATACATATACTTGACAAAGGGGGTTCTCAGCTATGCTTAAAATTGGACATGATGAAAGCATTTGACCGCGTCAGCTGGGAGTATTTGAAATTATTATTGCATCAATTCGGCTTCTCTGTTTTTTATTCGCATAATATTAAACCACTTGAGTGCGACAACATTATCAGTATTGATTAATGGGCAGCCTTCAACTTCTTTCAGGCCATTCAGAGGTGTAAAACAGGGTGATCCGCTTTCTTTGCTACTATTCATTTTATCCTCGGAGGGTTTTAGCAGGGGAATCAAATTTTTAGTTGATTCTAATAGACTACAACCTTTTCGGCTGGGACGCATTCCATTTACTGTCACACATTTAGCATATGCAGATGACCTCCTTATCTTCCTTCGGGGTACACAGCGTAATCTGCGCCACTTTCATGCCTTCTTAACCTCATATGAAAATGCATCTGGCCAAAAAATAAATTTCCACAAAAGCAGCTTTATATCATCTGCAAGCACTTCATCTCAGCAGGATCGTGCATTCCAATCCATACTGGGAATGCGTAACACTACCCTGTCATTTCGACATCTTGGATCATTCTTACACAAAGGAATAAATCGTGCCAGATTTTGCACATCTCTGTTGCAGCACATTGACGACCGCATACAGGGATGGCATGCACGCTTTTTATCGGCAGCAGGTCGTTTGGTACTACTTCGCTCTGTGATCTCAGCTCTTCCATTACATATTTTCGCCGCTGGAGGATTACCAAAGTCAGTCATTAAGGTCATTGAAAGGAAAATGGCCTCTTTTTATTGGGGTAATCGTCATCATTGGGTTGCTTGGTCCAAGCTGACTATGCCATTTGCAGAAGGTGGACTCGGACTTCGTGATCTTATGAGTTTACAAATGGCATATCATTGTCGTATATGGTGGTCACATCACCAACGAGACACCCTTTGGAGTAAATACATGCATGCAAAATATGGACGCAGGGGGGATTTCATACCACGGCTTCCGGATTCTCCAATATGGAAACTGATTTGTCGAATTCATACTCACTGCATTTCTTAGACAGAAGGTTCGGAACAACACCTAACATGGAAACTCACGACAACAGGTGAGTTCTCTTTGAAATCTGCGTATAACGTTTGCCGTGTTCCGCGGCCGGCACTGATCTCTACTAAGTTCATATGGTACAAGCATCATTCTCCGTCCATTAAATTGTTTTTGTGGCGCATCTTCCACATGGCCTTACCATTTGAAGACTTCATTGGTAAATATTCTGCTTTTCGGCCCACACAATGTCCATTTTGCAAACAACAGTCAGCAACAGTGGATCATATTTTCATCTACTACACTCACATTCTTCATGTTTGGTACTATTTTGCGATTGAACTATCTGGTCCATTACCCACTTCGTTAAGCCTACGACAGTATTTGTTATCTTGGTGGTATCGTTCCTCCTTCTCATCTCTATTTGGGACTTTAAAAATCATCCTTCCTGCTATAATTGTCTACAACATATGGAGATCATATACTGCATTAGTATATGGGGATTCTACTTCGTTTGCTACTACTACTCTTCAGGCTTCAATCCATTATGACATTGAGATATGGTTAAAATCCATTCAAGGTTCAAAAATTGCAGTGTCACACCCCTTACATCTTTCATGGATCCCCAGAATTCGCCCACCACGGCCGCATCTCGTTCGCTGGCAAACCCCCCCATCCGGACGCTTAAAGTTGAATATTGATGCTTCAGTTGGTAGGAATTCCGCTGCCGGAGGAGCAATATTACGTGATCATTTGGGTACTTGTGTGGGGGCAATCTCTTTTCGCCTCCCACATAGTACTCCTTCTGCTGCCGAGACCCAGACGACATTGTTTGGCCTGTTATATTTTCTACCTCTTTTCCGCACCATTGTTCTAGAAACGGACTGTGCCCAACTTATTGCGCGTTTGAAGCAACCAAATCCTGTCTTTGGGAACTATCATCTTCGGCAATTATGGGTAATATTACGACATCATCAACTGGATTATGTTCATATCTACCAAGAAGCAAATATGGATGCACACTATCTTGCACAGCATTCCATGATGTATCCTCGTACTCAATATTACTCGCGACATACGCTTCCGTCACTTGTTCGCGGTGCTATTGCATTGGACCTCTCCTCCGCAAATTTGCGCGTCCCTTAACATTCAAGTCTTTCAAATGGATTGGCATCTTACTCCAGTCTCTGTCTGTCCCTTGCTAGGGGCAGGCAGACACGGTATGATCTTCTTTCGCTACGTCTTCTTACTTTACATATGGTTCATACACGGGCTCCTCTCAAGATTTCTTATATTCTTTGCCTTGATGACTTTATTTTACATGTTTGTTTGTGCGGGTGAGCGTGATTCATGGTGGTTACATATATACTATACGGTTCTCATCCAAGTCTTCCAAAGGGATTGGCGTTCCATCTATTTCTCTGCCTGCTCTATACTCAGTGCTGGCAGTCCTGGTATGATCTTCCTTCAACTCATCTTCCACACTTCACAATGTTACATGCCTCTGCTTTACTCAGCTATTTCTATTTTGGATGCATGGACGGGAACACGGATCGCATTTCTTCTCCTGGACGCTGGCGCAACAACCGCTTGGACAACACCTATACATCTGACGTACATGATTACATGGCATTTGATTTTATTACGTTTGTGTATCATTTGGTTTCTGAGTATTTTTATATTAAATGATAGCACATATCAACAGTCCATTTATATAAATATGTACGCTTTTTCCTTCGCCAAGGTTTTATCCACAAGGGTGGTTTTACTTGGCAAGGTTTTAATGTGGCATATCATATATCAAATGGATGTTGATAATCATAAACTGCTACTATCGTTATTGTTTCATTTGATGTAATAAGGTTTTCCTCCACCACAATTGAGGCTTTCCATAATAAAATTTCTTTCATTTAAAAAAAATATATATATTCAAATTTTTTAAAAGGTACATACACATATATTCTAACGTACTACCGACATGTTATATATTTTGCGAACGTACGTTAACGTCACACCACTATATTTAACTCATATTTATGAGTATATTCAGGTCTTATATCATATGATATAAGGCATGGTGGTGGCAAATTTATTACGACACGTTAAAAGGTTCTAAACCAAAAATTGTCGTATCGGGAGAATACCGAAACTTCGCTAACGTGTCACATACTTGCCATATATAGACGGCCAGCCCCTACACTTAAAAAATGGCCACAAATTTCGTGGCTTACATGGTGTGTACAGCCATAAAATCATTCCATGTTGGCACACACAAATCACCCTCAATTAAGGCCAAATTGTGGAAATTCCAAATTCAAATTTGTCACATGTTGGGCGCCACTTTAAATCAGCCTATGTGCTGAATATTAAAGTTCAATTTATGTATATTATGTGTAACATAATATATATAACATGTGCAAAAAGTTGGAATTTAATCGGAGAAAAATCGGGTAATCGATAAACGTCGAAAATTCTGTTTTCTACGAACACGACACATGGAACATTTTTGGCATAGCATATAACATGTATCTAGACACTTTTTACATACTTCATACATTCTAAAGTGTTATAGAAAAATCAATTAAGGGCTGATTGGAATATACCATATGTGTATAATTATATGTGCACTATTTTACAAAGTTTGCAAAAAAACTCAGCACATGCACAAGTCATTATACACGCCTACTACAGCTTGGAAAAGCACATGTGGAGCTTTGTTAGCATCTTGATTGGCCAAGAGTGAAGCATACAATGTTGGTGACAAAAAGAAAGGAGCTATACAAGGTAACATTTCAAACTTTGTCACATTTGTGACACATGCTGAAAATTCAGCATGTGTAGTTATATGCTGGCCGAATTTTGAAGGTAAATGGAGCCATATTTACTATTTTGAATTATATGAATTGATTGAAAGATAGTATGGCAATGTTTTAAATATATTATGGAAATAATCAAGTGATATTTTCAAATATCACACATGCTAAAAATTTCAGCATGTGTGTAATGTGTTGGCCGATTTTATGGCTTATTGGTGACTAATTTTTATTCCAAATTTAATGAAAATGTTATGTACTAAATGATGATTGATTTCTTATTTATTTTCAAAGAATAAATCAAATGCAAACTTGGCAACAATTTGAATAAAGTGTGAATGTTACACATGCTGAACTTTCAGCATGTGGAGAAGCTTATGGCCAAAATTTTTAACTAGAAATTAAGCATATTTGATTTTTTATTTTGAAGGGATAAATCTACTACATACATGGCAATAATTTAAACTTGTCTTGGATATCACACATGCTGAAAATTTCAGCATGTGGAGAATAGTAATGGCCGAATTTTTGCTTGGAAATGTTGACAAATTATCTTGCAAAATGTATGGAATTTATTATGTGACTTATGGCAACATTTTTATGTCTATTTGGCACATGATTTTTAAAGTTTATTTTCAGATTTATCAAGTCATCAAATGATGACAACTTCCATCCAATCAATGAGTGCTAAGTAAGCAAGAGCTTAATGATCATCCAATGAGGAGTTGCCAAGTAAGCAAGGACATGTCACAATGATGCAATGCACTCTTCCAAGGACTTAGAAGATAATTTTCAAGAGGAAGAGAAAGGCTAAGGGGGGCGGCCATATGGTGATAAAAAGGAAACAAAAGACAAGAACAAGTCTTGCAAATTTCAAAGATCAAAACGTTGCATCCTTCTTCTTTCTACACTTTCTTTCTTTCTTCTCTCTAAAAGCCTATTGTACTCATATTCATACATTTGAATAGGCTTCATATAGACCACCACATACTCTCTTTATTGTTGTGAAAGGTTCATCAAGGTGTGATCAATCTTGCACGTGCAAGGTGGTGGTGTTCGTGATCATTGTATTCATATACAAGGTTTGTAAAGGGTTAGAGTTGGTGTGTAGCTCTATCAACCCTGTGGTAAGGTGTTACTTGTGTTTTGTGATTAGTGCTAAACGAGGAAGGTGTCCTCGAAGACTAGAGTAGGTTGTTTTAACCGAACCAGTATAAAATTCCTGGTGTTATTTACTTTCAGCACTTACTTTCAGTTTCAGCACTGTGCGTCATTTTTATTCACGTTTTTAAAAATAGTAAACGAATTTCAAAAATCATGAAACTTTTCAGAATCATAGTCACACGTCTTAAGGTTAATTTGGCACAAGTTTCAACCCTTTTGGACAAGTATAAGTCATCCAAAAGTCAAAAGTTCTGAGACTAGTGCAGTCTGATTTTCAGGCTTGCAAAGGTTGAGACTTTGAACATATTTGACTAATTTCCCAAAAGAAATTTTCAAAACTGTTTCAACCCAATTAAATAAAACTAATGAGGGGTTAGTCATTAAAGTTTCAGAGCATTTGGAGTTACGGATAAATAGGAATTAATTTTTTAAATCAGACTACCGTTTCTGGCAGATTTGTGCAATCTGACCACCAGCAATTTTTCAAGGGGTTAGAGGTTGAATTTTAATCTGAAATTTTTAGGAGATACTCAGAACATCTGAGACTAAGTGCTCTCCAAATTTCAGAATTTTTGAAGACTTGTAACCTAGTTTTCAAAATGCTTAAAACAGTTCCTAAAAAAAGAAACTGTTTTCAGAAGTTGAGTTTTTGGTTTAAAACAATTTTAAAAACCACATTTTCCGCACCCACTTTTCAACCCCCTCCCCCTTCTAGTGGTGCCTTGCAGATCCTACAGATTGGACTCCGGAATTTATTCGGCGGTAGTGACGTAGGGATGAGAACTTACGTGGATATATTGGACTCGTGTTTCCACGTCGAGAGTGATTTCCGCAGAGTGGTGGTATGAGAAGCTAGTGCAGGATCGTTTGATAGAGGCAAGAGGCCAAGAGAGGAGATTAGAGTTGGTGGCAGACCTGGACGTTGGGTCAAGATTCGGAAGTGGGGCCCAGTCGGAAATTTTCAGAGACCTCCAGCGCAGAATCCAATAGTTCAGCAGGAGGTGGGAATTTGCCCACACTACAACAAGAGCCACGTGGGAGAATGCCGAAAGTTGGCTGGAGCGTGTTACGATATGTACAGGTGGGCCATATGATTAGAGATTGTCCTGAGATGAAGAAAAATACTCCGGGAGAAATGGCTCAGCAGTCGAGGGCTAAGCCGAGAGCAAATACTCGTGTGCATCTCATGACGGAAACTGACGTACAGGAAGCCACCGATGTGGTAGCAGGTGCCATTTAAATCAAGTCTAAATTCTGATTGAATTAAGTCTCTAGGTGTTTAACTCCCTGTGTAAAACTTAATATGGTCTTAGATGCGGTTTTTGTAAATAAGATACCTGCCAACGTGCTTTTCGATAGCGGCGCAAGCCACTCCTTTGTGGCAAAGAGATTCACTAAGCACCTTGCTAATTTACCTGAGTGGTTAGAAACTCCATACTGTGTTCAAGTGGCCAGAGATCAAATTATGGTTTCGTACCAGCAGTACCGGGATTGCGAGTTAGAGTTTGAAGGACAAATGTGTAGGGATAGGAAATGTTTTGATGATGTTAAAAGATGTTTTGAATGGGCTAAAATAGAATTCCACACTTGGAGTTTGAAGCAAAAAGAGAAAAACACATTGTGAGACGTCAATCTCTCACATAGATCGATTGATGTATACATCAGTCCCTCAGGAAGGGACATGGATCGATCCATGTGAAGACTGTGGAAGTTTAGAACTTTCGGTCCAACGTCGATCTCTCAGCCAAGGGGACATCGATTGATTGACGTCACATGAGTCTCTCAGGAAGACACATGGATCGATCGACTTAAGGTAGTGTCAAAACCAGAAAGTTTCTGGAAGACATTGATCTCTCAGGCTAGGGGACATCGATCGATCGATGCACATCAGTCTCTAAAAGAAGAGACATCGATCGATCGATGTACTACAGTTTCAAAAAACTGGGAAATTTTAGGAGGACGTCGATCTCTCAGCACAGGCACATGGATCGATCGACGTCCCCCAGAATTCAAAATTTTTTGAACGTTGGAACAAAATCCAAGGGAGATCTAAAGTGCATTCTCTCTCCAATCTTGCTCAAATTTTTTATAGAATTTGTCTTTGTTTATGTAAAGCTTCCTACACCTTCAAAAACATGTTCAAGACATTCTAGAGTGGTCATGGAGCTAATTCAAATTAAAGTGGCTATAAGCTACTTTCTCAATATTTCAAAGACATGGGGATTGACTTGAAGGCATGGGAGAGGCTCCAAAAACATGGTGAACATATTCTATAAGAAGAAGGAGCTTGGATGAGGCAAAAACACACTTTCACCATCATCTAGCTTCATTTTTACCATTGTTGTACACTTCTCTCAATTTTGTAAAAGTGCTTAAAGCTTGTTAAGCCTTTCATTGTTCTTCATTGTTGTATATTGAGAGATTGAGAATCTAACACAAGAGGAACCATAAATATTTGATCTCTTGCTTGTGTTTAGACTAGTAAGAAAGTGTGAATCTTACTATTTTCTTCAAACCACTGTGAGGAAGTTCTTGAGGGAACTTTGTTGAAGCTGTGAGGTAGCAAGAAGTTGTTCTTGCTTAGAGCTGTAGTTGTTGTTGTTGCACAAGTATATTGTGCGCAAGAAGTTGTTGTTGCTTACACTAAGGTGTTAGTGTAAGTGTTGTTGTGGTTGTTCTTATTGTCTTTAATAAGAAGAGTAGTTGTTGAAAATCCACTTTGGCAACAAAGTGGTAGTAGAGTAGAATCATTTACGATTCGAACCACTCTATATTTGGTGTACTCATTCATTGTTTCTCATCTTCCATTCTTGGTTTGATTTTGAATTTCATTTGAGTTGAGCCAAACAAGAAAATTCCGCAAAATTGTCGAACACTCTATTCACCCCCCTCCCCTCTAGAGCGTGTTTCGGACCGAACAAAATATTCTCCGCTACACTGATCCCTATTCAGATGTATGACATCGACGTTATATTAGGAAGGACTGGTAGGCCAATTATCACGCCAACATTGAATGTCGATTGAAGCAAATGACAGTCAAGAATGCTAAGATGATAGAGGTAAAGTTCCAAGGAGAGGCGAAACAAAAGAAAGTCCCCAGGAAGGTGCATTTGTCCATTGCTCAAGCGTGCAGAGCCTTAAGGAAAGGTGCCAAGGGATTCCTAGTGTATGCGATGGATGTTACTCAGGAAGTACCATCTATTGAGCAAATCCCGTAGTCAACGAGTTTCTGGATGCGTTCCCAGAAGAATTGACAAAAGTGCCACCTCCAAAGGAAGTCGAGTTTGAGATAAATCTGATTCCGGGATCGGAACCCATTTCTAAAGCCCCTTACAGAATGGCTCCGGCAGAATCGAGGGAGCTGAAAGAACAACTTCAGGAGTTATTGGACTAGAAGTTTATCCGCCCCAGCATGTCACATTGGGGAGCACCTGTTTTATTTGTAAAGAAGAAGGATGGCAGTATGAGGCTCTGTATCAACTATCGAGAGCTGAATAAAATCACCATCAAAAATAAATACCCCCTTCCACGAATTGAGGATCTGTTTGACCAGCTCAAGGGTGCCAAGACCTTCTCCAAAATTGACTTCAAATCAGGATACCATCAATTAAGAGTGAACGCTGAAGACATCGAAAGGACAGCCTTCCGGACGAGATATGGCCACTATGAGTTCTTAGTGATGCCATTTGGGTTGACAAATGCCCCTACAGCCTGTATGGACCTTATGAATACCGTCTTTCGAGAACAATTGGATAGGTTTATGGTGGTATTCATAGACGATATCCTGGTGTATTCTCCTGACGAGCAAACTCACGCGGAGCATCTAAGAATCGTTCTAGGCATTTTGAAGCAGAAACAACTGTACACTAAGTTTAGCAAGTGTGAGTTATGGCTAAGGAGTGTGGATTTTATGGGTCACTTGATATCAGAGGAGGGGATTTTTGTGGATCCGAAGAAGGTGAAAGCTATCACGGAGTGGCCTAGACCTACTAATGTCACCGAAGTGCGAAGTTTCTTGGGTCTAGCGGGTTATTAAGGGAATTTTGTAGAGGGATTCTCAATAATAGCAGTGCCTCTCAGTAGGCTTACTCAAAAGAATTCCAAGTTTGAGTGGACGACAGAATGCGAGAAAGGCTTCACGGATCTTAAGAAGAGATTAACCATAGCTCCAGTATTGGATCGACCCTCCGATACTGACGGGTTTGTGATCTATAGTGATGTGTTGAAAAATGGTTTAGGTACGTAAATTGTAGCATAAGTTATGATTGTCCATCCAAATCGAGTTTAGTTTAATACTTCACCTGTAGGTTGTGTTTTGACGTAACACGAACAGGTCATTGCATATACCTCAAGGCAGCTAAAGCCTTATGAACAAAACTATGTGATGCACGACCTTGAACTTGTAGCAGTTGTGTTTGCCTTGAAGATCTGGCGGCATTACTTATATGAAGAAAAGTGCACGGTATTCACCGACCATAAAAGTCTAAAGTACTTGTTTTCTCATAAGGAGCTAAACATGAGGCAGCGGAGATGATTGGAACTACTAAAGGACTATGATTTGACCATTCATTACCACCCAGGAAAGGCTAATAAAGTTGCTGATGCATTAAGCAGGAAGTCCAGCCATGCGCAACAATCACCCTTGGAAAGAGAAATGGAAGAATTTGGTTTAGATTTGATTGACTCCACAGTGAATGTCTTGCCAGCATTGACCATCACACCGTGGCTAATTGATCGGGTAAAAGAGGCTCAGAAGGACGATAAGACCCTAAGTGAGATTTTGGAAAAGATGAAGCAGGATCAGGTTGAGGGATTCTAAGTCAATTAGGAGGGAGCCTATAGTTCAGATGAAGACTGTGTGTACCTGAGGTGGATGAACTTAGAAAAGAAATTTTACAAGAAGCTCATAGTTCAAGGTTATCGATACATTCTGGTAGCACCAAGATGTACAGAGATCTCAAACAACACTATTGGTGGTTTGGAATGAAAAGACATATTGCGGAGTTCATCAAGAGATGCTTAGTGTGCCAGCAAGTCATAGTGGAACACCAACGGCCTGGAGGATTACTGATGCCATTGGAAATTCCAGAATGGAATGGGAACATGTCACGATGGATTTTATAGCAGGTTTACCAAAGACAAGAAGCGGATATGGCATGATTTGGGTCATTGTGGATCGATTAACCAAGTCTGCACACTTTCTACACATCTCAAGTGAATCGTCTCTTGACAAGTTGGTAAATCTATATCTGGATAATATTATTAGTTTGCATGGTGTCCCAGTGAGTATAGTGTCTGACTGAGATCCACGGTTTACTTTCAAGTTCTATACAGCATTTCAGAGAACCATGGGCACAGAATTAAGGTTGAGTACAACATATCTTCCCCAAACCGATGGACAGTCTGAGCGGACTATTCAGACTCTAGAGGATATGCTAAGGGCTTGCGTTTTGGGTTTCAAAGAGAGTTGGGATGGAATGGTGAAGTTAATAGAATTCTCTTATAATAACAGTCACCATAGTGCAATTGACATGGCTCTCTTTGAAGCGTTATATGGTTTTATTGGGATAAATTCGGCGTGAGAACCATCACCGGACCTGAACTACTCGAGAAGACGTTAGAAAAGGTAAAGATTATTCAGGACAAACTTAAGACGGCCCAGGATCATAATAAAAGTTGGGCGGATTCCAAACGACGGCCGTTGGAGTTTAATGTAGGTGAAAAAATTTATTTGAGAGTATCACCTACAAAGGGCATTATGAGGTTTGGAGTGAAGGACAAGTGAAGTCCCCGTTTTATTAGTCCCTATGAAATACTGGAGAAAGTAGGAGCATTGGCATATAGATTGGCATTGCCTCTGATATTGGCGCAAATCCATAACGTTTTTCACGTATCACAGTTAAAGAAATACGTGACGGATCCGGGTCATGTTCTCGAAGCGCAACCTTTGGAACTCAATGGTGATATCACTTAGGAGGAGATTCTGGTGAGGAGCATGGACCGGAAAGAACAAGTGTTGAGGAAGCGGGTGATTCCCTATGTGAAGGTTCAATGGAGCAACCACACGGGACGGGAAGCCACGTGGGAACTTGAGGAACAGATACAGGAGAAGTATCCTCAACCTTTCAACTAAGGTACGCAAGTTTCAAGGACGAAAATTTTTGTAAGGGGGGTGGAATGTCATACCTTGTAACTTTTAAGTACGACTTTTAATAACTAGAAGTCAACTTTAAATACAATTTTATTAAATGCATATGTTTATGAGGCTTAGCTAAATGAATTGTAGGTGAGAAAATAATCAAAAAGCTGAAATTAAGAAAAGTAGGCTAAAGTACCTAAAATGTCCCTCCGCACTTAAATGATGGGGAGTTACAACAGTATAACTCCCCAGGAGAGAGGGAAGGGGGCGCCAGTTACAAGGAAAAAGAAAGAGAAGACAACACTTGGAGGAAAGAAGGAGAGGAAGAAGAAGAAGAAGAAGGCTAGCCTAGGTCCAATCCGTCCCGAAATTCTACCATACACTCGTAAGCTTATCTAGATTCCAAAGCATGTAATCTTTCTATACGCTTTACGCAAATTTTGATTCAACAGACCCTATGTTCTTATAAAGAGAAAAGTGGATCACACATTGGTAATCTTGATGCGTTTATGTTAAATGCTCTCTTATATGTATCTGTTATTGTTGATTGAGTAAAGTCATGTTTGTTAAGAAAAAGGGGTTTGAGTGATTTACGAATACATGATTTAAATACAACGTGTTTAAGAAATGCATGAAAAAATTCGATCTTGACATGTGTTTGTGATAAACTTGCCTTATATATTTTATATATAATCTTGCCATACTAACAAGCCATGAAGCGTTAAAACTTACATCAAATGGCAAACATTTTTTGTGTTTGAATTATTTTCAGGTGCCACCATTAATGAACTAAACTAGTTCATTAAGTGAAGTACTTAAGTTAATGAACTAAGTAGTTCATTAAATGGAGATATATTTGGAGAAGGCATGATGGCAACAAATTGAAGAATGGAAAGTCTCCTTCTACATCCATTCAAACGTTTATATATATATATATATATATATATATATATATATATAGATATATATATATATATATATACATATATATATATATATATTCAGATTTTTTATAAAAAGGCACAATACACATATATTGCGACGTACTACCGACACGTTACACATATTACAAACGTACGTCAACGTCACATCACTATAATTACCTCATATTTATGAGTACATTCAGGTCTTCTATCATATGATATAAGTCATGGTGATGACAAAATAATTACAACATGTTACAAGGTTGTAAACCAAAAATTGTCGTATCGGGTGACTACCGAAGCTTCGTCAACGTGTCACGTACTTGCCATATATAGATGGCCAGCCCCTATACTTCAAAAATGGCCAAACATTTTGTGGCTAACATGGTACACTCAGCCATAAAATCATTCCATGTTGGCATACACAAATCACCCCCAATTAAAGCCAAATTGTGAAGATTCCAAATTCACTTTTTAAGCACATGTAGGCGCCAACTTTGATCAGCCATTAGAGCTGAATATTCAAGTTATTTTATGTATATTATGTGCGACATAATATATATAACATGTGAAAAAAGTTTGAATTTAATCGGAGAAAAATCTCGTAATCGACAAACGTCGAAAATTCGGTTTTCTACGAACAAAACACATGTTTTTGGCATGACATGTAACATGTATCTAGACACTTTTTACATATTCAATATATATTAAATTGTTCTAGAAAATTCAAATTAGGGATGATTAATATTTACCATATATGTGTGTGAATATTGTGTATTATTTGACAAAATTTACCGAAAGAAAATTCAGCACATGTGCAGGAATTTCTCACACCATTTTCATCTTTGTTGGAGCCTAGATGGAGTTTATTTGGCACTTTAATTGGTGGAAAATAAGCCACACATGATAGGTGACTTTGAAGAGGGAAACACACAAGGAAAGATTTCAAAAATGCAACACATGCTGAAAATTTTCAGCACATGTGAATAGTGGACGAATTTACTATTCTTTTGTCCTTAATTTGCATCCCAAAATTGAAGGGATTGAATGGTGATTATTTGGTAGTGTTTTGAATTCTTTTGTCACTTGTTTTTCAAGTTAATCTCATATTTTTACAGCACATTAAATGGTGACAAAGTTGGGCCAATCGTGAACGAGTAAGCAACAATCAAGTTATGCCAAGTAAGCAAGATGGTGTCACATCTATACAAGGAATTCTTCCAAGTACATGAAAGATAATTCTCAAGGTGAAGAAAATCCCTAGGGGGGCAGCCAAATTGATTAAAAAGAAGAGAAGAGAGCCAAACAAAAGCAAGACAATTCTCATAATCTCTTAAGTGAAAAAGGAGTCTTCTATTCTCTTCTTCTACATTTCTTTCTTCTCCTTCTCTCTCAAGCCTATTGTTCTTATATTCAACATATTGAATAGGCTTTATGAGACCACCATATACGTTCCAATTGTAAAAGGTTGATCAAGGTGCGATCAAACCTTCATCCGTTCGGTGGTGGTGTTCGTGATCCATTTGCTTGGTTGTATTGTTTGGGAAAGGGCTGGAGTTGGTGTGTAACTCCAGCAACCCTTGTGGTAAGGTGTTAATTTTTTTTAGTGATAACCGAGGAAGGTGTCCTCGAAGAGTGGAGTAGGTTGCGTTAACCGAACCAGTATAAAATTCTCGGTGTTATTACTTTCAGCACTTTACTTTCAGTTTAGCACTTTGTATCGTATTCATGGCATTAGTAAAAATATCAAACAAACTTTAAAAATTACCAAACTTTGCAGAAACATAGCCACACCTCTTAAGTTTTATTTGGTGCAAGTTTTAACCCTTTTGGACAAGTATAAGTCATTCAAACGTTAATAGTCCTGAGACTAGTGCAATCTGATTTTCGGACTTGCAAAGGTTGATAACTTGAACGATTTGGCATACTTCCCAAAGGAAATTTTCAAAACTGTTTCAACCCATTTAAATAAATATAGTAAGGGTGTTGTCATTAAATTTTCAGACCATTTTCACTTACGGATTAATCGGAATAAAGTTTTTAAATCAGACTACTGTTTCTAGAAGATTTGCGCAATCTGACCACAAACAATTTTTCAAAGGGTTAGAGGTTGAATTTTGATCTGAAATTTTTAGGAGATACTCACAACATCTCAGAGTAAAATATCTCCAAATTTCAGAATTCTTGAAGGTCTGTAATCTAGTCTTTCAAACGTTTCAATTCAGGATCTGAAAACAGAAACTGTTTTCAAAAGCTGGTTTTTTGGGTAAAAATATTTTAATAACCAAATTTTCCACACCCACTATTCAACCCCCCCCCCTTCTAGTGGTACTTTACAGGTCCTACAAGTGGTATCAGAGTGCAGACACACTCACGACAAGGAGATCCAACGATCTTTGTGAGATGGCAACCACTAGACACAAAACCGAGCAAGAAGGTATGCCAAGCCAAAGGCCTCCACTTCTCGATAGTGAGGTACATTCTGATTCCGATTCTGATTTTGAATCATTATATCATGATTTGTATGTTCAATATCTTGAATTGCATAAGTTTGTTAAGACTCTTGCAAAAGAAAAGAAACGCTTAATTGATGACAAGAAATTGTTGGAATCTTCTAACACACATCTTGTGTCTCAATTAAACGATTCAAAAGAAAAGTCGTCTTGCATGATAAATTCATTAAGGTCTGGAATTTCATCATTGACATCCGAGAACATTGGACTAAAATCCGAGATTTCAAATTTGAAATCAAGGAATATAGATTTAGAAAAAATAGAGAAACAATTTGACACAGGTAAAAACATGCTAGATCGCATCATTTCTTCACAAAAGCATGATAACGACAAAACCGGATTAGGACTTGTTGAGGAAAATGAGACACTAAACAAATCAACAAAATTCATTCCGTCTAAGAAAATAGATGCGTCTAAGATATATGTGGCACCTAAGAAGACGCCTAGATCCCTCGCCATGTCATCTCATCATGATTCTTCTTCATATCATATGAGATATAATTATTTCCCATATGGATATGAAAAGAAACCATTGATACATACACAACGATCATACAACAAAAATGCATTTAGATCACGCACTATGGACACTAACACAAAGGCATATCAAAAGCAAAGATCATACTATGTGCATGATGGGATTCTCGGCCAAAGGCCAAATGCATTTGCCCCTAACATATATTATATTACGTTTTCATCTCTTTTCTCACCTTTTGGAAGACCTAGAAAGGTTACCCAAATCAGGGTACCAAAAGGGACATTTGCAAAGGGTTGAATAAATAACCCTTAAGAACGCACTTTTGATATTATTGCACAATACACTTGAAATGCATGATTTTTCTTATTATACTAATTTCTATTTCTTTCTTACATGCACTTTTGATTTTATTTCCAAAATAAAGGAGGAGAGAGAGTGCATGATTTAAGGGGGAGTGAGAGTGATTTAAGGAGGTAAGAGAGTATGATTGCACAAATCAAGGGGAAGACAATTCAAAATTCAAAATTCGAATTTGTGCACAATTAGAGGGGGAGCGGTTAAATTTAAATCATGAAATAATGTTATTTTGTAAATCATTAAAAGGGGGAGATTGTTGAGAAAAAGGGTTTGAGTGATTTACGAATACATGATTTAAATACAACGTGTTTAAGAAATGCATGACAAAATTCGTTACTTGACACGTGTTTGTGATAAACTTGCCTTATATATTTTATATATAATGTTTCCGTACTAACAAGCCATAAAGCGTTAAAGCTTACATCAAATGGCAAACATTTGTTGTGTTTGAACTATTTTCAGGTGCCACCATTAATGAACTAAACTATTTCATTAAGTGAAGTACTTAAGTTAATGAACTAAGTAGTTCATTAAATGGAGATATATTTGAAGAAGGCATGATGGCAACAAATTGAAGAATGGAAAGTCTCCTTCTACATTCATTCAAACGTTTATATATATATTATATACATATATATTCAGATTTTTTATACAAAGGCACAATACACATATATTGCGACGTACTACCGACAGGTTACATATATTACGAACGTACGTCAACATCACACCACTATACTTACCTCATATTTATGAGTACATTCAGGTCAGTCATGGTGATGACAAAATAATTATGACATGTTACAAGGTTGTAAACCAAAAATTGTCGTATCGTGTGACTACCAAAGCTTCACCAACGTGTCACGTACTTGCCATATATAGATGGCCAGCCCCTATACTTCAAAAATGGCCACAAATTTCTTGGCTAACATGGTACACTCAGCCATAAAATCATTCCATGTTGGCACACACAAATCACCCTCAATTAAGGCCAAATTGTGGAGATTCCAAATTCACTTTTTAAGCACATGTAGGCGCCAACTTTGATCAGCCATTAGAGCTGAATATTCAAGTTATTTTGTGTATATTATGTGTGACATAATATATATAACATATGCAAAAAGTTTGAATTTAATCGGAGAAAAATCGAGTAATCGACAAAAGTAGAAAATTCGGCTACATGGAACGTTTTTGGCATTACATGTAACATGTATCTAAACACTTTTTACATATTCAATACATATTAAAATGTTCTAGAAAATTCAAATTAGGGCTGATTATAATTTACCATATATGTGTGAATATTGTGCATTATTTGACAAAGTTTACCAAAAGAAAATTCAGCACATGTGCAGGAATTTCACACACTATTTTCAGCTTTGTTGGAGCCTAGATGGAGCTTATTTGGCACTTTAATCGGTGAGAAATAAGCCACACATGATAGGTGACTTTGAAAAGGGCAACACACAAGGAAAGATTTCAAAAATGCAACACATGCTGAAAATTTTCAGCACATTTGAATAGTGGCCGAATTTACTATTCATTTGTCCTTAATTTGTATCCAAAAATTGAAGGGATTGAATGGTGATTATTTGGTAGTGCTTTGAATTCTTTTGGCACATGTTTTTCAAGTTAATCTGATATTTTTACAGCACACTAAATGGTGACAAGGTTGGATCAATCGTGAAGTGCCAAGTAAGCAAGGCCAAGACAATTATCCAATCATGTTGTGCCAAGTAAGCAAGATGGTATCACATCTATAAAAGACATTCTTCCAAGGACATAAAAGATAATTCTCAAGGTGAAGAAAATCCCTAGGGGGCGGCCAACTTGATTAAAAAGAAGAGAAGAGAGTCAAACAAAAGCAAGACAATTCTCATAATCTTTTAAGTGAAAAAGGAGTCTTCTACTCTCTTCTTCTACATTTCTTTCTTCTCCTTCTCTCTCAATCCTATTGTTCTTATATTCAAAATATTGAATAGGCTTTGATTAGACCACTATATACGTTTCAATTGTAAAAGATTGATCAAGGTGTGATCAAACCTTCATCCGTTCGGTGGTGGTGTTCGTGATTCATTTGCTTGGTTGTATTGTTTGTGAAAGGGTTGGAGTTGGTGTGTAACTCCAGAAACCCTTATGGTAAGGTGTTAATTTTGTTTAGTGATAACCGAGGAAGGTGTCCTCGAAGACTGGAGTAGGTTGTGTTAACCGAATCAGTATAAAATTCTCGGTGTTATTACTTTCAGCACTTTAATTTCAGTTTCCCGCACTTTGCATCGGTTTCATTGCATTAGTAAAAATATCAAACGACTTTCAAAAATTACCAAACTTTGCAGAAACATAGCCACACCTATTAAGTTTCATGTTGCGCAAGTTTCAACCCTTTTGGACAAGTATAAGTCATTCAACCGTTAATAGTTCTAAGACTAGTGCAATCTTATTTTCAGACTTGCAAAGGTTGCAAACTTGAACGTATTTGGTATACTTCCCAAAGGAATTTTCAGAAATGTTTCAACCCATTTAAATAAATATAGTAAGGGTCTTGTCATTAAATTGTCAGACCATTTTCACTTACGGATTAATCGGAATGAATTTTTTAAATCAGACTACTGTTTCTGACAGATTTACGCAATCTGACCACAGACCATTTTTCAAAGGGTTAGATGTTGAATTTTGATCTGAAATTTTTAGGAGATACTCAAAACATCTGAGAGTAAAATCTCTCCAATTTTCAAAATTTTTGAAAGTCTGTGACCTAGTCTTTCAAATATTTCAAATTAGGATCTTAAAACAGAAACTGTTTATAGAAGTTGGATTTTGGGTAAAAATATTTTAAAAACCAAATTTTCCGCACCCACTATTCAACCCCCTTTCTAGTGGTGCCTTACAGGTCCTACAATGTTCCTTAGTCCAATTTCTAGAAATAGTTATGTTGTGATTTGTTGTTGTTAAATATGCCCATAAAAGTGTCGTTTGTGATATGTTTATTGTCTTGCCATAAGTTCTTAAGTTTATTAACTGTACCTTAGATTTTTTGAGAGGATTTGTAGGAAATTGAAGGGTGAACGATGGGTTGTTTTAGATTTGTATGTGTTGGAAAGTTTGAGGATACATTGAAAGTTATGGGTGATAGAAGGCTTAGAGTGGATACGATTTGACAGGTTTAAGAATCAATCCATGTTAGTTGTGTGTTGAGCATGATGGATTTAGGTGGTAAGATGGAATTTGAAGTGTTTAACATGAAAGGGGTGAAGGAGGAAGATGATGAGGAGAAGGTACTGCAGAATTTGCAGTTTCTGGAAATACCAGAACACTTCGAACACCTTATTTAGACGCTCAATGTCACATTAGGTGCCTAAAGTAGGCGTTCAATGTGTCCCAGTGCATTTCCGAACACTTCGAATACCTCATAAAGCGCTTCATGTCACATAAAGCGCCTTACGTAGGCGTTCGATGTGTCACAGCACATTGCAGAACACTTCGAACACCTCATAAGGCACTTCATGTCATATAAGGCGCCTTATGTAGGCGTTCGATGTGTCACAGCACATTCCAGAACACTTCGAACGCCTAATATAGGCGCTCCATGTCACTTTAGGCGCCTCTTGAAGTCGTTCTAAGTGTATTGGAAGTTCCTTTTGACACATTAGGTGCTCCATGAGTGTGAGATACCTTTATTCTCTTCCTTTGCTCATAAACTACAAGGGTATTTGAGGTGTACTTGAGTTGTAAATGTCAAGTGTGAATGAGTAAGATTAAGAATGGATCCGAAGTGAATTTATAATATGAGAGGACCTGAAAAGGTACGAGTGTGGTGTGTTCGAGGTTCAAGATCTTGTACTTGATATGTAAAGTGTGTGTATGTATGTTTTTGATATGACGTTGCATGATCATTTTTGCATCACGACATGAACACTTTGCATTTCGACATGAGATTTGTTTTGCAAAAGAACATGTGTTTGCAAGAGAAGATAAAAGTTTTCGAAAGACAAGCTATGGCTGCTGGTTAATCGCAGGGTATAAAAGTCATGCCTAGGGTAGCAGGGTATAAAAGCGTGACCCGTGAATCAACAGCAGGGCATAAAGTTATGTTATGGGATCGTAAACCTATTAGCACGGGGTATAAAGTTATGTTATAGGGCCATGGACCTTTCAGCACGAGTATAAAGTTCTGGTTGCTGTGGATTGATCACCCATAGGGTATAAAGTTCTGCTACGCGAAGAATATGACAAGAAGAATTGTGAAAAGTTTTATGAAATGACATGCATGACATTTTTACAAAAGAAGACGTATGCATGGGTTTTGTGTGTGGTTTTAAAGGAGTGCATGCATCATGTGTCACGAAGCATAAGACTTGACATGCAAGAATGGACATTCGCAAATGATCTGTTTATGTAGTATGTTTTGCTAGATACATGTTGGTTTCGTATTCGCGTAGCATTCATGTTATTTATTTGGTTTTGATGAATTGTCATAAAGATGTTACTTGCTAACCCAAGCACCTTATTTTGGGAAATGATTTATATACTAGTGACTCGTCGTGTGTGGTCCCGTAAGGTGTATAGACGGGTTACTTGCTGGCGATGTTTTTGCTAAGAACAGATTCTCCATCTTCTTTTCAGGTGAGCTAGAGTACGAAATGATCTTTGTAGAAGACGGCAGCGAGTGAGCTCATTGGAATGATAGTCACTGAAGTGGATAGATTTCTGTTCATTCTCTTTTAAGTTGAAAGACTTGATGTTTAACAATTTGTTTTGGAGGATATGTTAGGCATTTCATCAAACACTTTTTAATTGCGCTGTATTTCTTTGGGTATATTGTTATTATTGAAGTTTAAATTTTACGATGTTTCCGCTGATTTATCTTACGTCATGGGTGACGTGTGCTTGATCTGCTTCGACGTTTCGTAGTTCTCGTAGTAGACTATGACGGGTGCATTGATACCGATGTCTAGTATCGGGCCGGGGCACTACAATAACTGCTTATACGTCCCTAACTTGTCATCTAAATTGTTTTCACTAAGTCCCTCCATTCTAACTCTTCCTTCTTGACTTTTTGGGTGCTTTGTCCTTATCTATACACCAAAGGCCGAACGTTATTCAGGTTTTCAGGTATGCTACTCAACAAAATGGGTAATGGTGCTACAATCCCACTAGTCGTTGCATTCAAGTCACTATGGACTGTATTTTCCTTGAGTTTGAGTATTTTTATAGTCACCACTCTCTGGCCCTTGTGGAGCCACCTTCAGGTGAGCCATTCGACTGGTTACATAACTTCAGGTGTTTGGAGACTGTCCAACAATGGCAATTAGATGGCGTCGCTGAGTAGACTTCTGAAGACATAGAAAGGACTGAGACGCCATGTCCCAATAGTGACCCTCTTTCTGTGAGTATTCCTCCATAGATAAGTGAAGTTTCCACTGATAATGTATCAATTGATAATGGACCTACCACTTTACACAATCTAGAGGGTCCTGATGTCCAATCTGAGCAACATGGGCGTTCTTCCTTTCAGAGAGAACAGAGGGGTGCCACCTGGGAGGTACTCGCCAGAACGCATGACCCGATCCTCGAGATATCTGATGAATTTGTCTCAACCTGGTAAAAGGTTTATTTACTTTCCTCTACATGGAGACATTACCACGAACAGTCGAGGAAGTTGGCAAAAGACAGGAGTAGCGAGAAGCAATGAATGTAGAAATAGAGGCATTAAAAAAATGAGTCATGCGAGAAGTGTGTGCTACTATGATGGAAAAAACCTATAGGGTGCGTTGGGCTTTCACAGTCAAGTACAAGGCGGATGGAAGAGTCGAGCGATACAAGAAAATACTAGTGACGAAAGGGTACACTCTAACGTATGGAATTCACTATTCAGAGACCTTTGCTCTGGTGGCAAAGATTGACACGATCAAAGTCTTATATTCAGTAGCGGTTAACAAAGGTTGGCCCATACACTAGTTTTGATGTGAAAAATACCTTTTCACACAGAGAGTTAAAAGAAGAAGTTTATATAGAGGCACGGTCGGGTTTCTTAGAAGAGTTTTAAGGTAATGAAGTATGACGGCTTAGAAAGGTCCTCTATGGACTAAAACGGTCTCTGCGTACGTGGTTCGGAAGGTTTACAGTGGCTATGAAACAGAGTGGGTACAATCAGAATAACGCAAATCACATGCTCTTCTTCAAACAAAGTGAAAAGCTAGTAACTTGTCTAGTTATCTATGTAGACGATATGATTATCTTAAAAAGTGATTAGGAAGAAATGTCGGGACTTTGGAAGAGGTTATTTGACTAATTTGAAATAAATGACAGAAGGATTCAAGTAGTTTCTAAGAACCAAAGTTCTTTGGTCAAACAAAGGGTCACAGTTTCTTTTTGAAATCCGGCTCTCATCATTATGAGACAAGAAAATATTTGAACTTTCTAAGGTTATCAAAGCCTCACAATTTTAAATTTTCTTTTGAACGATACACTTTTTATTGTCGATATTCAGTTTGGCTGTTGTTCGTCGTTATTCTAGACCAGTAAATATAAATGACTTTAGATAGAAGTAATGTAAACTAACTTTACATATTTTGACATGTTTACCATAACGTAAAATTATATTTCACTTTCCGTCAACATGGAAAAAAAATACTGCAAAAGAAATTATGTAAATTATAGCCTTACTGTAAAGAAAATGGATACAAGAACAACAAGTAGAATGAGTAAATTTGATGGCTTGAGGCTTGTATAAACACTATCCATAAGGAATATTTGTCCCCACTAGTTGCTGCAGGGTTATAAGCAAGTTTCCTCCTATGATACAACAACCAACAAGTTTCAATCCTCAGCAATAAGGAAAGAAATCAAATGATTGGACATGTCTCTTGGTGCATAAGTAGCAACTTTAGATGAAGAGTCACATCTGTCGAGCACATCGATCGATCGATGTGACATCAATCGATCCATGTCTCACAGAGAGCTCCAGCTTTTCATCTAAACCACATCGATTGATCGAAGTATCGATCAATGTCTCACAGTGTGCTCCAGGTTCTCAACCAAGCTACTTCGGTCGATCTATGTATCGATCGAAGTCACATCGATTGATCCATGTGATCTATCTATGTTGGACAGTGAGCTTCAACATACATCAATCGATCGAAGTCATCGATCTATGTAACATCAATCGATCGATATGATCGATCTCTGTCCAACAGAATCTCAGCTTCATTTTCAGGCCACTTGGATCAATCCATGTCACTTCTGTCAATTACATCGATCGATTGAAGTGTACATCGATCGATCTATGTGGTCCTGCGCCAAGTTATTCTTGTTATCTTAAGCTCCAATTCACCTATGTTCTTCTTTCTGTTGTCTTTACAAACTATTATAACAATCCTCCACTTAGTTTGTAAAGCAATTTATAACATTTCATGCATCTAAAAAGTATCTTTCGATTTGAATCTCTTATTAGTATAATACTTCAAAGTTCTAACGAAATCTTGATAGCTTAAAAGCCTAGATTCAGATTCCTATGTGCTAGAACTGGAAATATTATACACATGAAACCACACTCTTCCTTGAAGTTCATCTTAAACTGCACGTTATGGCCTTGTGCTTCCCCTATTATTCATGAACATTTCAAGATCATTGCTTGTCGAAGCAGCGCCACTTCCTATGTTCATATAGGTGAATATTAAGATAGTTCCTCTTAATCCTTCATTAAGAGTGTCACAACACTCACTCTCCTTTAACACTAATATTTCAATTCTTTAAAGATTAATACAGTGCGGGTTGATTCTCTAAAGATCAATCTGAGTGCTTTAATCCCTCACTTTGTGACTTGTTGTTACCCATTGAACCTTTGGCTAGTGGTATGCTAGGAAAGGTTGAGTTTCCACCACAAGTGAACTTATACTATACGTCTCAATCCCATCCCTAAAGATATACTTTGTACCAAGTCTTTTGAAAGACTCTTTGTTAGCGGATCTACTGGGTTATTGCAGGATCTAACGTATGCAATGGCTATTACACTATTCGTAATCAATTACCTTACATGATCATGCCTAAGGCTAAGATGTATAGATTTTACGTTATAGATTTTACTACAAATTCTAGACATTGTTGCTTGGCTATCACAATGTAAGGAAATAACTGGCATCGGTTGTTGCCACGACTCTATAACCAATAGTAAATTTCTCAGCAATTCCGCTTCCTTACCTACAGATCCCGATGCTATAAATTCGGATTACATTGTGGAGTGTGTTATATATGTATGTTTCTTTGAAGCCCAAGAAACAGCACCACCACCAATGTAAACACCCATCTCGTAGTAGATTTGTTATCACGAACACTAGTTATCCAACTAGCATCAGCATAACCTTCCAACACGGCAGGAAAACTATTATAATACAATTCGTAATTCGTAGTTTGTTTCAAGCACTCAAGTACTCGCCTGATTGCCTTCCAATGGTACATACTAGATTACTAGTATACCTTGATAATTTGCACACCGCAAAGGCAATATCCGGCCTAGTGCAATATGTAGCATATATTAAACTACCAATTGCACTAGCATATTCAAGTTGAGCAATCGCTCTACCGGTATGTCTAGTTAATTTATATGAGGCATCAAATGGTGTGTTTGCTTCTTTGATCTCCAAGTGATTGAATTTATTCAAAACTTCATTTATATAATGAGATTGACAAAGAGCAAAATGCCAACTATGTTTGGACACTTTTATTCCTAAGATAGTATCTACCTCACTCAAATCTTTCATTTGGAATTGTGAAATTAAATACTTCTTAGTTTCATTTACTCCTTACATATTATTGCCAATAATTAAAATGTCATCCACGTACAAAAAAATAATGATGCCATATTTGTCCGTAAACTTAGAAGACACACACTTATCAACACTATTATGCTAGAAACCATTATTTAAAATGGTAGAGTCAAACTTTTCATGTCATTGTTTCGGTGCTTGTTTTAATCTATACAATGACATTACTAATTTGCACACTTTGTGCTCATTACCCGGTAGAACAAAACCTTCAGGTTGTTCCATATAGACTTCTTCGTCTAAATCACCATTGAGAAATGGTGTCTTAACATCCATTTGATGAATAAATAGACTATTTATGGATGTTAATGCTATCAACACTTTAATGGATGTTATTCACGCAACCGGAGCATATGTATCAAAATAGTCTACACTTTCTCTTTGTCTAAAGCCTTTGGCTACTAATCTAGCCTTGAAAGTTTGAATTGAACCATCCGTATTGTATTTTCTTCTAAATACCCATTTACATCTAATTGCTTTGGAACTCGGAGGCAAATCAGTCAGAACCCACGTATTGTTTGACAATAATGAGTCCATCTCATCATCTATTGCTTCCTTCGAAAATGATGCATCTCTCGATTGCATCTCCTCCTTGTAGGAAATAGGATCATCTTCTACATTTAGTAAAATTGGTAATTGATTAATTACCTTTGTGAAGAGATGAAATCAGGATGTAAATGCTTTTCCTTTTTAACCCGTTGACTCCTCCTAGCCTTAGTTGGAGAATTTTGATTTTAATCAACACTAGAAAGATCATTGGAAAAATCTCCAACTACTGGTTCATTCAAAATTCCACTTGTTGAATCTTAAATTGAATTTGTTCTTGAGAATTTATTCTCAACAAATTCAACATTCCTAGACTCAACAACCACATTGGATTCTATGTCTAGAATCCTATATGCTTTAGAGTTTTCAGCATATCCAATAAAAACACCTTTGAGTGCTCCTGGCTCCAATTTATTTCTTTTTGAATTCGGAACTCTATAATAGACTAGACAACCCCAAACTCTAAGATAACTCAGATTTGATCTTCGTTTCTTCTATATTTCATATGGAGAAACCTTAAACTTCTCAGAAGGAATTCTATTATGAATATGGCAAGCCGTTGATAAGGCTTCTCCCATCAGATTCTTTCGCAAACCTGAGTTTATTAAAATTACATTTAGCATGTCAACTAAACTTCTATTCTTTCTTTCAGCCAAACCATTTTGTTGGGGTGTATAATGAGCACTTTTCTGGTGTATAATACCATTCTCATCACGGAACTGATTGAATTCAAGAGAGAAGTATTCACCACTACAGCCACTTCTTAGAACTTTGATTTTCAATCCCGATTGTTTTCAACTTCCATTTTATAAACTTTGACCATGTTTAAGGCTTCATCTTTATGCCTTAGAAAATATACATAAGTATATCTGGAGGCATCATCAATGAAATTTATGAAATATCGATTTTCACCTCGGGTTAAAACACTGTTAATTTCACAAATATCCGAATGAACAAGTTCTAAGAGTTCTGTTTTCCTTTCCACTTTCGAAAATTGTTTCCTTGTCATTTTAGCTTGTATGCATATCTCACATGTTCTTTCATTTTTATCTTTACAAAAAATTAAGGCATGCTCAGACATAATAGTATTAGAGCCATTGGTAATAAATTCACAATCAATTTGGGAAAGAGAGGAAATAGGGAGCCAACAATAGAACGCTGGTAACGACTATAAAAGTTTTTATTAGCATGATATGGGTCGATCAATGTTTTGAATTTAAACATCGATGTCCAAGTCGATCGATTGAGGTAATCAGTTTAGAGACCGATGCCATTTTTCTTATTTTGTGACATTTTTTATTTAATCAGATCAGTCATCGATCTCATAGATCGATATACAGTCAATGTGCTTCCAATTTGGGAAAAGATGTATATTGATCGATCAATGTCTCTATTTCAGAGATTGATGTATACTTCAATCAATCTATGCATGTAACGCCCCACCTGGGACTAGGGTCTTGGCACGGTGCACCCGCCTTACTCTGCTATGAGAAATACAAGGTGTCGTAATATTCATGTGCACGTCGACATATTATGTATCGAAATCGCAGAAGCAATATAAAATGTAGAAAGCATAATCGACATGCATAAAATAGGAATGTCTAAATTCGAGTACATCTGGAGTGTCATCAGTACAATATCAAAATACAAGTCTGAAATAACACAAGAACTACATAGTCTAATCCGTACATCCATCATTGATGATCTATCTCCTGCTTATCTTTCTCTGTCTCAGAACTGGGTCTTGACTCTGCGATGTGGTAAATGATAGGGTGAGCGATAACGAATCGCTCAGCAAGTCTATCCGCCTAGGTTTGTCATGTGATCATGCATGGTGAACATTAAATGCAACATGGATAGTGACATGAAATATCATGTAATGTCAGATAAGTAAAGTAGAGCAGTTAAATCATCACAGTCGACTTATTGTAATCAAATCGTAACATAGACAATTATTTCATGTAATTTAACCTATCCTAAAAGATAAGGTACTGCAGCACAAATGCATAAAACAAGAAACTCTAAAAGTACATCATAGAATAAATCGTTATACAACTGTTGTGTTTTCCTTTCTTATACTTAGTAATCAGTTTCTTTTCCTTGTGGCTATGTCGACTGTCATCCTTGGTCTACTATGGGTCAAAACTTAGGTCCAGTAGGATGACACGGGTAAACATGTAGTATGCTCATGTGATGTAAAAACCAGGCGTCCTTTTTAGAAAAATCTGTCATATCATGATCATGTCATAAATCATCGTATCAAAATTGGCATAGTTGTGCTCATACATAACATGTCTGGTACGAACGTACACGAGACTCACCGACTGAACTCCCCGAGTAGTCCCTAATGCCGTCTATGAATCCCGTGGCCCAACCATGGTGTTACATCATACGTACGTAGACTATCAGTGACTTCCTAAATAGCCACCATAATGTCTATGAATCCCGATAGTCCAACCTTGGTGTTACATCTTACGCATGTAGGCTAATAGGGACATGAATGGCAAAGATCTCGGGTCCCAAATACGGTGTTACACTCACGTAACATAAACTCGCCCCCATGACACCTGACCTCTCACCTAGATTACGATGTCATGGAGCAGACATATCAACATAAACACCCATAAGGAGGTGTAACATAACATAAGTTGCCCCTGACACCGTCACTACTACACCCGATGTCAGGCAGCCTCAAAACATAAACATGAGCTGTCGTAATAGCGTAAAAAGTCTCATATGGAGCCAGTCGACGTAGGGTACGGTTCGTAAATAAAATCACTTTAAAACATCTCGTGCATAACACACTCCAACATGTCGTGGAAAACTCTTTTAAAAGCGTATACATGATAATTCGTTTTTCGTAAAAATACATAATGAGAGGAACATTTCGCTTTTGAAATCTCTTCGGTGTATGCATGAAAGAATACTCGGTACTGGCTATTTTCGCGTGGGCTATACATTCATAGCTTAATAGAGTTGGCTCATTTATCGTATCATATACTTAGGGGAATTTCCTATTATCTCTATTCTTGGTAATTCTTGGTTTTTCTCAAAATAACCTTCTTAAGGGTCACTTCCCTAATTCATTTGTGTGCTCATTTCTTATTTGGTTATGTCCAAGCAATGTATATTTATGCATTATACATATCTTCACATGCACATAGGTATCTAAATAAATTATTAAGTCCACAATTTTTGCATTCTGGCCGATATTCCACATACACGCACATTATCACACATTTAGTATAACCACATTCTTATTCACTCATGGATGTACACCTTCAAATAAATATTCAAATTATTATGACATATAGGCCATTTGGCCGAAACTTAGGCACGCACACACACGTATGAACTTTCTTTTCTTTTATTGACTACACGACTAAAATAATTGGTCTTTATACATTAATTAAATCATAGAGTGTCATATTCTCATTTTAAGGCTCTTTAGCCAAGGGCGCACACACACACACAAACTTACACTTTTGCACCTTGTCATTTATGAGTTACATGAGTGTACAAGTTACACATATACATATATATATTAAACAGAAAGAATTATTTATTGAATTTAGCCTCACGTATGGCAGAGGAATACTGTACTACAATAGGTAATCATCATATGCAAAATGTGAATGTATGGCCCTGAGTATCTGTAATCTCCAATCGTATATGATATGCAGCATTAAAATCTTACCGAGTAAAACCATCCTTATGGATAAAACCTTGGCGAAGGAAAGAGCTTATATATTTATACGATGAGATCGTTTAGCTTATGTATGAGGAAATTGTGTAGAACAAGTCAAAACAACAGCCCATGCCAATGAAAAGAATGTATATGCGGTTTGATGTGTAATATACGCCCCAATATTGTACCCAATGTATTGTGCTTGCATCAGCATAATATCCTGCCACACAGTTTGCAAAGAGGACAACCGCCCAAAAAATCGAACGCAATAGCATGAAAGCGAAACAGGAGACAGTAAGTAGCAACCAAGAAATGATAATGAAAGAGAGATAAAGCCGAATTACTGAAAATCTAATACCCGCGTTGTCTGCACCCGTAGATACATATAACAAACAACATTGAAAATGTTGATTCCACAACTTTGTGTCAAAAGTAAAATTGTAAGTAGTTGTAGTAAACGTGCGTACCCGGGCTGCCTATATCAAGTAATGATATAGGCAACAATCAAAAAAGAAGTTATCCATGTTGCAGATTTAGGATGTTATTAGTCTTTATAGTAGCACAAACTGATGGAGCAAGGTCCGAGAGCCGAGTGAATACGGTCAGTGTCCGATGAATCTGACCATATTGAGCCAAGTAATGTGCCGACTTAGTCACCTCCCATGGAATGTAAGATAAATTTAAGTACTGGGAAGATATAAGATCATGTAATATTTTGGACATGGTGGAATGACTTTGATTAACCTGCATCAAAACCCCTTGAGCATCCACTTCAACATCCATTAGGAGGCCAAATCTAGCAAAATATAATACTGCTGACATAGTAGCATGAAGCTCTGCCTGATCAGGTGTCGAAAGTGGCAAGTCAAATGAAATAGCACACGTAAAGACACCCCTATTGTCACAGAGTATAGCTCCTGCCGCAGCTGAAAACCTCCCATGAGCAGCATCTACATTTAATTTATGTCGTCCAGAAGGAGGGAGGGTCCAATGCACTACCCTCAACGTGGTGACAGCATAATTGGTGAAAGGCCTGCTTGAACCAAATGGTCATCCATTATCATATATTTTTTCCATTATGCTCGAATGTCCAATCATAAATAGATCGACGAATATGATCAAAAACAATTCCGCGAGACCACTGACTCTCTCCAAATGTGATAGATGTATAAGCTCTTCATATTTCCCACATAATGATCCCGAGCACTATAATAAAAAGTTGTCCCTTAATTGACTTAGCTTGAGTGGATATCCACCATTGAATCAAAAAGGGACGAACAGCCAGTGTTTGCACCAGTGGACCATCAAGACAGTTGCTAAAATATTGCCAGATGCAGGATACCTCGGGACATCTGAGAAAAATGTGATCTCTCGTTTCTTCAACCAATAAACAAAATGGACATCGCGTAGGACAAGCAGCTACAAATCGTTATAATATCTGAGGGAGAAGTAAGGTGTCATGATAAAACCTCCAAAGAAAAAGGCGAATGCTATGTCGTAACAGTTTATGCCCGAAAAAATGATGAGAGAAAAGTCAAATTCCTCCAGCCCGAATCTGATCATAAGCGATACTAAGAGAGAACCTTTGATCTTCCATCCCTGACCAACTCAATGAATCTGCAGCGATTATTGTATGTGATGTACATATGGAATGCACCCTGCAAATACGCTTCCATATAGGAGAATCCGTAATTCTGGAGCAAAATCTGTACGACCACCATATTTTGATCTTAGATAAGAAATCAAAAATGTATTTTGAGTTTGATAACGCCACCACAATCGACATGAGTATGCTGTCTGAAGAACCTCCAACCACCGAAGACCAAGTCTGCCCTCCGGAGTAGGTTTGAACAGTTTGTCCATTGAAACCCATGAGTGTCTCACCCCACCATCCGATATGCCCCAGAAGAATTTGCATATTAAGCCATGCAAAATACGTATTGTGCTATAAGGGACTGTAGATGCAACCATAATATGCAATGGAATTGCTGCAAGGACATGCTTAATTAGTATCAGTCTGCCTGCATGACTCAGAAACTTATTTTGTCACATATTTAACTTCGCCTGGAAGGAAGAAACCTTAGAGGAAATGCGATGACCGGGTCTTCCCTTTAAAAAGATGAATCCCCAAGTATTTGATTGACAAGTTAATTGAAGACATGTGAAGTGCCTGCTCCATTCATCGAACCTATACTGGCGAAAGATATGATGGAGGAAGAAATTGACTTCTTCAAAAATTAGCATCCTGACCAGAAGCCCCCTGGTATAGATGTAAGAAATCTCTAAACCTCCGTAGATTCATCAAGATACCAATAAGGAAAACAAGCAGATCGTCGGCAAAAGCAAGATGAGTAAGACATGGACATGCCCTACCGACATTATAGGTGTGGATATTTCTGTTGCGAAACCAAATGATTCAATCCTCTAGAAAAGGCTTCCGCAGCAATAATAAATAAAAACGGAGACAATGGATCTCCCTGTTTGACTCCATGTATGGGCTAAAAAAGTCCAGTGGGGATGCCATTAATGAGAATAGAGATATGAGTACCATTTAAGTTGTTAAAGACTAGGGAAATAAACCGAGAATCAAATCCAAAACAATTAAGCAGTTGAGGCTAAAATTGCCAATTTACACAGTCAAACACCTTCATCATATCCAGCTTAATCATAACATTGGAACATCGAATTTTTTCGTCGAGTAGACAAGTCATCTCCCTCGCCATCACAACATGATCCAAAATATCTATACCTTTTAAGAAGCCCACTTGTTCTGTGGAGATGATCTTCAACAACAGTGGCTGTAACCTTGTGGCCAGAATTCGAGTTGCCACTTTTGAAACAAAATTGGCAAGGCTTATGAGACGAAAATCAGAGAACTTCTGAGGTGCAGTCACTTTGGGAATGACTGCAATCAAGGTACGTCCTATTGCACGTGGTAACGGAAGTCCCAGAAAAAATTCTTGCATGGATTTAACAACATCGGATTGAATGATACTCCAACAAGTACGGAAAAATTGTCCATTATAACTATCCGGTCCTAGAGCACTATTAGGATCTAATGACCATACCACATCCTTAACCTCGACCAACTGTGGTATATCTAATAATTGTGTATTCTCCGCTTCTGTTACCAACTGAGGAATAAGGTCTAGAAGACTATCTTCATTAGTAATGGGTTCAGCTGCAAAAAGCTTAGTATAAAAGGAGATTGCTTCCTACTGAATAGTGTCCATAGTTCACATAAGACACCCTCCTCCGTACAAATAGTAGTAATAGTTTGGCGATGATAACGATCCCTCACAATATTATGAAAATAAGATGTATTTGCGTCTCCAGCTCGCAGCCACTTTACCCTAGCACGTTGTTCCCATGCTGCAATCTTATACTGAGCCTGAGCCGCATGATATGCTGTTTGCGATGATTTTATAGGTGTAGCGCCCCGACCCGGACAGCAGAATCCGAACCGGTACACCCGTCGTAGCTTACTGAGAAGGCTACAAGACGTCTCATCTCTCGATTACCCATCATCAATGACGTATGAGAAAGAAGTGCGGAAACATGTATCTAATAAATCTTCACCATCAATTCAATACATCAAGTGATACTAACATCTCTAAGAGTAGTCACAGTAATAACGAACTAATCCTCAAGTGTAGGAAAGGACTGAACTAAATAACAACTTTCTCATCTAGCTCCCAACATGTCTCTATGCATCCCATTCAGCCCACTCGCCGTCATCCTCAATAAAGATCATATCGTACTCGGGTTCTCCTGTAACACAAAGGCAGTACCCTTAGCGAAAAACGCTAGCAAGTAACCCGCTTATAAGACATACGGGATCAACACATGGCAAGACATGAGTAGTATATAGTTCAGGGGAATTGTGGGGGCACATGTCTTGTAAACTTTCAAATATATAACCAAATAACACCACAGAGCAAGTACAGCAGTTTGCACGTAAATAACAACGCATTGCAATCAAATAACGCACATATTCATACCACATTGACTCTCGTGATGCATGTCAAATATGCACTACACTACACAATCACATATGCATGAACGCTTCTTTTTTAAATCAGTGCAATGCATGTCACAATGTCCGGTCTCGTAACTCGTTACCCTGTAACGCGCCCCGGCTTATATTTCCATCCCGGTTTACGTTACAGGCTCGTATGCTCTGTGATGCGCCCCGGCTTATATTTCCATCCCGGTTTACATCACAGATCTCGTAAAACTCTGCAATGCACCTCGGCTTATATTTCCATCCCGATTAACATTGCAGAGGACTTTATACCCTGCAACGCGCCCCGGCTTATATTTCCATCCCGGTTTGCGTTACAGCCTTTTGTGCCCTGCAATGCGCCCCGGCTTATATTTCCATCCCGGTTTACATTACAGGTCACCTTCGCAAATATGTACCGAAGCACATCTCTTTTTCAAAACAATATGCAATGCAAGTGCCATGATGCAAGACTCCTCGTTTCAATCACATATCTCATTCACATATGCAGTTCATTTTCACATGCGCAAGTAAGAGCAACACACAAGATTTCCCTAACTTACACATCAAAGCTTAGGCTTCAACTAGATCGTCAACACTTAACCTTGATTTCAAACCAACCAATGCGAGTACCCCTATCTTCCCTTCATGGAATTCTATAACACCACGTACGTTCATTTCCTAATCCTCCTAGGTCATCCTCATCGAAATCCGATTCGAAAATCCTTTGAAGTCACCAAGTTGATTCACCCTCCTAGATCATGTTCCCAAGACCTAGACTACCTTTAATCAGGTCCTAAGGAGTCCCTAAGGTCACCCAAAGGATCCCCTAGCTTCCCTCTTTCTTCCCTTGCTTTCCCACAAAACTGGTTGACGTCATACCCTGACGTCGATCGATCGACGTACGTCATACCCTGACGTCGATCGATCGACGTCCCCGTTCCAGAACACCATTCTGCAATTTTCTGCAGAAACTGCAGAAATAACCCCCAATTCGACCCCAACCTCCTTCAAAACCATTCCAAGCCTATTTCCCACTATCAATCCATCCTAAAATCACCCAAGACAACATCTTTAGCATACGAT
>AP025073.1:8984918-9030635 GCA_036186865.1 Eustoma russellianum | reverse complement strand
GCTTATATTTCCATCCCGGTTTACATTACAGGTCACCTTCGCAAATATGTACCGAAGCACATCTCTTTTTCAAAACAATATGCAATGCAAGTGCCATGATGCAAGACTCCTCGTTTCAATCACATATCTCATTCACATATGCAGTTCATTTTCACATGCGCAAGTAAGAGCAACACACAAGATTTCCCTAACTTACACATCAAAGCTTAGGCTTCAACTAGATCGTCAACACTTAACCTTGATTTCAAACCAACCAATGCGAGTACCCCTATCTTCCCTTCATGGAATTCTATAACACCACGTACGTTCATTTCCTAATCCTCCTAGGTCATCCTCATCGAAATCCGATTCGAAAATCCTTTGAAGTCACCAAGTTGATTCACCCTCCTAGATCATGTTCCCAAGACCTAGACTACCTTTAATCAGGTCCTAAGGAGTCCCTAAGGTCACCCAAAGGATCCCCTAGCTTCCCTCTTTCTTCCCTTGCTTTCCCACAAAACTGGTTGACGTCATACCCTGACGTCGATCGATCGACGTACGTCATACCCTGACGTCGATCGATCGACGTCCATCTGAGGCACGTCGATCTCTCACTCAATCTACGTCGATCGATCGACGTTCATCTGAGGCACGTCGAACTCTCACTCATCCTACGTCGATCGATCTACGTCCTTCTGAGGCACGTCATACCCTCACTTGCTATACGTCGATCGATCGACGTACGTCATACCCTGACGTCGATCGATCGACGTCCCCGTTCCAGAACACCATTCTGCAATTTTCTGCAGAAACTGCAGAAATAACCCCCAATTCGACCCCAACCTCCTTCAAAACCATTCCAAGCCTATTTCCCACTATCAATCCATCCTAAAATCACCCAAGACAACATCTTTAGCATACGATTCACGGATTCAAGCCTAGTACTCAAAGTACTTATCAAATCAACCCAAAGATCAAATCTTTTCACTCTCCCCTCCCTTCAACCACCATTATCAACAAAGTAGGGTTCAAGGGATTGGGATTTACATGATCTCATATAAACAACAATCAACGAACAAGATTTCAACATATAATGGCCAAATCTCAAACCACAACACATAGATCTCACAAGTAGATTCACATAAAGAAATTACTGCATGGTGATCCAAATTGATATCAAAATAGGCCATTTCTCTTTCGCAAATCGTAAAAACTTATAAGTAGATTACTTGCCTTTGATTACTCGAAGAAGAAATGAAAGACGAACGAAGATTGGATTGAGGATCTTGAGAGAGTTCTCCTAGGGTTGCTGGAGAAGGAGAGGAATCGCCTATGAGGGGAGATGGGCGTCGGTTTTCTCTGCGTAATGGGAAAACTGACGTTCTGTCAGTTTTTATATGGAAAGGGGAAAGTTTGGAGTTTCTAAATTATATCTATTATCTTATTCATCTTAAAGGATAAAGTTTAATTATTTAATTCTAAAATTAAATACCATTTAATGCTAATATTTAATCTTCTCATTAATTTCTAATTAATCTCATACTTAATGTCTAATTCAATACCGTTGACCGTTTTTAACCTCGTTTAATTCTTTCTTCGTCTTTTAATTATCCTACGGAGGGTGCGGGGCATAACATTCCACCCCCCTTACAAAAAGTTTCGTCCTCGAAACTTGTGTGCTACGAAATTAATGACTTAGTATGGCCTTTCATAAATTATTTACTAAGGTCATGACCGAAATTAGTATTCCTTGCGTATTCCGATATGGTACTCATTTCACTTCCTCGGTACAGGACTAAGTTCTCAAATCATTCAGTGTGTAAGCACACCATGTACTCTTTAAATTGTCCTCCGCCTGATAGATCGTAACCTATTCTCATATAGTCCTCGAATCAACCTTAAGGGTAACATCAATATACACGCTTCATGACTTAATCGTCGGTCTATATCGAACTTATATTGGTTATCATGAACAACCCTCTAAAGTCAGTTCTTACGTGTAGCCCAATCTTTAACTTACGCCCTGCTCACAAGATTCATCCCTGAAGCCATAGGTATATATTTTTTTTCCGAAATACGATGTACTCTAGTACGATTTAATTTAGTCAATACTTCGTCTCTCAAGGTGCTCTAGCCCTTATGCGATTCAATCCTTAGTCCTCGCTAATGAGTGCTTACAATCTTCCACTTACCCACTTGACGTGTATCACCCAGTTTATCGCAATCTACGATCCCCGATTCATAAACTTATCCCATATGATTTATCACTTAAATACTCAACCATACTAACCTCCTTTGTGTATGCCAATACGGTAACCGTTACCCCTCCTTAACACAACTAAGTCTTCAAAAGCAATTCTTATATACTTACCAACTAGCTCTATGATCATGCTCTTAATCTCTCAGAGATACCGTCATAAACCTAGTATACGAACTATATGTATGGACATTCTTCTTTTTTTTTTAATAAAATGCAGTTTAAGTGGCTATAATTCAAAATATAGCTTTAATTAGTTATACAGTATCTCTAAATTTTTTTTTTTAAACATGCGAGCTCAAGTATTATAAAATCATCTTCGCAGAGGTTGATCCACATGACCTCTTATAAAAAAAAGAAAGACTAACTTGTTCGTAAGAATGTCTCAAACAAGGAAGAAAAGAATATATGTGAGTATATCCTACTCTCAAGAGTGTTTCAGGTAGGACCTCCTTAAAACCATTTGAAACTCAACGACATAAAGTTTTACAAAATAATTTGGAAGTGGTAATTTCAAAAAGAATGTACGTTTTGCAACTACTTTTTGTCTCGCAAAATATTAGGTAACTTCGTGGCAAGCAGGTGATAATTCCAAGAATAAAATGCTTGCGATATCGATAATCAACAACTCACATTATTTTAGCAAAATAAACATAGTTAAACGAAAATTTTTGAAATAATATCAGAAATATATAGACATATTGTTTTTCAAATCATCAACATTTTAAAATGTATCTATTTTTCAGAGCTTGTCAATAGTAGTTGAAATTCCATCAGGTTGGAATACGAATACGGAAGAAGATATAACATGGTTAAGGTAGCAGACTATAAATAAACAAACTAGTTAAAATACTTAGAAAAAAAATTGAAAAATCTTTGAAATATAGGGTATATCTTGGTGTACGTGCTCATGTATAAATATTTAACCGCTTGAAACATATCTATCCATACTTCGTATAATTTCTATAATCCACACTTACGGTCAGGAATAAATCTTTCTAAGTACCGTATCTTATAGGTCTAATGTTCGTCTACTCATGATAACATCTTTAGCTGAGACACTTCACTCCTAGCCTGGCAACTCAATATTATTCGTCTTAAGGTATTCTCATTTACCGTACTTCCGTGCGCCACACTAATCCATCGCACTTCCTACTGGGTTATTTTAACCGCTAATTCTAATTCAGTTAGTCTCACATGAACAGTACTTATTACTTGTTCAAGCTTGCTTCCTTGCAACTTCAAGCCTACTCGACTCAAGCCGAGTAACTCTATGTTTCTAGGGTTCATCACTTAGCTAAAGATTTTGTGACACTTTATCGTTCGAAGGTGTATACTATAGTAGGTTTTCGTATGTCACTGCCGATCGAGATCGCTAATAAGACTAATATGATCGGCCTATTTTGGTAATTCTAAAATTAGCATCTTAATTGTAAACTATAAACTCCGTTGACAGTATCTGTCACTAACTCTATTGATCATAATGCTTATAAATCGTTGCTTAATTTCTATCATGCTACTATAAATCATCCCTTAGTATTTACTCCACTATTACTATTCATTTCTTAGTAGCTATGGTCCCAACTTAGTCCTAAGCCTACCATGGTATTACCGTCCAGGTAAGAATATGGACCTTCTCTAATTTACCCTAGTGGTGTCAAGTACTACGTTGCAATTATGGTAAGGTAGCCCGAGTTACTGCCTGACCCGGTAATATTGATCTAAGGTTTGTACTAGAATGTTCTGATTAACATCATAATTCATTCGAATCAATTATATAATGTTCAACTAGGGTTGCTAAGATCACGGCTTAGAGAGTTGTGATCAAGCTTACATAAGGGAGAAGTGCATGGGGTATCTTAGATGTATGTGTCTCCAAAACCGTTGGCCCTCTATAGTTTAGGATCATATCTTATCTCTAGGATCGTTCCTAGCATCACCCTTCTTACCTCTAAGATCGCGTTTTATCTCCCAATCATAATTAGTACATAATCAACACCTATTACTAATTCCATATTTATGTCCAAAGTCAACTCGTAATCAATATCATTGCTTACGTCTAAAATCGTGACTTATGTTCAGAATCATCGCTTATAACTGGGGTCCTTGCCTATGTTCATGATCATCGCCTTAAGTTCAAATCATCACATAGGTCTAAGGTTGTGTCTTAGGGGCAAAATCATAAGTTATTTTCTAACATCAGGGCCTGGAGAAGCACGGAGTGCGGTGGTGCCGTATCCCCCGAGTGGTTCCCTCAAAGGTTGGGACATGCATCCCTCACATCTCCTCAGTGTAACACCTTATGTCACGCCGAGGCGGTGGTAGAGTAGGGGGGTTGCTGCTGCTGCTGAGCAACACTTTGCGCTATCACTGTGATAGCGCCTATCAGTGCCTGGGGTACTAACACTGGTGGTGGTGGTGGAGGGTTCTCGTCCTCATTGCCACCATCTCCTTGGTTATCTCTTCTGTGAGGCACTTTTCTGCAAAATCAACGCTTATTAGCATTCAGCAATTCCAAAAACATAAGTACTGAAAGCCCATATGCGTTGTACAAGGTAGGATTTGTACCCTAAGTAGAGTAACGTTTATTGATTAACTTTTATCGCGCTCGCACACACCCATCCCAATCAAACTTACATATAGAATCACATACTTAGACCTAAAGATCAACTTAAGGTGAAAATCATAACTTAAGACTCTACATGTCATAACCTAGGTCTCCGAGGTAGATCTGAAGCCTAGGCTCTGATACCACCTGTAGCGCCCCGACCCGGACAGCAGAATCCGAACCGGTACACCCGTCGTAGCTTACTGAGAAGGCTACAAGACGTCTCATCTCTCGATTACCCATCATCAATGACGTATGAGAAAGAAGTGCGGAAACATGTATCTAATAAATCTTCACCATCAATTCAATACATCAAGTGATACTAACATCTCTAAGAGTAGTCACAGTAATAACGAACTAATCCTCAAGTGTAGGAAAGGACTGAACTAAATAACAACTTTCTCATCTAGCTCCCAACATGTCTCTATGCATCCCATTCAGCCCACTCGCCGTCATCCTCAATAAAGATCATATCGTACTCGGGTTCTCCTGTAACACAAAGGCAGTACCCTTAGCGAAAAACGCTAGCAAGTAACCCGCTTATAAGACATACGGGATCAACACATGGCAAGACATGAGTAGTATATAGTTCAGGGGAATTGTGGGGGCACATGTCTTGTAAACTTTCAAATATATAACCAAATAACACCACAGAGCAAGTACAGCAGTTTGCACGTAAATAACAACGCATTGCAATCAAATAACGCACATATTCATACCACATTGACTCTCGTGATGCATGTCAAATATGCACTACACTACACAATCACATATGCATGAACGCTTCTCTTTTAAATCAGTGCAATGCATGTCACAATGTCCGGTCTCGTAACTCGTTACCCTGTAACGCGCCCCGGCTTATATTTCCATCCCGGTTTACGTTACAGGCTCGTATGCTCTGTGATGCGCCCCGGCTTATATTTCCATCCCGGTTTACATCACAGATCTCGTAAAACTCTGCAATGCACCTCGGCTTATATTTCCATCCCGATTAACATTGCAGAGGACTTTATACCCTGCAACGCGCCCCGGCTTATATTTCTATCCCGGTTTGCGTTACAGCCTTTTGTGCCCTGCAATGCGCCCCGGCTTATATTTCCATCCCGGTTTACATTACAGGTCACCTTCGCAAATATGTACCGAAGCACATCTCTTTTTCAAAACAATATGCAATGCAAGTGCCATGATGCAAGACTCCTCGTTTCAATCACATATCTCATTCACATATGCAGTTCATTTTCACATGCGCAAGTAAGAGCAACACACAAGATTTCCCTAACTTACACATCAAAGCTTAGGCTTCAACTAGATCGTCAACACTTAACCTTGATTTCAAAAAGTCACCAACCAATGCGAGTACCCCTATCTTCCCTTCATGGAATTCTATAACACCACGTACGTTCATTTCCTAATCCTCCTAGGTCATCCTCATCGAAATCCGATTCGAAAATCCTTTGAAGTCACCAAGTTGATTCACCCTCCTAGATCATGTTCCCAAGACCTAGACTACCTTTAATCAGGTCCTAAGGAGTCCCTAAGGTCACCCAAAGGATCCCCTAGCTTCCCTCTTTCTTCCCTTGCTTTCCCACAAAACTGGTTGACGTCATACCCTGACGTCGATCGATCGACGTACGTCATACCCTGACGTCGATCGATCGACGTCCATCTGAGGCACGTCGATCTCTCACTCAATCTACGTCGATCGATCGACGTTCATCTGAGGCACGTCGAACTCTCACTCATCCTACGTCGATCGATCTACGTCCTTCTGAGGCACGTCATACCCTCACTTGCTATACGTCGATCGATCGACGTACGTCATACCCTGACGTCGATCGATCGACGTCCCCGTTCCAGAACACCATTCTGCAATTTTCTGCAGAAACTGCAGAAATAACCCCCAATTCGACCCCAACCTCCTTCAAAACCATTCCAAGCCTATTTCCCACTATCAATCCATCCTAAAATCACCCAAGACAACATCTTTAGCATACGATTCACGGATTCAAGCCTAGTACTCAAAGTACTTATCAAATCAACCCAAAGATCAAATCTTTTCACTCTCCCCTCCCTTCAACCACCATTATCAACAAAGTAGGGTTCAAGGGATTGGGATTTACATGATCTCATATAAACAACAATCAACGAACAAGATTTCAACATATAATGGCCAAATCTCAAACCAAAACACATAGATCTCACAAGTAGATTCACATAAAGAAATTACTGCATGGTGATCCAAATTGATATCAAAATAGGCCATTTCTCTTTCGCAAATCGTAAAAAACTTATAAGTAGATTACTTGCCTTTGATTACTCGAAGAAGAAATGAAAGACGAACGAAGATTGGATTGAGGATCTTGAGAGAGTTCTCCTAGGGTTGCTGGAGAAGGAGAGGAATCGCCTATGAGGGGAGATGGGCGTCGGTTTTCTCTGCGTAATGGGAAAACTGACGTTCTGTCAGTTTTTATATGGAAAGGAGAAAGTTTGGAGTTTCTAAATTATATCTATTATCTTATTCATCTTAAAGGATAAAGTTTAATTATTTAATTCTAAAATTAAATACCATTTAATGCTAATATTTAATCTTCTCATTAATTTCTAATTAATCTCATACTTAATGTCTAATTCAATACCGTTGACCGTTTTTAACCTCGTTTAATTCTTTCTTCGTCTTTTAATTATCCTACGGAGGGTGCGGGGCATAACAATAGGATTATGATCAAACAGCCTCTCACAGCGAATTATCTCATGTTCTGTAGCTCTCATTTTATCAAAGGCATTTCAAAAAACTGTGTTGTTCCATTCCCGCAAATCTTTCTTTAAAGTGTGGAATTTATCGTACAAACCCCGCATTCCCCCTCTAGTTGGATAAGATTCCCAGGATGCTGCCACAAAAGGAAGAAAACCTGCTTGGTCGATCCAAACATTGAGAAACTGAAATGGTCGCAGCCCCTGCACATCCTGATGAACGCAGCACAATAATAAAGGGGCATGATCCGACGTTAGGCGAGGTAAATGACGTCCTGGCAGATTCTGAAAAAGATTATTAAAAGCTTTAGTGCATAAAAAACGATCCAAATGCCGCTTAATAGTCCCTAGTCCACACCCACTTGACCACGTATGCATAGGACCGTCATATGGAAGATCAATTAGTGAGCAATAATTTACGCAGTCATTAAACTCTTCCAATGAAGAGATCACTGGGTTCGACAAGCCAACATGTTCATCCACTGATAAAAAAGTGTTAAAATCTCCCCCAATTAGCCAGGGTCTAAATGCTTGTCGAAGTGACGTTGAAGAGCATCCCATAAGCGCCTCCTAGCTGTAATAGTATGTAATCCATATACAGGAGTGAACCATGCATTGTAGTCTGGATCAATCATATGATGGTGAAAAAAGGAACACTGTTCATCATGAGTAACCGATAATAAACGAAGGCAAGAACTATTCCAGAAGACCCAGACTTTACCATCACAAACCACCTCAGCATGAGAAATTTTGAGTTGCAAATGAAAACGACTCAGGTGTGATGCAGCCTTCTTTGGTTCAATAATTTCCAGCAGCTTTATTTTGTGAGATATAAGTAAGCGTTTCAATCGTAATAATGAGGTGGATGATCCACCAACATTCCATACAAGACAATTCATTAAGATGAGGATGCTTTGTAGTGTAAAGAACGAGTGATCCTTCCCATCGAAGGTTGGTACGATCGCATCATTTCTTGCTTAGTACGATGCCTCCTCGGCACTGGATATGGAGAACCAAAATCCATATTAAGCAGCTCCTCTAAAGGATGGGGATTGCGTTCTACTGAGCTCAGAATCCTCTGAAATTCTTCTGAAGATGCTTTCATGCCTTCTTTCCATGCCGATGTGACCCTAGAGACCGCATGTTCAGTATTATGGGACATCTTGTCCTCATTCAACAAGCTGTTATCTTCCCTGCTTCATTCTTCTCAAAGAAGTTCAGTGTCAAAAGCAGACACACATAAAAGGTCATCTTTCTCTCCAACCATAATCTCTGGAGATTTCCTAATTTTTTGCAGTTGTTGGTCTTGAAGTTCCTCAGGTAGCAAGTCCATGTGAGCACTACTCTCCCGAGGCCTATCCTGATGTAATATAGGAGGCATCGTGATTCATTGCCCAGTCTCAACTAATTGTTGAATCACATGTTCAGTAGAAATTGTGTCTGCCGGATTGAGGATGGGGTCCTCAAGAGCATGTGATGAAGGATTAGGTTCTTTGTCAATCAATACTGGAGCAGTCACCCCCTACAATGGCTTTGAAACAGAGGTCTTCTTTGGAGTCCAACGTTTGGAAGCTACTCCTAAAGCCATTGGTAAAAGAAACTCAGCCTGTGAATTGGTTGCAGGCGTTACTATAAGCAATGGTGGACAGTCCTTCTGATCATGTCCCAATGTCCGACAAGTAGCACAAAATAGCGGAACATTTTCATACTCTACCATGGAGTAAAATTCATTATCTCCACCCTGAACGTGTAGCCTTGGAGGGAGTGGCTTCGAGATATCCAACTCAATATATAGTCTTACTACTGAAGGCCTCAAACCATGCGAAGTAGCATAGTCCATTTTTAGTGGAAATCCAATCATATGTGCAATATCCCATAACGCGGATTTATTATGCAGATACAAGGGTAAGCCACGAATAGAGACCCAAATTGGGACAATAGGTTTGTCCACCTGTGGATCAAAATCTGGTGTAAATTTTGTTACTCTCAAGGAATAACCATCCAATGTCCATGAACAACATAAAAAGCATAGCTGATAATCATCCGAATTTGAAAAAGTTATCAAAACATGCTTATCTCTAGCAGCCCAAGTTTTGGTGTTGCCTTAAATCCAATGCGTTCCATGCAATTTGATAATTGTTTCATATTTGGTCTTCCATTCCAGAAGGAACCAATAAGTGTATATTGATATGGAAGAGAATGCCTGTAAACCTCATCTGAGGAAAACTGGATAGAAGGCAAGCCTTTATATCGATTCACTGGTCATGAATAAGAGGATATTGCCGGCTCCAGATTTTTGGATACCATCTGTAAAAAAGATTTTTTCCCTGATACATGATCCACCGGCAGCGGATCATGCCCCGACAAATCAGGATCCATGCAATTCCAGAACGACAAACTCGAATTTTTGTCGATCGAATCCCACGCAGTGACAAAAGAAAAGAAGAACATAAACAAAGTATTATTAGCAAAATTGAAATCGAAGTAGATGACGGAAACCGATGGAAATTCATGTTTGAAGACCCAATATTGCCAAAGCCACCGTTATTCTTCTCCATATACATATATATACACACACACACACACATACATACACACAATAATTCATGAAGCTATCATCATGACACATTTATAGGCCAATATGGCCGAAAGTATATACACATAAAAGCTCACATTTATGCAATGTACCGTTTGTTAATTTCAATATTATATATTGAATGCATGTACATGTGCACAATTAACACATGAAAACATCCTAGTATCCTACTTTTACACATCATGGCCGAAATTATTCACACCCACATACATATATAACTTCAATTCTCCCACACATACAAGACACTTACATACATGCTCTCATATACATAGCACTTTATTCCTCCTTTAAACATGTAACACATAAACACATGCTTGATACCCCTTATTGGCCGAAATTTACTCCCTTCACACATACTTGATTTTGATCTTTTCTATGTACATGCAAGTTGACTAAATACACACTCAACATATTCTTGTACATTTCAAGAGTATACACCATGATGATTATGATGCCTATCTATGCATATGTATATATAACACACAAATTATCATGAAAGCTAACATGCAAGACACTTTCTTTACATTCTTAATTCTTACACCCTTTGATCTTATGCATGCATGATCCATCCTTGCTTTTTAACATAAAAGACTCCATTTTTGACATTCATGAAGAAACTAGGAAGAGATACTTGCTCCTTTCTTGACTTTAAACTTAAAATAGAAAAATATTCTTTCTTTTCCCCTTGGTTGAAACCTTCAGTCCTTTTTGGAGCCAAATGGGTGGAGAAATGTTAGTGCTTGTGAGAGGATAGCCACGATTACTGTAAAGTCAAATCTTAGCTAGTCTTACCTTTTAGTATCCTCGAGCACTTCACAAAATAGCCAATACTTTTTCCCCTATCTTTTGTTGTGGCCACGGCCTATGGTAGCATAGAGAAGAGTTGAGCATTTTAAAGGGGATGATAAAAGAAAGAGAAGTCACTTAGAATGATAATTTTTAACCTTTACCCAAGCATTGATTGGAGCTCTCGTAAGATTGCATGTCTGCTATTCTTCTTGAATAGAAGAATTTTCCTTCTTCTTTTCCTCTTCTAAGGTCATGGGTTGGAGGCCAAAAAGGGTTGAGGGAGTGGTGTCCTTTCCTTGACAAAATGAAGGGGAGGTATCCTTGACTTGAATTGGAGCTAGAATTGAGAATGAAGTGAAGATAGGAAGTGAACCCTAGTATCTTATTCTTTTGGTGCCCTCGGTTGATAAAGGAGGAAAAGAAAAGTTAAGGGCTTTGTACTTTGGAAGATGTAAGAGAAATATTGTAGATCAAAAAGATGTATGAAGAAGTTGGGAGCAATGGAGTGGGTAGTGGAGGATTTGGAATGAAGTGAGCTTACTTATTTGGAGGGGTGGCCGAGACATGATGGAGGGTAGGGTGTAGAATCTTCATCATAAAGGTGTATGGATAGAAGGAAAATTATGAGGTGATGGGAGGGACTTTCATGCAATCTTATTGGGAAAGATGGTGTGGTAGAGGGGGAAAAAGGTAACGTGTGGGAGGAGAGTAAAGCAGGTGAGGTGAGAAAGAATATATATCCCTCTCTATTACCTTGGTCAGCCGAATATTTGCAAGAGCGGTGGGAAGAATTTCCATTATAATGCGAAGTAGTGTAGGGGTGTAAGAAGGATGTGCGTGGAGATTGAAAGTGGGGAAAATTTTCTTCTTCCCTTGGCAAAGTGACCGTGGGGAGTGGATGGAAAAGCAAGAAAGAATTCTTGGACATAATACTAAATTGATAAACATATATAAATCATGTAAAAATGAAAACAACCATTTTATAATATTTTAGAAAAATATTTCTAAAAAACCTAGGCATCGATCGATCGAAGTGCCTTTACTTCAGAGATCGATGTCTCACAGTGAGTTTCAGAGTTTGTTTCTGACCTAAATTGATCGATCGAAGTGAGGGTTCGATGTGTACATCGATCGATCGATGTGTCTCAGGTTTAGAGATCGGTGTCTCACAGTTAGGTCTTGGTTTTTCTCTTCCTTACATGGATCGGTAGATGTACATCGATTGATCGAAGTGCATTAACCTGAGAGATCGATGTCATTTTTCTTCACTTTTTCAAATTTTAATCAATTATAACACTATATGTGACATTTTGAGTATCCACCACTTAAAATCATGACCTTGAAAATTATCCAAACATATTTCTCAACAAGGTGGCGGTTAAAAAGGGGTTTTGGGGTGGAAAGATAACTTTGCCCCTTTTCCTATTTTCTTATGTCCTAGTTTCCTTTTCATGTTTATTTAATTGTAAGAAAATTTGGTGGTCTTAGTTTTATGCCTACTTAAATTTTTTGTGTGCGTCTCGCAGCTATCTAGAGTTGTGATATAGTTGTTTTCGATATCAACAGAATTTCATCTCGACCGCTTTGCACGGCACAACTATCGCTTTTGGAGTCTGTCATAATCTCCTTCATTTGCTCTTTCTACTAGCCCGGTGGTGCGGGTCGTAACAATATACCTATTTCGGAGATTAATGTAAAATTTTCACATCGAAGATCGATCAATCTATGCATAGCATGATGGTTAGTCATTGTGCATATAGTTTTAGACAAGGTATAAATCGATCGATCAATGTCGTCCTTTTAGAGATCGATATACACATCCATCGATCCATGCAGAGATGGATATATTTATTGATCACTGTTTAAAGATCAATTTTCTAATTGTTATGTTTTTATTCCTAATCTCATTTTTCAAGTAATCAATCTTTTCTATTCTTTTTTAAACATCTCAATCTTTTAAACTTATCGAAGCATTCATACTTCAACATAGCCGTTGAAGGTGAAGTTATAATAACCAAAAATAAAGTATTTCAAGGTTACTTACTAGTATTGATAAATTACATTCAGGATCGTAATAACATCTCGATTCTTTAGACATACTAGATGCTCTTGGTGTTAAGGAATATTTGGATAATATTCCTTAGAGATATAACAACGATTATTGTTAATTATCTTTCCTTGTATAACTGATTTAGATTATGACCATCAATTGTAAAGATATGGATAGACATTGACATTAGATATATTTGCCATAAATTAGGACATATCCTAGCATTTGTAACATTATAAATTTGATGTGATTAAATGGAGAAAGGCAGATTTCGATTGTCAAGTATTTCTGTACACCGTATCAGAGCCACTATGCTCTAACGCCTCTCTCCCACAGCCGAAACACTTCCCTCAGCCGAGAAATATTGTGGCAGCAAGAATCTCCCAAACAAAAAAAAATTATGTCACCTTATGATCTCCACTCTTGAGATCATCCCGGATTACTCATCACTCCCATACAACTGACATGAACGAACTATGAAGAATGCGCTCGGATAGTCTGAGGCTCCCTTCTTGCCCGACGAAAATTTGTCTTTTTGGACGGCTCCATTGAACGACCAGATATTGACTCCCCAGGCTCGGCCGATTGGGAGCCAATGAATTCCACGATCATGGCTTGGATTCACAACAATATCGAACCAAACCTATGATCCACCATTTCTTATGAGGAGGCAGCTAAGGAATTATGGGATGAGATTAAGCAGCGATTCGCTGTGATGAACGCGCCTAGAGTGCAACAGCTGAAGCAATCACTTGCAAATTGTGAACAGAACGGCGACTCCGTTATGGTTTACTATGGAAAATTGAAAAAAATATGCGATGAACTGAAGGACTACCACAACCTTCCAATGTGCTCATGTAACCGGTGCACATGTGACCTCCACAAACTCCTTGGTCGATGCGAAGAGGTCGCCGACTTCATTGTTTCCTCATGGGATTAGATGACACCTACCAAGTGGTATGTTCGTCTATTCACAGTGAGGATCCCCTTTCGCCCTTGAACCGAGTATATCACATAGTAGTTCAAAAAGAAAGTCCCAGCCATATGATGACATTGGAGGTGCCGCTGGAACCCATGGCCTTTACTGTGACAAACCCGAGAGGAGACTGACCGACTCAGGGGGAGAAAAACGAACCACCAAACCCCGAGTGGTGTGCACATATTGACACCGCAAAGGGCGTGAGGTAAGTGGTTGTTTTCAAATTATTGGTTATCCAGATTGGTGGGGTGATCGTCCCAAGGAGTCTTCTCAGCCCAAGGGACCAACTCACAGGATGACACCTCGGTCGAGATCTCTGGCTGCTGCAGGCCATATGACAACGGCTACAGCGAATCTTCAGAGCAGTATATCCAGCACTGTCACTGATGCACTTGTCGAGCTGTCCGAGGCCGACCTAGGCATTGTGCTTGAAGCCCTCAATGCCTGTAAACATTCAATCAATGAGCCCTTAAGTGGTAAGTGTTCTGACTCTTCTTGGACCATCAATTCTGGAACGTCGCATCACATGATGGGTAATTTGAGCCTTCTGAACGATTGTGTGTTTACGGAGCCGTGTACCACGCAGATGCCTAATGGAACAAAAACGCACGCGCTCTAACAAGGGGCAGTCTAACTCAGTGACAAATATGCTCTTGATAAAGTGTTGTTTATACCTAATTTGACTTGCAATCTGTTATCTGTTTCTCAATTGATGAATAATGGAGATTGTGCTATCATATTTACTAATGATAGTTGCATGATACAGGACCGGATTACTAGGACGATGATTGGAGTGGGTGAGAAGACTGATGGGCTATACGTACTGCACAACGACTCTAGTTCAGACATATGCTCTCGGGGTTGCACTGAACGCAGTAATATGACATAATCGACTCAGCCATCCTTCTCGTAGTGCGTTACGGTTGCTGTGTAATACATACTCTCCATTATTTAAAGATTATGATATTACTGGTGATGTATATTTTCGAGCTGAAAAAACCAAAAGGCCCTTTTATTTGTGCAATACAATCGCCAATTCTTGTTCTGATTTGATTCATTGTGACTTATGGGGACCGTATCACGAGAAAACATCTTGCAGAGCTTCTTATTTCTTTACCTTTGCGGATGACAAATAATAGGCTGTGTGGGTATACTTGCTTAAAACAAAAGATCGAGTGCCTTCAGTCGTGCACAATTTTTTTCACCATGATTTCGCACTCAATTCCATAAGAGTATCAAAGCCTTCCACAGTGTCAATGGCTCAGAATTTTCTCCCATTCGCCAATTTTTTGCCTAGCATGGTGTTCTCCATCATACCTCCATTCAGTACACCCCTCACCAAAACGGTCAAGTGGAAAGAAAACACCGTCATGTCCATAGCATTGCGTTTCCAAGGCAGGTTGCCCATTTTCTTCTAGGGCAAGTGTGTTCTAACCGCGGCCTACCTGATCAATCGCACTCCAAAACCTTTACTTAACGGTAAAACACCTTACGAGATACTCTTTGGTAAACCCCTCGACTATACGCATCTTTGTGTTTTTGGCACTCATAACGATCAACACCACGGTGACGAATTCCAAAGTTGTATTCGTAAGTGTCTCTTTGTCGGTTATCCTTCTGGCTCCAGAGGCTGGAACGTGTATGATATTGAATTCCTAACTTTCCTCACCTCACAGAATGTAACCTTTACTGAGACTACTTTTCTATTTGCCTCGCCTATATCTCTGCCCTCCACCTCCGTTGACCCCTCTCTATCCCTTCTCCCATCTCCCATTGATCATCCACACGAAGATGACGATACTCCTTTTCTTGTTCCTCCGCAAGATTCCCTGGCCGAACACACTCCACCAGATCGTCCTCAGCACTCGCCTGAGCCATTGCTCTTACCATCGCCTTTTTTCCACTCGCACCAAGCAAAGAAAGTGCCAAGCTGATTTGCAGACTTTGATATGAACATCACAGTATAACCCCTCGACCTCTTCAGCTGCTCCGTCCGACTCCTCAGGTAATCATTACTCTATCACCAATTATTTTAGCACTTGCAAATTCTCCCTGACACGTCGGGCTTTTCTTTCTGCTCTTACTTTGACTGCAGAACCACAATCTTACTCTGAAGTTGTCAAAGATTCTCGGTGGCGGGAATCCATGAAGGAGGAAATCCAAGCCCTCGAAGATAACCACACTTTGACCATTGAGACTTTACCCTCCGGCAAACATGACATCGGCTGCAAATGGATCTACAAAATTAAACACCACTCCGATGGAAGCATTGAATGTTATAAAGCGTGCTTAGTCATACATAACAATCGTCAAGTTGAAGGACTCGACTACACCAGAGACGTTTGCTCCCACGGCTAAAATGGTCACAGTTCATGCCTTTCTGGTTGTTGCTGCCGTGCGCAACCTCATCATGTGTCAAATGGATGTTTAGAATGCTTTCTTCCATGGTGATCTTCACGAAGAAGTATACATGAAACTGTCTCTCGGTTTTTGTGCCTCCACGTCTGATCAGGTTTGTCGCTTATGAAAATCTCTTTGTGGCCTCAAGAAAGCCGCTCGTTGTTGGTTTACTAAGTTTTCCGATGCTCCCCACAGATATGGGTTTGTTCAGACTTATTCCAATTATTCTTTATTTCATTATTCATGGAATCATGTTTCTCTCTCTATATTTTGGTGTATGTGGATGATTTTCTTCTGGCCGAAAACGACTCACATGCTATTGTTTATTAGAAGCTTATCTTAATCGATTGTTTCATATGAAAGACCTCAGTCCACTGAAATATTTCCTTAGCCTAGAAGTTGCTCGTCACAAAACAGGTATCTTAGTATCTCAACGAAAATACACTCTTGATATCATTTCAAACTGTGGCTTTCTCGGCTCTAAACCCTTGGTCACCCCTCTTGAACAGCAGCATCGCTTATCTTAGTCCGCCGTCTACTTGTTAGATTATCTGATTCCCTATCATTGGCTTGTTGGACAGTTGGTATATCTTCCTGTTACTCGTCCTGAACTATATTATATGGTGCAGACTCTTGCCCATTTCATGCAGTCTCCTCGGTTTGATCATTGATATGCTGCTCTCAAGGTTGTTCACTATCTTAAGGGCAGCCTCGGACCAGGTCTTTTCTTTCCTTCGACTAGTGATTTTCGTCTTACCGCTTATTGTCATTCTGATTGGGCCATTAGTCTCCCCATTCTCCAGTCTCTCACAGCCTATTTCATTAAGCTTGGTACTGCGCCCATCTCTTGAAAAACTAAGAAGCAAACTATGGTTTTCTCGCTCTTCTGCTGAAGCCAAATATCATGCTATGGCCTACACCACATGTGAATTCAAATGGCTTCTCATCCTTCTTCGCTTCTTGGATGTCCCTCATAATGATGCGGTTACTCTCTACATGGATAGTCAGTATGCGCTGCATTTGGCTCAGAATCCTGTTTCTCACGAGCGTACCAAACATATCGAAGTCGACTGTCATTTTTTGCGTGATGCTATTACCGAAGGCCTAATCTGCCGATTACATGTGTCCACCGCTCATCAACTTGACGATATCCTCACTAAGTCCCTCGCACCCACGACTTTCGCTTTTTCTTGTCCAAGTTGGGCGTTTTGGATTTGCACGTGCCAACTTGAGGGGGTGTTAAGGAATATTTGGATAATATTCCTTAGAGATATCACAAAGATTTTTGTTAATTATTTTTCTTTGTATAACCGATTTGGATTATGACCATCAATTATAAAGATATGGATATACATTGACATTAGCTAGATTAGCCATAATGTAGTGCATATCCTAGCATTTGTAACATTATAAATTTGATGTGATTGAATTGAGAAAGACAGATTTCGATTGTCAAATATTTCTTTACACTTGGATATAAATACACCTGCAAAGGGAAATTTCGGAAACTTTGTAAATGTGCTCCTGATGTCATGAATTTTTTTTATTGATACAGTCTGAGAGTAACTTGTTGATTAATTTTATGATTGGAATCTTAAACTAGGCTATGGTTGTTGAGCTTTTGTATAAAACAAAATAGAATAATAGAGGTTTAATTAAGCAAGTTTGAACCTGAATCAATAAAATTGTTTCAGGATTAACATCATTCGGTTTTACATTTAATCTGTGTACTGTCCAAGACAAAATTTTAGAATATGTCTTGCATTATTTTTAACTAAATCGCATACACGTTGAATCCAGTTTCTCTTTGCAGTTTTTAAAGTAAATTACTTTAAATGACAAAGTTGATTTTGTTGTTTTTTGGACTTCAAACTGGCCAAGTAGAAAACATCATTGCATTTTGAATCTCATCTCTTTTCCAAGTGTGTGTGAAAAAAAATAAAAAGTCAAAGAATTTTTTTCCTTCAAATGCATGAAGTTGATAACTTGAATTACAATCAACATAATCTAGAGCAAACAAAATTAATATCTAACGACATGCATATAAGATATTATTGAAACTTATTTTATACATATTACTACTTATTTTATAATTATATATTACATTCATGTCAAAAATTCCAAACTATGCTTCACAACTTATCCACATTTCTTGAGTTCATCAGTATAAACAGAAAGAGAACCCGACATTCCTTTGTAGGAAGGCAAGTTCATGTTATTTGACGTTTGTAATGTTGCATTATTATGAGGTCCAGTTCATTATTCATGAAATTAACAATAAAAACGAATAATAGAGTAATAATATCACATCAAGGAAGTCAGGTATTATCCTTTTGTGGCAAGTGGTCACAATTCTGCAAAGACGTTGGCAAATATATTGAATAAAATTATTGATAAGGTTGTTACCAAGTGCTCAGAAAATTTTAGTCCAATACCGTATTTTCAGTGCTAGTTCGCTCAATACTTGTTTGAGCAAATTAGGAGAAAAAAATCGACGCCTCTACCGCTTAGGTTTTACATTGTTCTTGTGGATTTGATAGCATCAAGTGTCTTTATAGTTTTTATCCTTTTGGCCTTAAAGATAACTAATTTAAGTTGAGTGTAGTTGATTATATATGTTTTTTTATTAATACATTTTGTTTTAAAAATATTGCAATAGTTGATTTTTTTCATAGTTCATTATGAAATATGAGAAAAAAAATCAGTTTTGAACATGAAGAATGCATAATTGTTTCTTTTTGAAACCCGGTTCTCATCACTCCGTGGCACGCTATATTTGAGTGTTATAATGTTATCAGTGTTTCACAATATTAATTTTATGTATTCACTTTGGATTTTGTTCGTCTTTATTCAAGACTGGTCAATGTAAATTATTTTGGATATTTAGAATAGTTTAAATTTAGATAGTTTACGTGTTTTATATAATGTGCAAGTATTTTTCAGTTACGTCAACTTGGAATAAAAATATTGCAAAAGAAGTCCTTTAAATTATAGGATTATATATGGTGGAATGGTCCCAGAAAATAGGTCGAGAAAAGGAACAGGTTTTGTCATGCAGGAGTGGGAACTTACTCTCCGTAAAATTATATATTTATTTTGTAAAAGTGAGGCGTTTTTAAGTATTGATGAAACCTGAAAGTTATTTTTCTTTTGAAAGTTATTTTAAATACATGACTTTCTCCTTGTATTAAGGGGTTACAATCATTACGCCAAGCTCGAAGGGGCAGGTCCTGACAAGAACATAAAAAAATTCAAATTGCCCACTCGATGACAGTTAATAGTCTATGAATACGTGGTTGTCCCTTTGTGCTTTCCCCTTGTTTAAAAAAAAAAAGAAGTTGAACCCCAACCAGTAACGGTCTCTGTCACACTCAATCCCAAAAATAGTGTAGGGATGTAAATCAGGTATCCAACGGCCCGCTAGCAGGAGCTTGGTCATATACGCAGTAGTCTGCATAAGGAGCCCCCAGCACTGCAGGCAAGCCTACAGGCCAAGGAAGCTCCCACACTATGCACTTGCTGGAAAGGGGCTTTCTTGCCTTTGGCAAGAATTGAACCCCTGACCTCCCTTTCAAGAACTCCTACCCGGAACCAGTTGGGCTATGTCCTGGTACACTTTCCCCTTGTTTGCATAACGTTTTCGGTCATGCGGGGAGGGGACGTTTTACACGCGGCTAATCAGAGGAACTTGTGTCAATTGGAAAAAAAAAAGCTGCCCAGATTTGACACGTTTGCCCTCCTGATTTGTCAAATTTACTTTGGCAGCACAATTCGAACTGCTGAGCACATCAGCGTATAGAAGAAAACAGAAAAACTGAAAAGAGAGAAAAATAACCACCAAGAACCAGAATTGGAAGACAAGAATCGTTTCTGATTGAATGCTGCAAAACGTCGAACATATTGCTTAAGTAGCAATGGTTTATAACTGAAAAACAGACTCTGAATTTACACAATTGCCCTTACTAACTAACTATCACCTATTTACATTTAAGAGCAAAACAGTCATTACACTAGTCATTTAAACATTTCCCGCGTGCAACATTCTTCTTCCTCACTGCACCCTCCTTGCATTTCAACTGCAGTGCAATCCTCCTTCCAAAGTCGTGATCTCCTGAAGCACCTCCTTAACAATTGACCTCATATATTTCATGGCCTCAGCTTCATCTACAAACATCCATCAATCTCCAGCAGATTCAAACCCTTGATCACATTAATCACCTTTCTTTGATCCTGACTACTTGCTCTTGCTTGATTCCAGATTGTTACATATCTCAACACCCACCCTCAAATCAGGCTTTCTAAAAATATCACACACTCCCATGGCCAGGCTTAGTTTGTGTAATCTCTTGGAATCCAAATCTTTGGTAAAAGCATATGCTAGTTGCATCTCTGTCTTAACAGGCATAGGCTTGATGACTCCTTCCAAGTATTTTCCCCCCACCACATGACAGTTTATCTCAATATGTTTAGTTCTTTCGTGAAAAACTGGATTTTTCCACTATGTACATGGCGCTCTTGTTATCACAGAACAACTCTACAGCCTTTTCTTGCTTCACTCCCAAATCTGCCATCAAATAAAGAATCCATTGCACCTCACATGTAGCTGCCGCCAATGCACAATATTCTGCCTCCGAGGAAGACCTTGAAATAGTTGTTTGCTTCTTGGCCTTCCAAGAGATTAATGCTTCACCAAGAAACACACAGAATCCAGTAACTGACTTTCTTGTTTCAGTGCATCCTCCCCAGTCAGAATCTGTAAATGCTTTCAACTGTAGGTCTCCTTTGCTGAGAAATAATAGCCCCTGACCAGGTGTCCCTTTGACATACCTCAACAACCTGCAAGCTGCTTTTGAGTGATTAAGTGTAGGTACATCCTGAAATTGACTCAACTGTTGCACTGCGTATGAGATATCCGGCCTAGTAATGGTAAGGTACAGTAATTTTCCAATCAGCTTCCTATAACCAGAGACATCCTCAATTAATTCAAAGTCATTGTGGGCCAGTTTTAGAATTTGTTCCATTTGGTGACTTAGCAAGTTTTGAGCCCAAATAGCATGTTTCCTCTAACAACTCAAGAGCATATTTTCTCTGATGTACTAGGAACCCCCTCTGAGACCTAACAACTTCCAAGACTAGGAAGTATCTAAATTCTCCTAGATTCTTGATTTTGAAGGCCTTATGTAAAGACTGTTTAAGAGCATCAATGGTTGTAAGGGAGTAACTGGCCACAAGGATATCATCAACATATACAAGCAGAACCAAAAAAAGAACAGGTAGTCTGTCTAGTAAACATAATATAGTCATGTTTAGACTGTACATAGCCTTGGGACAGGAGAAACTAGTAAGTTTAGAGTTACATTCCCTGCTAGCTTGTTTCAGGCCATATAAGGATTTATGCAATCTACAAACAGTATCAGGTGAGGGATAATGCATGCCTTCAGGTGGGGTCATATAAATTTCTTGGTGAAGGTCACCATGAAGGAATGCATTGTTAACAGCTAGTTGATGTACATACCAGTTCTTCATGGCAGCCACAGAAAGAAGGAGCCTCACTGTTGTCATTTTGGCCACTGGAGAAAATGTCTCACTGTAGTCAATGCCTAGTTGCTGTGCGTAACCCTTGGCTACTAACCTAGCCTTATGCCTTTCAATTGAGCCATCTGCTCTCCTCTTCACCTTCTAAACCTATTTACAACCAATGGGTGTCTTACCTACAGGCAACTGGACCAGTGACCAAGTATGGTTTTCTGCTAATGCTTTTAGCTCCTCCTGCATAGCAAGCTCACACTCTACTGTTTGGGCTGCTTCCAGGTAATTCTTAGGTTCCTGCTGCATACTAATGGACAAAGCATATGTCTTATAGTCAGGAGCTAACCTATCATATGCATGGTAAGATTGAATAGAATATTGAGTGGAAGCAGAATGAACTGAAGGAACTGACTTAGTTAATTGATGACAATAATAGTCTTGAAGGTAAGATGGAGTGCGTATTTGTCTTACTGGTCTGTTGGAGGTGGATGGATTATCTGGACCAGCATTAATTGGAATTACTATTTCTAGCTGTGAAGTAATATGAGGACCATGAGTATGGGTGGAGTCTGCTGAACTGATGTCTTCTGGTGTTATTGTGTCCGAGGGAGATGAGTGAGAGTCATGATGAGAAGAATCAAGGTTTGGATCAGGGTTGTTGGCTTGTGGTGTCAAAGGACAAGTGTAAGAATCAGAGTAGGAAGGACCGCTAGGATGGGGCTGAAAAATGATTGATTTATTTGGAGTGGAAGGACTGCGTAAAAGAGAGAAAGGTAAAATGTCTTCATGGAATTGAACATTCATGGATACAAATACAGTTTGAGTGTCCAGATTTTGCACAATATATCCTTTGATGTTATGAGGAATTCCAAGGAACACACATTTCTGTGCTCTAGGACCAAATTTATCACCATGAGGTACATCATTGTGACGGTAAGTCAGACAGCCAAACACTTTGAGTTGGGTATAGTCTGGAGTTTTATGAAAGAGTAACTGATATGACGTATGATTGGACAAAAGGGGTCATGGGATCAGATTTATAAGGAAGGTGGCATGTTGGACACAAAAACCCCAATGACTGATATGCACATTTGACTGGAATTTCAAAGCTTTAGCAACAAATAGGAAGTGTTGATGTTTTCTTTCCACGATGCCATTTTGTTGGGGGTTATAGACATAAGACATTTGATGTATGATGCCTTTGCTAGAGAAAAAATCATCCATTTTGGATTCCTGACCTTGGTCTGACCTGATAACTTTTATTTGTTTGGAGAATTGTATTTAAACGTAATTACAGAAACTCATGATGATGTTTTCGGTTTAGCCTTTGATTTCATCAAATAAGTCCAAGTATATCTTGTACAATCATCAACTATAGTAAAAAAAAGTATTTTTGTCCATATATAGTGTTATGCCTATAAGGCCCCAAGATATCCATATGGACTAGATCAAGTGCACTTGCAGAAACATAATTTGAAGAAGAGAGACAATTTTCTTTGTTTTGCTAATGGACATATTTTACAGACATAACTATTTTCCAGTACTAGAATATCAGGATTACATTTGTTTATTTGTTGAATTCTAGGAATAGAAGGATATCCCAGCCTATAGTGCCACAGCAGACTTGGGCAAGCTGTCACATCCATGGAGGTGAAGAAACTGATGGCTTGTGAAGACAGTGAAGAATGACTCTGCAGATAATAAAGGCCATGATGTTTTTCAGCTGAACCAATCATCCTCTTGGATAATTGATCCTGGATGGCACAAGTATTACAGGAGAAAGAAATGAGCAGATTAGGATGCAAAGTTAATTTGCTAAGAGACAAAAGATTAAATGAGAAATCAGGTACATATAATACTTCATGTAAGGATAAGAGGTCATTTATGATGATTGTGCCAATATGTGTTGCACTTTTCACAGTACCATTAGGCATCTTGACTACAACATCTTTTACATGCTTGAATGAATGGAAAAGCTGTAAAAAGAATGCAATATGATATGTAGCTCTTAAGTCTAAAATCCATATATTGTGACTATTAAATGCATTGTTACCTTTGACCAACTCAATAGAAGCAGACAAAACAGCAGCATGAGAGACATTGCCACCAGGAGCTCGAACCACATGTTGCTTCTCATCATCTTTACTCAGCAACCTCAGCAATCTCTGATGTTGTTCAAGAGTCAACACAGATGGCAACATCTGTGACATCTGATCAGAACAATTCTCTTGTGATTCTGCCTTCAAAGTCTCAGTCATGTTAGCTTGATTCCTGAACTTGAATCCTAGGGGGAAACCATATTTTCTATAGCACCTATCAATGGTATGCCCAACCATGCCACAGTGAGTACACTGTGCTTTCCTTGTGTTATCCGGATAAAATTTCCCACTGCCTCTTCTGCATCCTGTACCTTGTGACTTGTTAAAACACACCGTGGATTCAGTCCTATTATGAGAATCTTCTTCTGTCAAAAGTGTTGTGGATGAATCAACAAAGACTCCTTGCGTTGAGGAGCCTACAACCTTCCTTTCAATTTTAAGTGACATGGAGAAAGCAGTACTGATGTTAGGTAGGGGAGTCATTACAAATACCTGTGACTTAACAGGTTCATACTCCTAAGTTAAACCTTTTACAAACTTGATTGCATAATCACTCTCAACGAATTCTATCATCCTAGTGTTGACATTACACATACAGCCTTGGCAATTACACTTAGGCAGTGGTCTGAGAGCCATCATTTCTTCTCAAACAACCTTCACTCTTGTATAGTATTCATTTACTAATAAGCCTTCTTGCTTGATACTGTAAAATTTCGCCAAAAGATCTGACAGTCTAAAAGGATCTCCACTCCCAAATCTGAGTTTGAGATCTTGCCAGGCATCATACGCACTTTCATACCACATAATGCTCTGTGCTATCGAAGGTGACACACTGTTCATGATCCAAGAATAAATCATGCTGTTCACCTGCCTCTAACAGGCCAACTAAGGATCATTCGCAAGGGGAATAGGTATACTACCATCAATAAAATCTATCTTGTTCTTAACCACAAGCGCCATTTCAAACATACGACTCCATGAATGAAAATTATGAGAATTCAATGGAGGCTGCACAAGTACAATCGCAGGACTATCATTGGGATGTAACTATAGAGGATTACTTACAGGACTTTCAGGTGCCTGATGAGCATTTACCCTAACATTCGCCATGATGACAAGAAATTCCAAGAGAACAACACAATTCTGTGAAATCACAAGATGACAGCTATGGAATCTAATCATTCAAACCATATCGCTCTGATACCATGTGAAATTTACTCTGGCAACGCAATTCGAACTGCTGAGCACAGCAGCGTATAGAAGAAACCAGAAAAACTGAGAAGAGAGAAAAATAACAGCTAAGAACCAGAATTGGAAGACAAAAATTGTTTCTGATTGAATGATGCAAAACGTCGAACACATTGCTTAAGTAGCAATGGTTTACAAATGAAAAACAGACTCTGAATTTACACAATTGCCCTTACTAACTAACTATCACCTATTTACATTTAAGGGCAAAACAGTCATTACACTAGTCTTTTGAACATTTCTCCCGTGCAACCTTCTTCTTCCTCTCTGCACCCTCCTTGCATTTCAACTGCAGTGCAATCCTCCTTCCAAAGCCGTGAGCTCCTGAAGCACCTCCTCAACAATTGACCTCAGATATTTCATGACCTCAGCTTCATCTACAAACATCCATCAATCTCCAGCAGATTCAAACCCTTGATCACACTGATCACCTTCCTTCGATCCTAACTACTTGCTCTTGCTTGATTCCAGATTGTTGCATATCTCAACATGATTAGCCGCGTGTAAAATGTCCTCCCTCACCCACGTCACCAGAACCTTTTTCTCTTGCTTTGCTCCCACCCTATTGGAAAACAAATACATGCATGATCAAATAAAAGCGATCGAAAAAAAATACAAATAGTTTACTTATATTAAAATTTGTAGACTTTCTCTAATACTCCCTCTGTCTTAAAAATATTATCGCTATTTGAATTGAGCATAATCTAAATAATATCCAACTTTTTGGTCTACTATTCCTGTTATACCTTTAATTGGTTACTTAAGATAAAATACAGAGAAATTATATAAGTATTAATAGAAGAAGTAGTATAGAAACTTTGACTATTAATACCATGTTTAAAAAGTTGACATATTTTTGGGATAAATCTGTTGGAGAATTTAAGGTTTGGGCTTTGGCCCATCGTTGGAGATTGGAAGATTTGAGCTTTGGCCCATTAATGAATGTTGCAAAACTTGGTTGAGCAACGTACTTTGAGCTTAATGAGTTTCCGATAATGATAATCGAAAACTAATGAATCCTTAATTATCTACGTGGCGAGTAGTTAATTTTAGGATGTGGAATCACTCAATTACAATGTTGTGTGAATGAGAAATTAATGCTCGAAGTGGATGGAAAATGTTGTGGATGGGTGACGAGTCACCCTTATGGAGGAATACCACGTTGGATGTGTCCATGTGGTGTAAAAGAGCTTCTGACGGACATCGATCGATGACTTCGATTGATCGATGTCACTTCGATCGATCGATGTCATCGATCGAAGTTGATCAGAGAGCTTCGATGTTTCTGTCTTACATCAGTCGATCACTTCGATCGATCGATGTAACTTCGATCGATCGATGTATCGATCGAAGTTGGACAGAAAGGTGAGGAACGATTCTGACATACATCGATCGATACATCGATCGATCGATGTATACATCGATCGATGTCGAACAGCGTGCAGAATCTCTTCAGTTTGAGTGGTTATGTTTCAAATCTGAAACTAACACTATCCCCCTGTTTAAAATAAGATCAACATGTTTTGATCTAACGGTGGTGGGGAGGCAGCTTTGATCTAACGGCCGGGATTTAAACTGTCTTAACCGCTTAACCGAATGTGGTTTCCATCTAACGCTCCAGGTTTAAACCTGCTAATCTATCTTCGATCTAAAGGATGAGATTAATCCTTCCTAATCTAGATAGGAGGTTTTAATCTAACGGTCTAAATCAAACTTCCGTTTTGATCCAACGGTCACGGTACCTTGTTCTCCAACCGACTCCCCTATATAAAGAGGGCAAAGGGGTGCATTCATTCATAACATTTTTCCAAGCTTTCATGAGCATACTAAGTTTGTAGCATCCGAGTCTTGCATATCGTCCGGGAGAAGTCAGGACATTCGAAGGTTCGAAGTAGTTCAAGTTCAGCAGTGTCGCTCAACTAAACAGGTACCCGTTGTATCCTGGGAGACGATTGCTCACACCGGTTGGGCACAGTATACCGGAGCAATACGTCTTAAGGACAGAGTCCTCGACTCGCCCCGGGTTTGATTTATTTTATTTTGCTGTTTCATATGCACACATTGTACGACTGCGTCTTGGTACAGGATTGATTGTCTCCAACAATCTTAAGACATATTTCAATTCAATTAATTTCTGTACCATTTTTAATTTGCGCAAAAGCAGTTTTGTACTGATTTGCAGTCTACTTCTACTCCTTTCTTAAATCTGATTCTGTTCTGATCTATTCGTTTTGATCAACTGAACAGTAATCTGATGGAGAACGCAAGCTAAGGCTCCGTTCATGGCGCAGACATTCAAAGCTCTGCTCCAATGGCACCAACTGCTGGGATGCCAAGACATGCTCCTCCTGCGCAGGGTCCTGCAGTGGCCCAAGTGGAGAAACCGGAGAAGTTCGGTGGAAGCTTCTTCAAGCGTTGGCAGCAGAAGATGATGTTCTTCTTGACTGCTGTGGGATTGGCAAACTTTCTGACTGAGGACCCGCCTATAGTGGATCCGCTGGAGGACCAAACCCAGAATATGCAAAACCAACATTTTGTTGAAACTTGGAATTTCAACAATTACGTTTGTTTGAGCCATATTCTGAGTTGTTTGGACAACTCCTTGTATGGTTTATACTGCACGTATAAAACCGCAAAGTCTTTGTGGCAGGCTTTGGAAAAAAAATGTCGTACGGAAGATGACGGCACTAAGAAATTTATTGTCGGCAAATTCCTGGATTTCAAAATGTCAGATTCTCGCACTGCTGTTTCTCAAGTTGAGGAACTTCAGACGTTGGTTGCCGAGATGGAAGAGGAGGGCATGTTGCTCAGTGAATCTTTCGTCGTGGCAGCAGTGATTGAGAAGCTACCTCTTTCGTGGAGGGAATTCAGAAGCTATCTCAAACACAAGAGAAAGGAGATGACATTGGAAGATCTAATTGTTCGACTCCGCATTGAGGATGACAATCGTAGATCTGAAAGAGCGCCAGAATCTAGCTCTGGTCAGGCTAAGGCCTATGTTGCAGAGGCCAAGAAGAAGAAAGGCCAACTCGGGGTGAACAAGAAAGGCAAGCAGATCACCAAGAAGTTCACCGGGAAATGCTACAACTGTGGCATTCAGGGGCATGTCAGCAATGAGTGCAGAAAGCCCAAGAAGAAGCAATCCAAGGCAAAGGCGAACATAGTCGATGCATTGGATGATCTGAATCTCTGTGCGGTGGTCTCAGAGTGCAATGCTGTGGGGAACGTACGCGAGTGGTGGCTTGATACTTGCGCCACTAGACATGTTTGCTCCAGCAGAGAGATGTTCACGGAGTACCAGCCCGGGAACAATGAGCAACTTTACATGGGAAACTCGGCCTCCTCGAAGATCGAAGGCGAGGGCAAAGTTGTTCTGAAGCTCACATCAGGGAAGCATCTGACTTTGCAGAATGTGCTGCACGTCCCTGATATTCGGAAGAATTTAGTATCTGGATCTCTTCTAGTCATGCATGGTTTTAGACTAGTGTTAGAGTCCAATAAAGTTATTCTTTCGAAAAATGGCATGTATTTGGGGAAGGGGTACTTGTCAAATAGGATGTTTAAATTGAATGTCATCACTATTGTACCCAAAAGAGATTTGCCCGCAGAGGCTAATAAAATTGCTTCCTCTTCTGCTTACATGCTTGAGTCTTCTTGTTTATGGGATTTTCGTTTGGGACATGTTAATTACAAGTCAATACAATACAACGTATGAGTAATCTTGACTTATTGCCCAAACTGGACTTTAATAATAAAGGAAAATGTCAAATATGTGTTGAAGCGAAGATGGCAAAGGCGCCATTTCCTTCAATAGAAAGGAACACTGAACCTTTGAATTTAATTCATACCGATGTGTGTGATTTAAAATTTGTGCAAACGAGAGGTGGTAAAAAGTATTTTGTAACTTTTATCGATGATTGCACACGATACTGTTATGTATATTTGCTAAGCAGCAAAGACGAGACCCTTGATGCTTTCAAGGATTATAAAAATGAAGTTGAGAATCAACTTAGCAAACGAATTAAAACAATTCGTAGTGATAGAGGTGGCGAATATGATACACCGTTTAATGAATTCTGTTCAGAACATGGCATTATTCATCAAACGACTACACCATATTCACCTCAATCGAATGGTATTGCTGAACGCAAGAACCGTACTCTAAAAGAGATGATGAATGCTATGTTGATAAGTTCGGGTTTACCTCAGAACTTGTGGGGGGAAGCAATCCTCTCAGCCAACATCATTTTAAACAGAATTTCATCTAAGAAGATGGATGTAACCCCTTTCGAGCTTTGGAAAGACTACAAGCCTAGTTACAAATACTTGAAAGTGTGGGGGTGTCTGGCGAAGGTTGCTGTACCGAGACCAAGACAGGTGAAAATTGGGCCTAAAACGGTTGATTGCATATTCATCGGTTATGCAACTAACAGTAGTGCATATCGGTTCTTGGTGCACAAGTCGGATATTCCTGACATACATGAAAACGTTGTCATGGAGTCAAGGAATGCAGTGTTCTTTGAAGATGTCTTTCCGAGGAAAGACAAAATTCAAGAAGAAACAAGATTTGGTAAGCGAATGCGTGAGGCGACTCCTCAAGGAGATGAGGAGCTTCGTCAAAGCAAGCGTGCCAGAATGCCAACTTCGTTTGGACCGGATTTTCTAACCTATATGGTAGAAAATGAGCCAAGGAACTTTTCCGAGGCTATGTCTACTCCAGAAGCTCCATTCTGGAAAGAAGCAGTGAATAGTGAAATAGACTCAATTCTTCAAAATCACACTTGGGAGTTGGTTGACCTTCCACCTGGAAGTAAACCACTTGGTTGTAAGTGGGTTTTCAAGAAGAAACTGAAAGAGGATGGGTCTATTGAAAAGTATAAAGCCAGGTTGGTAGCTAAAGGTTATCGACAGAAGGAAGGCTTTGACTTTTTTGACACCTACTCACCAGTGACTAGGATCACTTCTATAAGGGTGCTAGTTGCAATTTCTGCAGTCTATAACTTGGAAATCCATCAGATGGATGTAAAGACTGCGTTTCTGAACGGTGAGTTAGATGAAGAAATCTATATGGAACAACCCGAAGGGTTTGTGGTTCCAGGACAAGAGTCTAAAGTTTGTAGACTCATTAAATCCTTTTATGGACTTAAGCAAGCGCCCAAACAGTGGCACTTGAAGTTTGATCAAGCTATGTTAGCTAACGGTTTCAAGATCAATGAGTGTGACAAGTGTGTCTATATTAAGAGCACACAGAATGCTTATGTGATAGTGTGTCTCTATGTAGATGACATGCTAATCATGGGAAGTACTCGGGACATAATCTTAAACACAAAGAAGATGTTGACGAGGAACTTCGATATGAAGGACATGGGAGTTGCCAATGTTATTCTAGGAATTAAGATTTCTAGGGTGACTGAGGGACTCATACTGTCACAAACACACTACATTAAATCAGTCCTGAAACGGTTCAATATGGAGGATGTGAAACCGGTAAAGACCCCGCTTGACTTAAGTATACACTTAAGGAAGAATCGAGGCGAACCTGTAGCTCAGTTGAAATACTCTCAGGTGATCGGGAGTCTGATGTACATAACGAATTGTACAAGACCAGACTTAGCTTGTTCAGTAAACAAGTTGAGCAGGTTTACCAGTAATCCAAGTGATGATCATTGGAAAGCTCTTAACAGAGTGATGAGGTATCTGAAATACACAATGTATCTTGGATTACATTATACGAGATATCCAGCAGTATTGGAAGGATACTGCGATGCAAATTGGATATCAGATAGTAAGGACTCGAAGTCCACCAGTGGGTACGTGTTCACTATTGGTGGTGCTGCTGTGTCGTGGAAATCCACGAAACAAACCTATATAGCTCGGTCCACTATGGAAGCTGAGTTCATAGCATTGGACAAAGCTGGGGAAGAGGCTGAGTGGCTTCGGAATTTCCTGGAAGATATTCCGTGTTGGCCTAAGCCGATCGCTCCTATTAGCATACACTGTGATAGTCAGTCAGCTATAGGACATGCTCAAAGCAGCATCTATAATGGTAAGTCACGACATACGTCGAAGACATAACACCATTAAACAGTTGATCTCTAATGGCGTGATTTCCATTGATTATGTAAAATCAATGGAGAATCTGGCGGATCCGCTTACAAAAGGTTTGCCTAGAGATCAGATGTCAAGATTGAAAAACGGAATGGGACTGAAGCCCATAATGCATGAATCTTTGTAATGGTAACCCAACCTTGTTGACTGGAGATCCCAGAATCTTGGTTCAATGGGACAACTAAGTTATGAAGGTTCAGTAAGCACTTACTCATTCCGTCTGATAGAAAGTGCTGTCTGCAGAGAATTTAGGGTAAGCTAAGGCTTTTAATGATGTCCTATATCTTGATGCGTCAAGTGGAGTATGGCAGAATACTCTTGATAGGAATCACCTATGTAAGTGTGAAGTGGGGCCGCTTCTATGAGAAAGTCTATGAGGCAAGATTTCTCTAAAACACTTTCTGAAACTAGGTTGTTCATGGCCAAAACGAACACAACCATGAGAACCAAAAGGGTGTTAAAGGAAATATTGTGTGAGTATCGTTGTCTTGGTTCACAACAAAGGCTGACTAGTTCAAGACATCAAGTCACTATTTAGCCGAGTGAATCCGATGGTACATCACTATGAAAGGTTCAAAGCCAGAAGCTACCTCTTCTGATGCAATATTTTCTTGTCTGACTTCTCCTCAGAGTCTGCATATGCATTTGCATTAATTTCCATTCATGTGGGAGATTGTTGGAGAATTTAAGGTTTGGGCTTTGGCCTATCGTTGGAGATTGGAAGATTTGGGCTTTGGCCCATTAATGAATGTTGCAAAACTTGGTTGAGCAACGTACTTTGAGCTTAATGAGTTTCCGATAATGATAATCAAAAACTAATGAATCCTTAATTATCTACGTGGCGAGTAGTTAATTTTAGGATGTGGAATCACTCAATTACGATGTTGTGTGAATGAGAAATTAATGCTCGAAGTGGATGGAAAATGTTGTGGATGGGTGACGAGTCACCCTTATGGAGGAATACCACGTTGGATGTGTCCATGTGGTGTAAAGAGCTTCTGACGGACATCGATCGATGACTTCGATCGATCGATGTCATCGATCGAAGTTGATCAGAGAGCTTCGATGTTTCTGTCTTACATCAGTCGATCACTTCGATCGATCGATGTATCGATCGAAGTTGGACAGAAAGGTGAGAAACGATTCTGACGTACATCGATCGATGTGATCGATCGATGTCGAACAGCGTGCAGAATCTCTTCAGTTTGAGTGGTTATGTTTCAAATCTGAAACTAACACTATCCTCCTGTTTAAAATAAGATCAACCTGTTTTGATCTAACGGTGGTGGGGAGGCAGATTTGATCTAACGGCCGGGATTTAAACTGTCTTAACCGCTTAACCGAATGTGGTTTCCATCTAACGCTCCAGGTTTAAACCTGTTAATCTATCTTCGATCTAAAGGCTGAGATTAATCCTTCCTAATCTAGATAGGAGGTTTTAATCTAACGGTCTAAATCAAACTTCGATTTTGATCCAACGGTCACGGTACCTTGTTCTCCAACCGACTCCCCTATATAAAGAGGGCAAAGGGGTGCATTCATTCATAACATTTTTCCAAGCTTTCATGAGCATACTAAGTTCGTAGCATCCGAGTCTTGCATATCGTCCGGGAGAAGTCAGGACATTCGAAGGTTCGAAGTAGTTCAAGTTCAGCAGTGCCGCTCAACTGAACAGGTACCCATTGTATCCTGGGAGACGATTGCTCACACCGGTTGGGCACAGTATACCGGAGCAATACGTCTTAAGGACAGAGTCCTCGACTCGCCCCGGGTTTGATTTATTTTATTTTGCTGTTTCATATGCACACATTGTACAACTGCGTTTTGGTACAGGATTGATTGTCTCCAACAAAATCAAAATTAAAAGAAGAAAAATACTTTTTGGACGGAGGGACTAAAGGAAACCGGTACTCCAATGTTTTATGGACTTCAAATATTATCAAAATTGAATTCGAAGGTAATTTTCGATAGTCTTCGTGCTCAGCTATTTCATTAGTATTGGAATGAGATAGATTTTAAGTGAATGAAGTCTAAAATACTACAGAAGCATTTGCTTAGGAAATAAAGATAGGCTATTACTAGTACATGTATCATATTGAATGTGTTCATCATATGGAGGAGCATATTAAACCTATTTAAGTAGATAAGGGTGTATTATAGCTGTCTGTAGCCAAAAAGACACTTTTTTTTGGTTTCAGATACACCGTATAACATAGTGACTGCAAGGCCGTAATACGGTGTAGGGAAAATGTTAAATACAAGATTGTAGTTTACTGCAATTCCCTTGAATAGGGTCAGGTAAGAGTTGTCGTAACATGGTGCATTATATACCAGACTCAGTCTTAGAACACCAAATGGTTAAATGAAAAACAAACCGCGATATTAATTACAGGATGCACGTTGTAGATAAAGAATATTGTTCTTTTTCTTAAATACAATATTACAATAAATGCAAAGAGAGAGAATAACATGGAGATTACATAAGATTTATAGTGGTTTGAATCCCTATATTTTACTCCACCACCCCTTGTTTTCAAAGAGAATTTTCCAACAACTTTATTATTATCTTTATACAATGACAACTATTACAACTTGTTCTACTAAAACTACAAGAAATATTTCTACGGCCTTGCTTAACCACAGCAACTTCTTCAACAACCACTTCACCATCTTTTATTCTATAAGCAAAAGCTTAGTTCTTTTTATGCTTGCTTATTCAACAAATCAACCTTGATCCTCTTCAATTATAAGCAACTACTGAAATCTTGGACGAGTTTTACTACACAAGGAAGGGCTCAAACCATTTCTATTTGCTCCTCCAGCAAACTTAACCACTCTTCTTCAATTACAAATTAAATCTTGAATCTCAACACTTTTATCATTACAAGCAAGGTCTCAAGGCCTTTGTATTTGTCTCTTCATTTTTTTTTCTCAACAAGCTCTAGCTAAGAGCTCACCAAAGATATTTTGGTTATAGTTAAAAATGGTTGACACCTGTCAAAGCAATCATCAGTGATACAATTTATATAAATAACTGCCACTTGTGAAAGTTACAAGCCCTCAAATGAATGTAAAGATATAGTACATGAGTTATACAAGTTTACACTAGTTGTGTTTACAAAGTATGAGCAAGATGATAGTATAGAGATATTTCCTTGATAGTTGAGATGTCTTTAATATTGTACATCCTATCTCTCAAATAGCCTCTTCAATTTGCAGTTCAAATGGCTCGCTCTTTTTTTTTCCAATTTGGGCCACTTTCTCCTTCTTCTTTAATCACTTAATTGTCACCTAAAACGCTTAAGAATAATATTAATATCTACAAAATAATGGTCATATTTTTAAATCTGTAAAGTAAAAACGATTGATCATTTATCCTGTTTTAGAGATCGATTGTACATCGACCTCTCCTGTTTACAGATCGAAGTACATTGAACTCTAGTTTTTAGAGATCAATGTCTAAATTGATTGATCAATGTACCTATATTTAGAGATGGATGTGACTTTTCTTATATTATGACATTTTTCATTTAATTGGATTGGTCAATCGATCTAAGAGATCGATGTAAACTTTTATTGATCAATGTACTCAATTTAGAGATCAATGTCCAACCTTTACTTGAGACATCGATCGATCTATGTAGAGATCAATAGTCACTCTGCTTCAAGTTTTGACAAGGTCTGCATTTATCAGTTGATGTAGTCTTTTTAGTGATCGATGTACAATTTAATCGATCAAGGTAGCGATCAATATATAAATTGATCTCTGTTAGAGATCAGTGTTCTGATTTTTATAACTTATTCCCATTCGTCGTTTTTCAAAATACATTTCTTTTTCTTGAATCTTTGTCAAACATATTTTTTTCCTAATGTTTCAAACTCATCAAAATATTCATACTCCAACATTTTTTCTCTCTTTCAAATGCAGTTGATAACTTACGGCGCAATTTCACTTCATATCGTCCAGTAAAATAGTAATATCTAACGACCAGTATATAATATCTTATTGGAAACGGTAGAGACTCATTTCATAATTAAATATTATATTCATCTTTAATTAAAAAAATGTCGTCTTCACAAGATATCCATATTTCTTGAGTTCATCAGTTTCAACAGAAAGAGAACCCGATGTAGCCTTGTACATCGGGGGTCCATGTTATTTGTCCTTTGCATTATTAGGATTTCCAGTTTTCTATTGATAAATTAATAACGAAAACGAATAATGGAATAATAATATCACCTCAAAGTAGTCTGAGTATTATCCTTTTACGGCAAGTGGTCACAATCATGCAGAGATGTTGGCAACTATATTAAATAATTATTCATTAGGTTGGTACCAAGAGATCAGAAAATTTTAGCCCAGTATGCATCTCTTCAGTGCTAGTTAGTTCCATGTTTGTTTGAGCAAATTACGAAAGTGAAGATTAATTCTACCACAGCTTAGGATTTACATTGTTTTGTGGTTTTGATAGAATTAAGTATATATTATCATAGTTTTTTTTATCTTTATTAACCTATAAAATTACCAACATTCTAAATGACTGTATTTTCTTACTATATAATAGTTCATCCTTGTCATTTTCATTTTCTCAACAATTCGCTGTCATTCACATGTCAAATGTTGAATCCAACTATGCTTCATACACAAAGACTACAGCAATCCACAGTGCATTTGTTCTTTTTCTTCTTCTTCCTATTTTTTTTATCATAGGCTTGATCCATGGTTTACATAAGATATCGCTGGGTTTATTCATGTGGTCAACTATGATTATTTTATTTAATTTCTAGGATATGGATATAGTAATAGTTCTAATGTTATCAAGCTTCGAAATATTAATTGACATTTAGTTTGGATTTTGCTCGTTTTCGTTTAAAACTTGTCAATATAAATTTATTTAGATTTATACTAGGCCATTAAATATAAATATTTTGACCTGCTTTATATAGTAAATTATATCATGCTTTCATTAATGTGGAATAAAAATATTGCAAAAGAAGTCCTGTAAATTATAGTCCTACATATGCTGGAATGGTCCCAGAGAATTCGTTGATAAACGAAGCGACATTAGTCAGGCAGGAGTGGGAAACCTACCTTAGGTATGTGTGATACAGTTAGAGGCTTTTGACTGAATGCTTACTTATGAGGATATGGAAGCCAAATAACATATGGAGAAAATGCAGCCGGATGGAGAGAAAAGAAAAATGACTAAAAATGATTTTTAAGATTTATTCACTAGAAATAGAGATACGAGGTTGAGACACGATGTTCTGACATTTTTAGGTGCATACTTGTTATGGACCCGTAGTTTTCAAAAGAAAATAAATGGAAAACAAAATAAAGGAAATAAAAGGAAAAATAATAAGAAGAAAAGGAAAGTAATAAATATAGGATAAAAGTTGTCCTATGTTAATTGGATTGGAATAGAAATAAGGAGCCGAAACAAAAACCATATTGGATTTACCCTAACTATATTTTCTAAATCTATTAAACTATATCTACATCAATATATACACTATCATTCGGTATAGTATATACGTATCCAAGTAAATATCATTTCTGTATTTGTTATGATTTTGCGAACCATATATATATGTGTGTGTGGTGTGTCTATATATATATATATATAAGTAAGAATCATGCATATGTATATTTGATTGCATAAATAGATGCATATATATGTGTATTGCCGTGTTTATATATGTGTATATATGGGTGCTAAGTTTTGGATTTATTGTAAAGGGTCGAAATATGTATATATATTTACAATGGTACTTATGTTCAGCCAATAGGTATTTTGGTATATGATAAGTGTATAAGTTTTTTTTTTAAAATCAAGGAGCATCGAGCCTCCAAATTTTATTATAAAAAGACCCTCAGTTATGGTGGGGGAATATCCTTGATACAAATAAAGTCAAAACATAGCCGTATGTAACTACTTAAAGGCCGAAAGTTGTTGCTCCATATCATGCGATAGGGGAAAGAGAAATGTTCAAATGTGATATGATATGCCTCATTAAAATCTTGGCAAGCAAAACCACCCTTATGGATAAAATATTGCACGAAGAAAAAAAGAGTACATATTTACCACATTTGAAACATACAGTATACAATGAAGGGGCATCCCTAGTACAGTCGAACATTGCCATCCTTTGTGAGAAGCACCATTTGCGTCCATGATAATCCATGTAAAAGAAAACATATATCCATTAGAAATCAGTGCAGACCAAAAGTAGGACAAAAACGTAAAAAATCCAATATAAGAAAGTCGTACCGAGCCTGCCTACATCCTACGTAATATAGCATAACCAATCCATATGGAAGACAAAGGAAAGAACCGTGGTAAGAGCATGATCAGGCAGTATGTATATAGTGTATAAGTTTTGTATGTATATGAATATATATATGTTTGCCGTATATATATATGGATATGTGTCTCTGTGTGTGAAAAATTATAAGCTGTGTGAACTATGTATGAAGGGCAGAATATATTATTTGGTTGAGGGTCATAGGCAAACTGATTTTTTGCATAGGTGATGACACAATTTTTGATAAGCATATGAGTTATAACCTAAGATATAGGCATGATTTTATGTGAGATGAATTTGAGAATCGGTATTGATTTTGGATGAATTTGGTGGTGCTGTAAATTGGATTTTGCTTAATTTAATAGTGGGATAAGGCTGGAAATAGAATAAGATTAATTCTGGTGGATGGCGGGCAGCGCGTGAGCCACACGTGCCGTCTAAGTGGCACGTGAGGCGCATGCACGGCTGTAGTATGTTAGGCGTAAACTGTACTTGCTTGCCCATGGTGTTATGCCCCAATTCGTTTTTTTAAAAAAAAGTGTGTATATGTAGTATGATAAATGAAATCAGAATAATGTTTTTAAAATAACAAGACTACATTAATTAGGGATAAACTGAAGTTTACAAAACCCACTACCTTAGGGCAAAACAGATCACAGTCTATTCATTCTCATTAGCCATTCTACTCCAATCCATCAAAAACCTATGACCAAACAACCAGTTAATCATTTGAATGCATTCATATTGCTTGTTCGAAGTTATTATGGGCCGAAATATATATTATATATATATATAATATATATATATATATATATATATAGTAGATATATGTATACATAATGTTACCAAATAAGATAAAAATAATAAGATAATAATGAAAAGGTGATGATGATAATAAAGATAATTATTAAACTAATAGTGTTAGAATCACATTAGGAAACCTAAACCAAAACCAAATGGGAAAAACCAATAAAATCTACCCTAACCCCTCACCAATATACGCTTACACGCATAGCCACACACATAAAGAAAAAAAAACGCAACGCACGGCATAGTAAGGAGAGAGATGGAGAGAGAGAGGAGAGAGAGAGAGAGCAGATGAAGAGAGAGATGGACGCGATGAGGAGAGGAGAGAAGGAGAGAGAGAGAGAGAAGAGAAAAGAGAGAAGAAGAAGGAGGCGAGGGCCCCGAACCCAAGTGTTACTCCGTCGGATTTGTTGTGTTATCGTCAATCGAGGTAGGTGCCTCTTCCCTCCCCTCAAGTGGGTACGATTCATACATGCTTCGATGATATATTTATGTGATTCTTTGTTTTCTTTTATTTTAATTGTTAAAATATTGATTTGTATTCGGTTATATTTGGAAAAAGCATGAGGGTATTTGTCTATTTTGCTGCCATGTACTCGTATGAATATGAATTTGATGGTATGATTGGATTAGGGCAGAAATACCTTTGAATCAACGCAAAAGATTAGGATGTTACATAGTTAGGGGATGTTTAAAAATTTCGTTTTGGCCTTGGAATAATTTCATATAGCCTGGAAATAGAGAAAAATTAAATCGGGGAACGAAACGCCACCGGGAGGGTGGCCGTGGGCCTCACGCCCGCCGGAGGCGGCCGAGAGTGGGCCTCACGCGCCGGACGTGAGCTGCACGCGCCGGCTGGGAGAAAACAAAAAAAAAGAGGAAAGAAAACCGCGGACCGGCTGGCCTGTTGGCGCAGCGGACCGGGCCGAAACCTTAACGGGTCGCGGCTGCAGGACCAGGCCCAATTATATATATTATAAAAAAAAGGCGGCCGCTAACGGGCCGGGCGGATGGCCAGCGGACCGGACCCGAAGGCAGGCCGGCCCACTACTTCCATAAATAAAAAAAAGTAAATAAAAGAAAAAGGGGGACAGCGAACGCGGGGCCGGGCTGGAGCAGGTGAACGCGGGCCGGGCTGGAGCAAAAGGTTACACCCGGCCCGCCAGAAAGAAAAAAAAAGAATTTTGAGAATTTTAATAATTCTGTAAATTTAGAAATTAGTAAATAAATCATTTTAAATTCCAGAAAAATACAATTAAAATTCCGAAAATTCCAAATAAATTCCAGAAAATATAAAAAGTCAAAAATTAAATTATTTTCACTTAAATTCTGAATTTTGATAAATGTAAGTAATTAAAAATAATTAGTAATAAATAGAATTGAATAAGGGAAATTAGTAGAAAATTCTAGAAAATTAATACAAGCTAAGGAAAAATAAGGGAATGCTAAATAACCACTCTCCAATATTCGTAAATTTTATAAAACCAACTATTGAGTGCCAGAGATGGTGAGGATGGCGTACGGGCCCCAGACGACTAGTGTTGAGTGCCGGAGTTGGTGAGGATGGGCGTACGGGCACCAGGCGATTTTATTGTTGCATTCATGGCACATGGCATTGCATTGGGAGTGGGCTGAGATGTACGGGTCTCAGACGCTCGAGTGAAGAGGACCATGGTGTACGGGCCCATGAGTATGTGATTATGATGGATCATGGGTTCAGGGCCATGGATACTTGGTTATGGTGGATCGTGGTGCACGGGCCACGGGCATCGGTTGGGTGGATCGTGGTGTACGGGCCACGGGCATCCGCAAGGGTGGATTGTAGTGCACGGCTACAGGCATCCAGTCAATCCCGGGATCATGCATTGCATATAGCTCTAGGGCATATTGCATGACATGATTCTTGTTGCGTGTGACACGTTAATTGAGCATGCATCACGTACTTGCGCATTTTTATGTGGAGTGCTTTACTTACCGCATTTACTTTATCTTATGCATGTTATCTTATATTGTGTGTTATGTGTTATATCATGTTTATGTGCTATGTGGCTATATCATTTCGGTATATACGTTTTGTATTTGTTTGAGGCGGGGCATCTACTGGGTGATTTCTGTCACTCACCCCTACTTCCCAGGTGAGCCGGATGAGGACTACGAGCATATCTTCATTGAGGACGGGACGGACATAGCAGAGTGGGCTGGTTGAGAGCTGCGGCTAGGATATGAAGGGATGCTTGCAGCTGTTTTGTTCTTATTTATATTTTGAGGATTTCCACACACTACTTTACTATTTTATTTTCAGAGTTTTATTTAGCAATGTAATGACGGTTATTGAAGTTTAATATATGCTAATGGTTACGTTTTCCGCGAAAAAAAATTCTACGTCATCTTTGACAAGTAAGAGATTGATTCAACGCTTTGTATTCTCCTTAGTGAGATACGGCGGGTGCACTGTTCCCGATGTTAGGGCTCGGAGAGCGGGGCGCTACAGGTTGGTATCAGAGCCCAGGCTTCAGATTCTGCCTCGGAATGCAGGATTAATTAGAACACTTAGACATAAGCTACGATTTTTACCCCTAATAAACAAAGTAGGACTTAAGGAATGATTTTAGACCTAAGTTATGATCGGGGTTATGGGAGGTGTGTGCCGATGGTGAGCTTTTCTTGTTTAAAATATTCGACTTATCCGCATTCCATCATTCCACTTCCATTGACTAATTTGATTTTTGTCTATTAACTTGGATTTCAGAAAATGCCTCCACTACGTGATCCGGCTGGTAACAATGGCGATGATCAGCAGGGGTCAGGGGGCCATTTCCCAGGTCTGGCAGACACGCTGGCCACTCTGACTGCCTTGGTGGCCCAGCAGCAGGTGCAGATGGCTCCCTGCAACAACAGCAGGAACAACTGCAGCAACAGCCAGCAGCAGCAACCGCCACAAACACCACCACCACCACCGCCGCCACCACCAACCCCTCAGGGGCTTCGATTCTTTTACCGGGAGATGCAGCACTCCCGGATACCTATGTTCAGGGGTACCACCCGACCAGAGGAGGCAGAGATTTGGCTCAAGAACGTATCTGAACAGTTGAGGTTGTTAGAGGTTCCGGATGACCTGAAAGCGGATGTGGTGGTACCATTTTTGGAGGGCGACGCAGAGCGATGGTGGCAGGGTGTGGTACGCAGACGGACCACCACCGCCGACTTGGCCCAGTTTAGAGAGGAGTACAAAAGGCACACGTTCCTGAGAGTGCCATTCAGAGGAGGATGACAGAGTTTCAGCTCCTGACCCAGGGGTCTATGACTGTTGATCAGTATTCTGAGAGATTTCATGCGCTTGGGAGATACATGCCTGCCATCATGGACGACGAGAAGGCTAAGATGTTGAAATTCGAGACGGGTTTGAGCTCACGCATTCAATCACTGATCATATGTGCCCAGCCTACCACTTTCGAGGGATTGTTAGAGGTGTGTCGTAAGGTCGAGGGTGACCTTGCGAGGGTTGCATCGGCCGACAGGGCCAAAGATCGCGGGAGGAGTTCCGTTCGGGAGATCAGGGAGATGGTTAAAGATTCCGCGCCGACATCCGACCGGGCGATTCTCCGGGCCACCACAGCAGGGTCAGGGATCGGCGACTCGGCCACTGATGATCGAGGGTGCTACAGCGACGGCAGCGCAGCCACTCAGGGCGGTTGGACCGCCACCCCCAGCATGTGCTCAGTGTGGTCGTCCCATAGGGGACCGTGTTGGAGAGCTCAGCAGGTTTGCTACAATTGCGGCAAACAAGGACATTATGCTAGAGAGTGCCCTACACCGGCACAAGCACCCTGCCACAGGGTCAGACGCAGCAGAGAGGAAAAGGAAAGACCAACGCTCGAGTGCATGTCATGACAGACGCTGAGCTACAGGAGGTCGGAGACGTAGTCACCGGTACGTTTAAATTTAAGCAATTATTATTTTAAAATCTTAAACATATCTTTTATCTTTGTTTTTGATGATTTATGCTATGTGAATAACTACGAACCTGTTAGGGGAAATATTAATTAACCAAGTCCCAGCATACGTTCTATTCGATAGTGGTGCTAGCCACTCATTCGTTGCTAGGAGATTTGCCAAGAACCTAGGTATCCTACCAGAACGGCTAGAGATTCCATATCGTGTTCAAGCCGCCGGAGATCAAGTGTTAGTATCTCATTATCAGTACAAGATTGCCCGTTGGAGATTAATGAGCTTTGAGTTCTCCGCCACTCTGATTCCGATCCAGATGCAAGATTTCGACATTATTCTGGGCATGGACTTCATGGCGAAATACAGTGCTAACATCGACTCGCCGCAGAGACAAGTCAGCATGCAGACACTAGATAAGAAAGAGACCGTCTTCCAGGGGGATGTCAAATTGAAGAAGTCCTCCAGGAAAACCTATATCACCGCAGCACAGGCTTCTCGGGCGTTAAAGAAAGGAGCCGAGGGTTTTCTTGTGTATGCTCTAAATGCCAGTGCTGAGACGCCATCGATTGAGGATATTCCAGTGGTACGAGATTTTAAGGATGTCTTTCCCGACGAGTTACCAGGTTTGCCACCGAGCAGAGAGATGGGAGTTCGAGATCGATCTTGGTACCTGGAGCCGAGCCGATCTCGAAGGCACCATATAGGATGGCACCAGCAGAGTTAAAAGAACTTAAGGAGCAGTTGCAGGAGCTACTGGACAGAAATTTATTAGGCCTAGTGTTTCGCCCTGGGGAGCACCAGTATGTTCGTGAAGAAAAAAGACGGTACTATGAGACTATGTATCGAGTATCGTGAGCTGAACAAGATCACAATAAGAATTAAATACCTGCCCTACCAAGGATCGACGACCTATTTGAATCAATTGAAGGGTGCCAGGGTATTCTCGAAGATTGACCTGCGATCAGGCTACCATCAGCTAAGGATTAGGGCAGAAGACATAGCAAAGACTGCGTTCCGCACTCGATATGGGCACTACGAGTTTCTTGTAATGCCCTTTGGACTAACGAATGCGCCTGCGGCTTTCATGGATCTGATGAACACAGTATTCAGGGAGCAGTTGGACCATTTTGTGGTGGTGTTCATCGATGACATCTTGGTGTACTCGCCTAATGAGGAGACTCATGCTGAACACTTGCGGGAGGTATTGGAGACTCTCAGAAAGAAGAAGTTGTACGCTAAGTTCAGTAAGTGCGAATTCTGGTTGAAGAGTGTGACCTTCTTGGGTCACGTAATCTTGAGAAGGTATTTCGGTTGACCCAAAGAAGATAGAGGCGATCACAGAATGGCCACGACCTACTAACGTCACTGAGGTACGCAGCTTTCTTGGCCTTGCCGGTTATTATCGCAAGTTTGTGGAGGGATTTTCGAGGATTGCAGCACCACTGAGTCGACTGACTCAGAAAAGACTAAGTTTGTATGGACCTCCGAGTGTGAGAAAAGCTTTGCAGAGTTGAAGCAGAAATTGACGACTGCACCAGTGTTGGCGCAACCCTCCGGTACTGAAGGATTTGTCATCTACAGCGACGCCTCGAAGAATGGGCTAGGTATATGTATATAAAATTTTAATTACCCTCATGTACATATTAACTTTAGCCTAACACTTTCGTCGCAGGATGCGTGTTAATGCAAGGAGGTAGGGTTATCGCATACGCATCGAGACAGTTGAAGCAATATGAGCAAAATTACCCGACCCATGATCTGGAGTTAGCAGCGGTGGTGTTTGCGCTAAAGATTTGGCGTCATTACTTATATGGTGTGAAGTGCGAGGTCTTTACCGATCATAAGAGCTTGAAATATTTGTTCACACAGAAGAATTGAATATGCGCCAGAGGAGATGGCTTGAGCTACTGAAGGACTACGACCTAACAATTATTATCATCCGGGAAGGCAAACCGAGTTGCTGATGCCTTGAGTAGAAAGTCTAATCACGCCAGACAGACACCTAGAAAGAGATGGCAGAGTTTGATCTCGACATTGTTGATTCCACTGCTAATTCTGGCGGCCTTAGTCATTACACCATCTCTGGTTGAGCGAATCAAAGAGGCGCAAAAGGAGGATGTGACGCTTAGTGATGTCCGAGATAGGATGTTGACAATCTAATTGAGGGCTTCCAAATACATGACGATGGCAGTATTTGGTACCAAGGAAGGTTGTGCGTGCCTGATGATGAGGAGCTAAGGAGGGAATTGCTGAAGGAGGCACACAATTCGAAGTTGTCGATCACCCCGGTGCTACGAAGATGTATAATGATCTAAAGAAACACTACTGGTGGAGTGGGATGAAAAGACACATTGCTGAGTTCATTGAGAGATGCCTCGTTTGTCAGCAGGTTAAGGCAGAGCATCAGAGGCCGGGAGGTTTGATGTTACCGTTAGAGATACCGGAGTGGAAGTGGGAGCATGTGACGATGGACTTTGTAGCAGGACTTCCAAAAACAAGAAACGGTAACGACATGATCTGGGTGATTGTTGATCGATTGACGAAGACTGCTCACTTCCTACCGTGCCTAGTGATGTGACCTTGGAAAGACTGGTGACGTTATATATTGATGATGTTGTTAGCCTACACGGAGTCCCAGTCAGTATCGTCTCAGACCGTGATTCGAAGTTCACCTCTCGCTTTTGGTCAGCTTGTCAAAAAAGGTTGGGGACGGAGCTGCGACTGAGTACCGCTTTCCATCCACACAGACGGGCAGTCTGAGAGGACCATTCAGATCTTAGAGGACATGTTGAGAGTGTGCGCATTGGACTTCAAGGGAAACTAGGACGATATGATCAAGCTCATTGAATTCTCTTACAACAACAGTCATCACAGTGCCATCGGCATGGCACCCTTTGAGGCGCTCTATGGACGTAAGTGCAGGTCCCCTGTTCATTGGGATGAGGTCGGTGAGCGTGTTATTACCGGCCCTGAGTTGGTTGAGCAAACTAGGGAGAAAGTAAAGTTGATACGAGATAGACTAAAGGTTGCTCAAGACAGAAGCAAGAGTTGGGCCGATTCGAAACGACGTCCCCTCGAATTTGACGTGGGCGAGAAGGTTTACTTGAGAGTGTCACCTACGAAGGGGGTTTCACGATTCGGTATAAAGGGTAAACTGAAGCCTCGCTACATCGGTCCTTATGAGGTACTCGAGAGGGTTGGTACGCTGGCCTACCGATTAGCATTACCCCCTGCCTTGGCTCAGGTTCACAGCACATTTCACG
>AP025073.1:8957542-8968845 GCA_036186865.1 Eustoma russellianum | reverse complement strand
GTTATTCAAACGTCAAAAGTTCTGAGACTAGTGCAGTCTGATTTTCAGGCTTGCAAAGGTTTAGACTTTGAACGTATTTGACTATCTGCCCAAAAGAATTTTTCAAAACTATTTCAACCCAATTAAATACACCTAAAAAGTAGTTAGTCATTAAATTTTCAGAGCATTTTGAGTTACGGTTAATTAGGAATTAATTTTTCAAATCAGACTACCGTTTCTGGTAGATTTGCGCAATCTGACCATCAACAATGTTTAAAGGGGTTAGAGGTTGAATTTTAATCTGAAATTTTTAGGAGATACTCAGAACATCTGAGACTAATCTCTCTCCAAATTTCAGAATTTTTGAAGACCTGTAACCTAGTTTTCAAAACAGGTCCTGAAAACAGAAACTGTTTTCAGAAGTTGGGTTTTTAGTTTAAAACAATTTTAAAAACCACATTTTCCGCACTCACTATTCAACCCCCCCCCTTCTAGTGGTGCTGTGCAGATCCTACACAGGTATACATGACATTTGGTTCAGTAGGCTAGTTAGAGTTTATGTCAAAGTTAGGAGAATATTTGTTATGCCCCGCTTCATTTTTTAAACAAAATGTGTGTATATACAGTATAGGTGTTGTAACCGTATATTTGGAAAAAAAATTAATAAATTAATTAAGTTAATTAATGCTATAAGAAGAAAAAGAAAAAAAATTAATTAAATTATCCCAATTAACTACCCATTAACCATTCCCCCCTTAACTTCCCCCACTTCCCTAATTCTCCTCCCTCATAACCGCCCCTTTCCAATTAAATCCCCTAAAATCCTCGCCCAACCCATCATTAACGGCTCAACAACAAAAAAAAGAGAGAGTGTGTGAAGGAGAAGGGAAGCAATGGCAGAGAGAAGAGGAGAGGGAGAAGAAGAGAGAGAGAAAGAGAAGGAAGAAGGAGGATTGGGCACCCACATCAAATCCAACTTTGTTTTTGTCAGTGAATTTGTATTCAAGAGGTAGGTTACCCTCCCCTCTGTCGGATTGCTTTGGATTCCCTCGCATTCTGTATTGGGATATTTTGAATATCACTGTTTGTTTATTTCTGGTATGTTTACTACAGATTCTTTATGTTTTGGTATGGAAAAATTGGGTGTTTGGCCTTAGATATAGATCACATAGCACGGAAATAGGCTGGAATGGGTTCAGGTTGTCGAAAGACGCGCACGGAGGCGGCGCGTGTAGCACACGTGCGGTGGCCCACGCATGCCCTGAGTGGCGCATGCAGTTCACGCACTGGCATTGTCAGTTGCGTTACGAAGAGGGCGTTGAATGGAGTCCAATGGAATTGGTTTAGGGTAAATCGAAGTTAAAACGGAAAAGTTATGGATTTTAGAAGGAAATTAGAATTTAAAGAAAATAATAAAAGAATTACAAAAAAAAAGTGGCGGCAAGGCCTGCCTTCGGCAGTAGGCCTACTCTAGCAGGCAGCCCTTAATTTCAACAGGCCAGGAGAGGCGGCCCAAATTGATTGTATGTTAAAAAAAACTAAAAAAGGCTAAATAAAATGGCTAGCGGGCCAGCCGGATGTCAGCGGGCCAGTCTGCTGGTATGGTACCTGCCCAAACAGTGATCTGAATACAAAAAAAGTGTTGTGGCCGCTGGCGGTTCAGAAGGCCAGTGGGACGCGGCTGCCAGCGGCCAGACAAGGAAAAAGGCCAGAACTTAAATAAAAAAGCCTGATCTGTTTATTTTGTTGTTTATAATAATACCAAAGAATATAAATAATAAAAAAGAAACAATAATAATTATTACTAAATTAAATTAAGATTTTTAGAATTTAAAATAAATAAAATAGTAAAAAAAGATAAAAAGATAGAACGAAAACTTGGGTGCCGAGAAAAAAATGATTAACTATAAATATATGATTAATTAAATAAATGTTAATAATGTTTTACAAAAAAGAAAATTTAGAAACCTATTAAATAAAGTAAAAAAAAAAGAGAGAAATAAAAATAGTAGGGGAAGATGAAAATGTTTAAATAAAAGATTTAAGTATTTGAAAGCCTAGGAAAAATAAAATAAAGTGTAGAAACCTAAAATAAAGTCTAGAAAGATAAAATAACGGTAGAAGATAAAATATAGTAATGAATCCCACGCAACATAGGGTAACTACGCAATATAGGTAATACGCAACATAGAACGGAGCATGCAATATAGGTGAAACGGAAGTGTGAAAGTGTGACGCATTCATGGCACGAGCATTGCATTTGACCTATGAGCCGTGTGGTCCTACGGGACGTGTGGCCTGACGAGGCGTGTGATGAGTGTTGGTAATAATGGTTACCTTCACCTAATAGGACCCGGGACATGCATAGCATAACATGAAAAAGAATGAGCATAGCGTGTGATATTAAATGACTGCCTGTGACACGGAGATAGAAAAGCATGCATCATGAAGTTGCGCATTGCATTGTTATTGTTGTGACTATCGTTGACCTTGTTGTTAAGTTGTTTTAGTGCTATGTTTTGGGATATGGATCGGGTCGGGTGTGTGTTATTTCCTTATTTATGCTTTATTTGCTTTATTATTTATCTGTTTATGCTTTATTGCTTTATTTATCTGCTTTCTGCTTTACGTGCTTAATTGTTTACCTGACTCAGTATGTGACAGTCCTTTTTCGGGAGAGACGGGTAACCTACGAGTGACTCCCATCACTCACCCCCCACCTCCCCTCCACAGGTGAGCAGGATTAAGAGTATATATGTTTATTGAGGCTGAGAAGAGTGAGCTGGGCTCGAGAAGAGATCTTGTTGACCGGGAGCTTGTTCTTGGGATAGTCAGATAGACCTCCACCTAGGTTTATTGTTTGATTTTAGTATTTCATACTTGACTTAGCGGGTTTCGTCAACCCTTGTACTTGATTTTATTCTGATGGATTTAATTTAATCAAGATGTTTATTTCTTTAATTATCGTTTCCGTGAAAAATTTCTACGTCAGTTTTGACGTGCAAAGAAGTTTGAACGACGCTTTGTAGTCCTTGTAGTAGGCTACGTCAGGTGCACTGTTCTCAATGCTAGGGCTCGGGAGCGGGGCGCTACAATAGATGGGTAGCGGCCAGAAGAAAGGAAAAATAACAAAAAATAATAATAAAATATAACAAATAATGGAATACTTATCCTAGTTAGTTAAGGTTAAAAAGAAATTGACTTTACCTAAACCAAACTACATCCACAAGGAAGTTTCCTAAACCTAACTACCTTTTACTTATCTATTTATACCTACCCATAGTTACATAACAAAACAAAAAAACAAATAACCCTACCCTGCCTTTAGCCCCCGAACTTAAAGGGAAAAAAGAAAGTTTTCCCAATCTCCCCCCCCCCCCAACTTAACACCAGCGGCCGCCAACACCAAAAGGGAGAAGAAGACTCCTTTTTCCAATCCAAACCAAAATCATCTATGATATAGTACAGCAAGGAAAAGTAAGTAACATACCAATATTTGCTATGATTTTGGCATAACTTATGAATATATTGTTGTAGAACACTCGGATCATGCATGTTCATATTTGTACGTACATAGATGATGATTATATATATGGATATGTTTGTACGTGTGCATCGAATATATATTTGTTTTAGATGAAGGACTGGCGATACCGTCCGGTTATTGTATTAATATGGAAACCCTCACTTGTGTCAGAGGAATACCGTGGTTACATGAAATCTCCAATCTATGGAGGGAGACTCTCCCAAACTAAACAGAAAAGATAAGAAAATATATATATAAAACTCTTAAGATACAATAAAGTAATATTGCATAATTTAACCCTATAATCATAAGTGTATCAAATCCAACATGGAGAGTGGCATTGCAGGTTGTAGCGTCGGAGCGGCATTATCCAGTCTTCAAATCCTTAAGTCGTCGTCGTGTGAAGTTATTGCACCTCTAAGAGTGAAACATGTAAAAAGTTACACGTAATAAATGTCTAAAAAAACCAATGGTATAGTATGTGGTAAAAGACAAGTGAATACCCGGGTTGTCCGTAACAAAAATTGGTACGGGCAACAATAGGTGTAAGCCATGCCAGTAGATATCATTTAGAAGATTGTCATCTTCGTTGGGTGTATGAATAATCTCAGGAAAGATAAAAGACATGACATCAGATAAATGTCAAATGGCAAAAACCATGAAGAGTAAGTATGACAAAAAAACATACCCAGCCGCCTGCATCAAAATGATGCAGGCGAGACAAATGATAATTATTGTGGCCATGGTCCTCAAAGGCAAATATATGTAGTAGTAATATCTGTCTGCAAGCTTCCTCATGCCATAGGAGGAAGATCCAATGGCCTATGAAATGTGCGCACCATCCCCCGCATAAGACCATACTGTGCTAATATATGGGCTACTGAATTACCATCACGTGGGATTTATGATATAGTGGCATGCAAGAGAGTCAAGAACCGCTATAGTCGTGCAAAATCACTGCCCAATCGACTAGATAATGTGACCGTGCTAGTGAGTAATGTTAACAAATATTGACAGTCTATCTCAATATGTAACTCACAAAAACCCAATGTTGCAAAGTAAACCACTGAGTGAAGCATAGCCTGCAACTTGGCATGCAGTGGCGGCAACACCGGAAGTGGAAAACAAGAGCTCGTACCAGCTCCCGTTATGATTACGCAAATCGCTCCTCCAGCCGCTCTTCGGCGGCCTACTACAGCATCGATATTTAGTTTGAACCCACCTGTTGGTGGCAGTCTCCATCGAACAACCAGTATTCTTCGAGATCGTATAGGAGGTGAATAATGAGCATGGAGTAACGGTTGTATGGAGGCGGCAAATTTGGTTCCAGAGATAGATGAACACCACGAATAGACTCCTACTCGGATCCGCTTCCTAAGGCGCAATAATGAAAAGATTTTTTGCCAAAATGTACTGTCGCGTATTCTTTCCAGATGGCACAAGTGGTAAGGAATGGAACAACTGCAACGAGATTACGAATCATAGCGGTGTTACTGGCTTGATGCCACCACCCTTTTTCTCTTGTGGTAAATTGTAAAAACTTTCTTGGCAAATTAGTAATATAAAACGTGCATATATATGTGCACATACACACGAAATTCAAGCATTAGAACAGGATAAACATATGTGGGATGTTTACAAACTCATTTCATGCAAAGGATATCATTTGTATACCAATAAAGCTTACTTGCTTGTCGTATGTTTAAAGAAACTTTTCAAAAATATGCTGACATCGATCGGTCTATGTCTTAATTTAAGAGACTGATGTATACATTGATCGATCGATGTATCTCAGTGTTGAGTGATCGATGTCTATATGAGGTTTTGTTTTTAATATGTCCAACATCCATCGATTGATGTTACTTTTTCATTTGTTTCAAATTTTTGATATTTTTATAATATAAAGTGGTATTGCTCTTGCATTTTAACATTTAATAAAATCATGCTTTTAAAAATTATTCAAACACGGTGTACCCGTTAATTTCTCAAAGTTGAATTACCTATTTGAATCACTCACACTGATTTCATGATCTTCAAGAAATTTAGCATTTCTAGTTTCAACCACTCTTGGAGTATGTGAGGGACAATAAAATCTACATCCTTTGGAGTTAACTATGTATCCAATAAAGTAACCACTTTTCGTTCGTTCATCCAGTATCTTTAGGTTTGGATTGTGTACCTAACTTCAACTGGACAACCCCATACGTGTAAATATTTTAAAATGGATATCCAATCATTCGATAATTCAAAAGATTCTTTTGGAACGATATTAGATGGGACCCTATTTAAAACATACATAATGGTTTTTAGAGCTTTACTCCAAAAGGATATAGGCAAATTTGTAGTGCTAATCATGCTCCTGACCATGTATAAGAGTTCGATTCCTTCTTTAGCAACACCCATTTTGTTGGGTGTGCCAATCATTGTATATTGGGCACCTCCTTCAAATGGTTTAATCATTTGTCATTTTCTGGTGTAACATCCATAGTATTCACCCCTCTTTAAGATTGGACAATTTTAATTGTCTTCTCTATGTCTTTCTCTGCTTCTAATTTAAAGATATTTAACGTATCAAGTGCTTCAGATTTATCAGACAGAAGATAGAGATGCATGAATCTTGAATAGTCATTGATAAATGAAATAAAATATCTCTAACCATTCAAGCACGTGTGTAAAACGGTCCACAGATATCTATGTGTATAATTTCAAAAGGATGAGAACTTCTTTTGGCGCCCTTAATGGTCTTGTTGGTTTGCTTGCCTTTTATGCATTCCACATAAGTACCCATATCACAAAATCTAGAGTTTGCTAAACTCTTTCATTCACCAATCTTTTCATTCCATCGATGAAATATGTCACAATCTTTTGTGCCAAAATATTGATGAGTTCTAATGATAATACAACGTTTTATACCATTTTCTATTAAAAGAGTATTCTCATCTATGGGTTCCAACTCAAGTTGAAACAAAAAACAACTCAATTTGGCAGGGCCAATGACTTTATTATCTTTCAAGAGGTTCATAACAAAAATATGAGAATTAGAATCATATCAAGCAATCGAAAGTCTACAAAACTGTCTTCTCACGAAGTGCCAGTTCTAATTCCGTGCAACCTATTGTCAAAATGATGATATCCTTCCATTCAATGTAACTGTCACTAGTAAACATTGGATAACTAGCAGAATCAAAGAAAACAATAGTGGGAATAACTGCATAACCAAAGAAATACAGATCATATTATGAGCATATTGATGAATTGATTAAGTTAATTCACATAGGATATTCTAAACCTTCATGTGGGTAGAGGTTGCATTCATACATAAAATACACTTAAAACAATATGAAAGCCAAGCAACCAAGAAATATTTATGTGCCTGTGGACATAGAAAATATTCATGTTTAATTTTCTCGATTACTAAAATAATCAATTTTCTGTGGGGTAGAGTAATTATCTTATTAATTGAAAGCATTATTTGTATGATATTTTATTTTCTTCATACCATGTAATTTTAATATGTTGTGGCTGATTTTAAAATTAAGAAAATAATTTTATATATATCATCAATAAAAGATCTAAATCCAATGAAATCATATTGATCAGAATATAGACATTTAAATGAAACAAAACAAAGATTTATTGGCCAACGGTCAACGATCAAATTGGTCAGCGGATAACAGATCTAAATGCACGCCAAATGAAAATCTAATTGGATCAGGTTCAATCTAAATGGACAAGTCTGGATTCGGCCTGATATGAACCGGGTCCGATCCGAATGGCCAAGGCCCAATCTGTTAGCCATTTTTGTAAATTTTTTATATTTTCTTAATGCGCGTGAACTGCACGCGTCTCTCTTGTATGATCCTCTGCCTTTCATGGTGCATGGATTAAACCATCATCATCATCCGTACCCAGTATATCCCAATGACAGCAAAAGCTATCGTTAGAGTCTGGAGAAGGTAAATGGTAAGCAGACAATACCTCTATCACAAGGCATGTGCATGGATTACACATGCCCGACAAATGTACTAATTTCGTCGCCACCTATTTTTTAAATTAATACTCCTTCAACGGTGGGATTAATTTCCGACAAGACGAGTTAAGCAAAAACCTTAACAAGTTAAAAAAATTATAATCTAATCAACTTAGCCACATAGGAGCATTACATATTAAACCAAAATTTTTGGTTATTAGCCACAGCGGTGGCGTTCCGATAGCAAAGCAAGTCGGCGGCAACAAAAACAGAACGGAAAAAATAATAACGATGGGAGTAACAAAACCAATAATCCAAACGTGAATCCAAAACAGTACAACTAATGAATTCCAAAGAATTGAAATCAGGATGCTAATTCCCATTTATTTATTTTAACGTGCTTGTATGGTGAAACAAATATTATGAATCCGCATATTTCTGATTCCGTTTCACATAGACAAATTACGAAATCACAAACGAACCCCCAGCAACAAAGCAAACCATCAGAATAGATGGCGTTTAGAATTTGCTTAAACAAAGTCCTGGTTCTGAGAAATTATTTTGTTTTACACCAATACTGAGCCAATGTTTTCAGTGTCACAAATAGCAAAAATAAACTTTGATCTGAGAATTGGCTCTGAACACGTTCGTTCATCACAATTAATAGGCCACAGAATCAACATGTATTATGTATAAGGGCATGAAATCAAAAAACTTTAATCATGTGTATAATTTTAATATTGAAGGCCTCGAAAACAATAGTCGCATAACCTTTGAATGAGAAGTTTATTTTCTAAATATAAACGATATGGTCAAAGGTGACTCTGATGCTAATTCAAGGCCAAAATTAATGCGGAAGTATAAAAATTACCTCCGGGCATGATCGTTTAATTGATGCATTCAATCTTCGAAAGTTTTCTAGAGAAACAAACTTTGAGAAAGATGGTCTTCTAGCCTATGCATATCGAAACAATCGCTTGAATATATGGAATATCATAGGCTCTTTATTTATATGCTAGGTTAAGAACCCTTATAAGCATTTACTCGATAATTCATTCTATCTATAAAGAAATTATACTAATTATAAATCAATCAGCAATCAAATCGTTTAATTAATGCATTCAATAATAACAATGAATCTTGCTAATAAAATATATGAATATACTATCTACGTGATCCACCTTAGTAATTTATAAAAGCATTACTGAGATTCAAAAATCAATTGTAATTAATTAAAATTGATTCTTTCAAGTATTTCATCAGGCTTCTTCAAAATCCCATAAATCATAAATGAAATATACACTGTAACTATAAGTAGCTAGCTAGTGCACTAGCCTTTTCCCTTACAAGTAAAGGCACAAGAATTCCTGCTACATAGCTTGAGTGGCAGATTTTTTTTATCTTTTTTTTTTTTTGCTAGAAGGAAGATGGTACCTCTATAGTTTATTAATAGTCCTTTATAGTGAAAGAATACCAAATTTACATTCAGAAAAACATCCAAAGAAAACCATAAAAAAATGAGTATCTGATACAAGCACGCAATGAAAGGAATCTAACACGAGCAATTAGTGATTAAGATCGCAAAGACTTCTCCATGATGGATACTTTGAATCTGAGTGGGAATATCATCAGCCACAAGTAGTACTCCTGTTGATACTTAAGATGTTGTAGAACCAATTTGAATTCCTCCTCATTAGAATGTAAACAAATGAAAACAACATAACACACACACACACATATATATGTATGTATGTATGTATGTATGTATGTATGTATGTATGTATGTATGTATGTATTTTTTTTTTAAATAAACGGAAGGAAACCTTCCAGTCTTTATTTATTCAATAAATATCTCGCGTTAAATGGCCCAGGGCAGCCGTTTACTACAAACTAGAAAAAGAAAAAACGAAATCAAATGATCCTTCACGGTACATGAGGCATGCTAATCACACTATAGTTCGAAAGAACGATGACTTCCTCGTCTAGTAACCATTGATGACAGTGGAGGTGGTGGAAGGTTCTTCCGAGCTCTGCGCTTTTTCCGAGATAGTCCGCTAATAAGAGTCCCGCCACCAGTCGATGTCATTGGACAATCCATATCATCTGCCGCAATGAGCAAACTCTCACGTATATAGTCATTCCCTTTGCGCCGATTAGATGAGCGAGATGCTTCATTGTCCGAACCTACTGCAAGATCAGCATCATCTTCCTCCTCCCGAAAGTGGTCTTGGTAAAATTGTTCAATTAAAGGATCATAATCAGGGAAGGAAGGAGGGTCACTTACTGGTAGTATCGCCAGTGGCGCTGGCAATGCGATTTGAATGGATTGAATTTGAACATCCGGAGCCACTTCAGAGGTTGAGTTCACCTCTTGAACATGCTGTACATTTGCGTCCAAACTCTCCAAGGGTGGAGGAGATATGCATACTGCTCCCTCTCCTATATTAGAGTCCTCGGTATGGTTAGATAGTGTAGCAGAGCAGGATGTATCCATCTGCTGCTCATCCTGCTGCTCCTGAACATCCAATGTTGGCGGCACTAATAGTACGGGACTTAAATCTGCAGTCAACCGAGAAAAAATCTGCAATGTAGATGTTTCCGCAGTAGTCGCAAGATTCTGTGATTCCTTGGCAAGAATGGGTTGAGCTGTTGCCTCCTGTAGTGCTTCCCTGCCATCACCGTCCCCTGCCCCAACATCAACCAATTCTTGCTGTAGAGTCTCCTCAGAATGTGCATGTAATTCTGGAGTCTGGACCAGATGCTGATTAGGATTAGAATCTCCAACAGGTTGTTCTCCAGCCTCTTTCTGAATATTTCCTTTAGGAATCCAAACCTCACTCTTTCCTGCATTCTTCGTCGGATGCGCTGGGGCCTTCCCTTCTCCACAGGAACCCACTGAATGGCCAAAACGACGGCATTTGCTGCAGTACCTAGGGAGATCTTCATACACAACTACTTGAAAGAAAGAATGCTCTCCACAATCTATAAATATCTTAGATGGTAAATCCATAGTGACATCCACTTCAACACAAAACCGCACCACAGAGGGACGATGAAAACTTAAGGTAGCCGAGTCCATCTTTAACGGGGTACCAATCAACTTTGCAATCTCATATAACGTACGATAATCGTGGAGATGAATTGGATGACCCTCAAGTGCCACCCACACCGGGACAATTGGGGTATCCAGACATGGATCAAAACAAGGAGTCCATTTCGTGACCTTCATATCATATCCCTGGAAACGCCAATGACGACGATAAAAGAATCGCGTATAATCATCTTCGTTAATAAAGTTTAGCAGTACATGTTCCTCATCAAGGAGACCAATATTAACTGAACCTTTGAACCCAATTCTGTCAATCGAGGTGCGCAAGCCTGCCATAGATGGCCTGCCACGCCAAAAGGCTCCAACCAGGGCATACTTGAAGCGATTTGCAACAATGGCAATTTCATCTTGCGTAAATGAAACAGCAGGGTATCCTTTATAGCGTCCCATCTCACGCGATGGGAATCTGCCTGCAACAGCAGACGATACCGTAGCCGCAAATGATTTGGAGAGTGGCGGCGGTTCCATCTCATACCAAATATGAATTCAAGACCAGCAGTAAATGATAATGCAGCATTACAATTGAAAAGGTTGAAACTATTGCAAAATATAGGGCCGAAACCCGTAGAACTTGCCGCAAAGAACCAAAAATGAAGAAACAATTACCAGTGGAATTGCAGAAATCGAATAGCGTTATGAATCGCGCGATGTATACTCCGGGTCGCAAATAAAGAAATATGTGAAAAGAGAATCGAATTGAAGCAGAAGCGCTGGCTTCA
>AP025073.1:8925009-8957532 GCA_036186865.1 Eustoma russellianum | reverse complement strand
ATGTATGTATATGTATGTATGTATATATATATATATCTATATATGTATCTATATATGTATATATGTATGCATGTATGTATTTATGTATATATATATATATATGTATGTATGTATGTATATATATATATATATGTATCTATATATGTATCTATATAAAGACATTTTTTTTACCAATCAATCATCCATCACAAAGTTGACAAATCCAGACATCCCGGAAGGGATTTAGGGTATAAACCCCCTGGCACACTTATGATGTTCATGATCGTTATACCTTACCATATCAAATAAATTAGATATACAGCATAGTTCAACACAAAGATGCTTAGCCTTTCATTAGGCTAAGGAAATTGAAAACAAGATAAAAGTAAGAAAAAAGAGAGAAGACAGAGAGATTACCTGAAAAATGGAAAACTGGAAGACTGCAAGTTACAAGCTATATGCAAACAAACTTGGAGATTTTTATTACGAAAGAAAGTGTTTACAAGAGAATGTTTTTCCCCCCTAATGGAAGGCTAAGCATCTTTGTGTTGAACTATGCTGTATATCTAATTTATTTGATATGGTAAGGTATAACGATCATGAACATCATAAGTGTGCCAGGGGGTTTATACCCTAAATCCCTTCCGGGATGTCTGGATTTGTCAACTTTGTGATGGATGATTGATTGGTAAAAAAAATGTCTTTAGCATACTGAGGAAATTCATTCTATTTGGGTAAGGTTACTATTAAGTCAGGCTGAGTTTATTATAATCTCTCGAAATTGCGGGAGCCCGTTTTAGCCGAATGAATCAAGGCGTGTTAAGGGCGAGACTGCGTACTGTGAATTATAATAAGATTCATAGCCAGATTTAATTTGTGTAAAATTTACCTATGACCCTTAATGAATTCTCCAGTATGATGAAGATTGTTTTATCTTTTTATCTTTGTCTTTGTTTCTGGGCAATAATTGTTATCAGAGCCATGGATAATAGTTAGATATATGGTAAAGTTCAACACATATTCTCTTGATGAATATAATCAAGAATGAAGATACTGTTAAAAACAGTATTGAAGAAGAATATAATATCCCTCATAATATAGATTTACTTAATAAATGGACAATTCCTAAGGTAGACTATAAAATAGTTTATCAATTAGGAACTTTTGAGAAGTTAGGGTTGAAACAGGTAGTTAAAACTACTGAATCAACTATATCTATTAATAAAGATGATATGATAATAAAATTACTTAATGATAAAGAATTATGTAGATATAAATCTAATTATAGATTTATTCATATTGGCCTAGTTCAAGTAGCTTTTAAACCTTTAACATTAGAAGGTTTGCCAGAAAGCTTTTTAGCAGCTTTAAGAGATGCTAGAAATAATAATTGTAAAAAATCATTGATTGGTATAATACAATCATCACTGGCTCATGGTCCAGTATATTTTAATATATATCCAAATTTAAGATTATCTTTATCAGATGTTAATGTTTGTGATGCATTAACTTTAAATATAAAAACTCATGGTTATGATTACAAACCAGGATCGGAAGTGATATGTGTTTGTTATAGAATATATTATAAACCATTGGTTACATTAAATCCTAAATGTAGGATTATGGATAAACCAATAAATGAAACAATAATAATAGAAACAAATTTTGGTAAATCTAATATAAGTACTAGGAGAAAAATTAAATGGGAAGAAATTGATTTTCCAGAAAATTGGGTAATGGAAGCATCGATTCCTTCAAAATCATATGTGGACAATAATCCAATTAATATTATACAATCAGATGAAGGAACAGTACAAATAAAATTTGATAACAAAAATCTAATAGATTATAGAACAAGATCTAATAGTTCAGGAAGTAGATCTTCACATCATTATATATCTCCACTGGATTACAAGGTAATATGTTACGACCCGAGACCCGGGCTAGTGGAAATGATGAAAATAGAACGCAAATGCGATATTGATGAAATTTCAGTGGAATTAATAAAGACATCAACATTAAATATCGGGGTTAGAAACACACATAAAAATAACATTAAGGTAAGTTAACTGATATAACGAGACTGGTTGGGACTAGACAATGACCTTATAGGACATACAAGGTATTTAAATAAATTAGTCGTTAACAATATAAGTCGATAGAGATAAATCAAAACGAATAAAAATACCCGATACGATAACTACAATACATACTAGTATCATATTTTCTTTCACTTTATCCTACATGGCAACAAAAGACAAACCCTCTCCCCATTTTTTTCCCATGGCCGCCCCACCCCCTACACAAGTGGGAAGAATCTTTACTTTCTTCACATGGCAAACCATGTCAACCTTTACTACACACCCCACTTCCTTTCTCTTTTCTTCCATTATTCCAACATGCTCACAAAACAATAATTAATCTTCTTTCTTCCTCACCATTCACGTCAAGTACACCACAAAAGTGGGAGACAACTCTTTTATTTTAACTATTGCCCATCTCTCTTTTCTTTATAAAATTATAATACACCACTATCTATTCACTTTCTTACACCAAACAATTAACATTCTTTTTCCCTTCCCTCTTCAACTTTCGGCTACAACCCAAGGGGAAGAAGCCATTTTATTCTCTACACATTACACACTCAATCTTCCATCTCTTTCCTCCAAGAAAGCTCAAACCCCAACTTCCTTACTCTCCATTTTCGGCCATACTTACAAGAAGCAAGAAGATGATTTTTTCTTCATCTCAAACCACATAACAACTCTTACACCAAGTTTTAAACAACACTCCATCAACTAAGAAAGATTCAAGAAGGTTGTAGCATGTAGAATCAAAAGCAAGTAAGGTAAGAATTTTATGAAGTTTAAGTTTGATTCTTCCATATAATTAGCTTCATAAGTTGTACACTAACTCTCCTTTTGGGCATCATAACCGTATACATCAAGGAGAAGGAGGAGAAATGTGTTCTTCAAATCCAAGTGAAGGAATCACCATCTAAGAGTAAGAAAGTAAATCAAGGCAAGTATTCTTCCTAGATCCTACATGGTTTTACAAATTTTAATTATTTATGTTTATATCAAAGTTGGATCATCATGTGGTATGTTCAAGATTCTCTTCTCAAGAAAGTATAGATCTATATTTGAGTATAAAGTATATACATATATACACTATATACACACGCACACTATGTACATATATATATATATTATATATAATACGCATATATATATGTATATTATTAAGTATGTATGTTGATATATATATATATATATATATATATATATATACACGTTTTATATATATATATATATATATATACAAACGGTTTTATATATATATATGAATAGATCTATATATGTACTTATACGGACCTATATGTATATATGTATATGTGTAATATATATTTTAAAGAGAAGAAATGAATAAGTATTTGTGTATTACATATTATATAGTAAAAAGATTTTATAAATGTATATATATAGAGTATATATTTTCGGCCCTTAGGCCTTAGTAACAAAGATAATTTCATCATATTTTTATAAGTATATATATGTATATATGATGAATATGTTAAGATATGAAAATGAATAAGTTTAGATACTATACAATATATCATAAAATGATTTATATACATATATTCCATATGTATATATTCGGCCTTTAGGCTTGATAACAAAATGATTTTTACCATATTTTATACAAGTATATATATGCATGTATGATGAATATGTTAAACTATGAAAATGAATAAGTTTTAGATATTACATAATATATCATAAAATGATTTAAAATATATACATACTAAGTGGCACATTCGGCCTTAAGGCCTTAGTGACCAAAATGTTTTCCACATATTTTTATACAAGTATATATGTATATACGGTGAATATGTTAAGTTATGAAAGTAGGCTAAGTATGTAGTTTGTGTATTATGTTATGAAAAGTATGAAATTTAATGTATGAGTACGATATGTTACATGTTATGTATAATAGTATAGGTAGGTTATGATAAGATATAGGTTATGAAATCTAAGATGAAATATTAAAGTAATAAGAAATTTCATGATATAGGCATGTAAGTATGAATTATGATAAGCATGTATGGAATAGATGATACCAAATTATTGTATGATGATAATGGAGAAAAAGAGGCTGTTTTAGTGTGATAACCGAATGGTAGGCAAAATGGTATTTTTGTTTAAGTTGTGATATGTAGAAGAAAATTAAGTAAGTGATGTTACTAGTGGTAGCATGACAAGATACCCGTATTTGATGGAGTCTCACTTGCATGAAAACAAGATTTGCAAAGTATGTTGTCACATCTCATGTTTTTAAAAGTTCATATGCATAGGAATAATAAACACGAGACGAATGATTCCGATGAGACACGATATGTTATGTTATGTTATGACCATGTTATGTTATGTTATGTTGTAGCGCTGTCCTGACATCGGGACCGGAGTGGTAGGTGTCAGGGGCCCATGTTTACGTTATGGCTGAGTGTAACACCGGGTCTGGGACACGGGATCTCAGTCGTAATGCGTCACCGTTAGCACATGTGCATATGATTCATGATGTTATGTCGCACATGTACTATATGGGGAATCATTCGGTATGTCGTGCGTTATTATTCTTATGAAAAGTGCTATAGCCAATGATGTAAATGTTATGTCTTCATGTTACGAAAAAGTCATGTTATGCAAGTTACGAATATGTCATGTTATGCAAGTTATGAAAATCATGTCATGATTATGAAAAGTCATGTTTACGAAAAGTCATTTTATGAAAAGTCATGTTTTATGCATCACGTCATGACCATGTCACCTTAGGGTTATGATTAAGAATTCTTTAAGTATATGATAGCATTACCGTGGACAGTATAGTGTTAAGCATGAGAATGTAGTACATGTAAGATATGCGAAGATGGTATAAGTTATGGGTTAGAAGTTAAGTATGGATGTAGTATGATGTTATGGATTAAGCAGAATGAGATGTTGTTATGCTATGTATGCTTTGAAATCTTCTTTATTTACCTGCTTCCAGTTTACAGCAGTTTATTGATATGATATGATACTGTACTTGTTAAAAAGGAGACGTGCTTATTATACTCAAAATGTATGGCATTATGATTTGTTACCCCGTCTCCCCATGTATGATCCACATGTCGTATCTGGTAAGACTACTTGCTGAGCGATTAAAAGTCGGTGGCTATCGCTCATACTTGCCTCATTTATAACTTTCCAGATAACAGGTATCAATATACAGGCTCGTTGAAGACATGCTAGATAGACCATTGATAACGAAGAGCATACTGAGAGATTATTTCGAAGGCATTAAGTTTCGGATTATGATGTATGATATATTATTTCAGTACTCTGTATATGATGATTGTACAGTTTATGATGTAGTACAGTGCATGTCGATAAAGTTTTGTTTATGTTATGTTGCTTCCGCTTATCGATTCATTATTCATGTCGACATGTACATGTATAGTATCGACGCTTTGTACTCTATGGAGTAGAGTACGGCGGGTGCACTGAGCCGGAACCCTGGTTTCGGGCGGGGCGCTACAGTTGGTATCAGAGCAATGGCTCTAGATCCACTGCGGACACATAAGATAAACAACGACATGTATTAGGTTATGATAGTAGAACCTAAGTTAAGATCTTATAGTCTAAGAAGAAGATTTTAGAATGAGAGCAATAACCTTAGAATAATTCCCTTAGAATGGTTGAGCGAAAATGTTCGGAATGATTCCGTGTCTTTAAAATTAAGTAAGTTAATCTAGAGTCGTAATAATTAGATTATTTTCATTAGGATATGCATTAAAAAAAAAATGCTCCAGATCTACCGCGAGCACATAAGTAAAAAACGACATGAACTTAAGAAGTGATCTTAGAAATTAAGTATTTAAATCATTAAGGACAAAATCGATACAACCCCTAAGTTTCGAGGACGAAACTTTTTATAAGGGGGGAAGAATGTTACGACCCGAGACCCGGGCTAGTGGAAATGATGAAAATAGAACGCAAATGCGATATTGATGAAATTTCAGTGGAATTAATAAAGACATCGACATTAAATATCGGGGTTAGAAACACACATAAAAATAACATTAAGGTAAGTTAACTGATATAACGAGACTGGTTGGGACTAGACAATGACCTTATAGGACATACAAGGTATTTAAATAAATTAGTCGTTAACAATATAAGTCGATAGAGATAAATCAAAACGAATAAAAATACCCGATACGATAACTACAATACATACTAGTATCATATTTTCTTTCACTTTATCCTACATGGCAACAAAAGACAAACCCTCTCCCCATTTTTTTCCCATGGCCGCCCCACCCCCTACACAAGTGGGAAGAATCTTTACTTTCTTCACATGGCAAACCATGTCAACCTTTACTACACACCCCACTTCCTTTCTCTTTTCTTCCATTATTCCAACATGCTCACAAAACAATAATTAATCTTCTTTCTTCCTCACCATTCACGTCAAGTACACCACAAAAGTGGGAGACAACTCTTTTATTTTAACTATTGCCCATCTCTCTTTTCTTTATAAAATTATAATACACCACTATCTATTCACTTTCTTACACCAAACAATTAACATTCTTTTTCCCTTCCCTCTTCAACTTTCGGCTACAACCCAAGGGGAAGAAGCCATTTTATTCTCTACACATTACACACTCAATCTTCCATCTCTTTCCTCCAAGAAAGCTCAAACCCCAACTTCCTTACTCTCCATTTTCGGCCATACTTACAAGAAGCAAGAAGATGATTTTTTCTTCATCTCAAACCACATAACAACTCTTACACCAAGTTTTAAACAACACTCCATCAACTAAGAAAGATTCAAGAAGGTTGTAGCATGTAGAATCAAAAGCAAGTAAGGTAAGAATTTTATGAAGTTTAAGTTTGATTCTTCCATATAATTAGCTTCATAAGTTGTACACTAACTCTCCTTTTGGGCATCATAACCGTATACATCAAGGAGAAGGAGGAGAAATGTGTTCTTCAAATCCAAGTGAAGGAATCACCATCTAAGAGTAAGAAAGTAAATCAAGGCAAGTATTCTTCCTAGATCCTACATGGTTTTACAAATTTTAATTATTTATGTTTATATCAAAGTTGGATCATCATGTGGTATGTTCAAGATTCTCTTCTCAAGAAAGTATAGATCTATATTTGAGTATAAAGTATATACATATATACACTATATACACACGCACACTATGTACATATATATATATATTATATATAATACGCATATATATATGTATATTATTAAGTATGTATGTTGATATATATATATATATATATATGCATTATTGTATAGATCTACATACATGTATGTATAGATGAGTAGATACATAGGTTTGTATCAATATATATATATATATATATATATATATATATATATATATATATATACACGTTTTATATATATATATATATATATATATATACAAACGGTTTTATATATATATATGAATAGATCTATATATGTACTTATACGGACCTATATGTATATATGTATATGTGTAATATATATTTTAAAGAGAAGAAATGAATAAGTATTTGTGTATTACATATTATATAGTAAAAAGATTTTATAAATGTATATATATAGAGTATATATTTTCGGCCCTTAGGCCTTAGTAACAAAGATAATTTCATCATATTTTTATAAGTATATATATGTATATATGATGAATATGTTAAGATATGAAAATGAATAAGTTTAGATACTATACAATATATCATAAAATGATTTATATACATATATTCCATATGTATATATTCGGCCTTTAGGCTTGATAACAAAATGATTTTTACCATATTTTATACAAGTATATATATGCATGTATGATGAATATGTTAAACTATGAAAATGAATAAGTTTTAGATATTACATAATATATCATAAAATGATTTAAAATATATACATACTAAGTGGCACATTCGGCCTTAAGGCCTTAGTGACCAAAATGTTTTCCACATATTTTTATACAAGTATATATGTATATACGGTGAATATGTTAAGTTATGAAAGTAGGCTAAGTATGTAGTTTGTGTATTATGTTATGAAAAGTATGAAATTTAATGTATGAGTACGATATGTTACATGTTATGTATAATAGTATAGGTAGGTTATGATAAGATATAGGTTATGAAATCTAAGATGAAATATTAAAGTAATAAGAAATTTCATGATATAGGCATGTAAGTATGAATTATCATAAGCATGTATGGAATAGATGATACCAAATTATTGTATGATGATAATGGAGAAAAAGAGGCTGTTTTAGTGTGATAACCGAATGGTAGGCAAAAATGGTATTTTTGTTTAAGTTGTGATATGTAGAAGAAAATTAAGTAAGTGATGTTACTAGTGGTAGCATGACAAGATACCCGTATTTGATGGAGTCTCACTTGCATGAAAACAAGATTTGCAAAGTATGTTGTCACATCTCATGTTTTTAAAAGTTCATATGCATAGGAATAATAAACACGAGACGAATGATTCCGATGAGACACGATATGTTATGTTATGTTATGACCATGTTATGTTATGTTATGTTGTAGCGCTGTCCTGACATCGGGACCGGAGTGGTAGGTGTCAGGGGTCCATGTTTACGTTATGGCTGAGTGTAACACCGGGTCTGGGACACGGGATCTCAGTCGTAATGCGTCACCGTTAGCACATGTGCATATGATTCATGATGTTATGTCGCACATGTACTATATGGGGAATCATTCGGTATATCGTGCGTTATTATTCTTATGAAAAGTGCTATAGCCAATGATGTAAATGTTATGTCTTCATGTTACGAAAAAGTCATGTTATGCAAGTTACGAATATGTCATGTTATGCAAGTTATGAAAATCATGTCATGATTATGAAAAGTCATGTTTACGAAAAGTCATTTTATGAAAAGTCATGTTTTATGCATCACGTCATGACCATGTCACCTTAGGGTTATGATTAAGAATTCTTTAAGTATATGATAGCATTACCGTGGACAGTATAGTGTTAAGCATGAGAATGTAGTACATGTAAGATATGCGAAGATGGTATAAGTTATGGGTTAGAAGTTAAGTATGGATGTAGTATGATGTTATGGATTAAGCAGAATGAGATGTTGTTATGCTATGTATGCTTTGAAATCTTCTTTATTTACCTGCTTCCAGTTTACAGCAGTTTATTGATATGATATGATACTGTACTTGTTAAAAAGGAGACGTGCTTATTATACTCAAAATGTATGGCATTATGATTTGTTACCCCGTCTCCCCATGTATGATCCACATGTCGTATCTGGTAAGACTACTTGCTGAGCGATTAAAAGTCGGTGGCTATCGCTCATACTTGCCTCATTTATAACTTTCCAGATAACAGGTATCAATATACAGGCTCGTTGAAGACATGCTAGATAGACCATTGATAACGAAGAGCATACTGAGAGATTATTTCGAAGGCATTAAGTTTCGGATTATGATGTATGATATATTATTTCAGTACTCTGTATATGATGATTGTACAGTTTATGATGTAGTACAGTGCATGTCGATAAAGTTTTGTTTATGTTATGTTGCTTCCGCTTATCGATTCATTATTCATGTCGACATGTATATGTATAGTATCGACGCTTTGTACTCTATGGAGTAGAGTACGGCGGGTGCACTGAGCCGGAACCCTGGTTTCGGGCGGGGCGCTACATAATAAGTCCTTCAAGAGCTTCAACTTCTCAAATAAGAGAAGGATATCCTGCATCAATAGATGAAATAAGAATTAATGAAACTAATATAGTTAAAGGAATTCATAAAAACCAAGAACCGGAAATAACCGAATCTGAAATGAATTTTTCAATATGAATATAAACCAGAAAATAGATTTTAATCCAGGATCTCTGGCAAGAAAACAAATAAATGAAGAATTTAATTTATCTAAATGGAAACCATTTAGAAATTGGTTTTTTAGTAATTTTAATACAGAAGATAAATTATATTTTCAAGAACAATATTATAAAGATCTTTCTGAGAAAAATCAAGTAGTACCTTTTGTACCTTGGTTTTTAAACAATTATATACATAGTTTTATCTCTGTTATAGAAAGAGATTACACTATAAATGAGAAAATATTACATACAGTTTTCCCTCCACAACAGTCTTTTCAAATAGGAAAAGATAATGAAGTTAGACATTTTACTGCTTTTCAAAAACTTTTGGAGGATAATACTCTTCAAACTACAGTTGTTCATATAAATATGATTTTAACACAACAAAATTATAGTAATTTATATTTAATAATATTAGGAGAACAATTAAAATCAATAGATAATAAAATGGATATGATCTTATCATATATTAAAGAAATAAAAACAAGGGTACATGTTACTAGTACTAGTAGAGATATAATATCAATCCCTACAATTCAACCTCCACCAGAGGTAAAAGATTTTAAATTAAAATCTACTACTGATTTAGAAAAAATGTTAGATAGTAAGTTTAAAAATCTTAAATTAAGTACTCTTGATGAAGAGTTTGAAGAATTGATGGGTGATAAAGAAAACCATCATAAGGTAATAGACGATGAAATAAATAAATTAAAATATAAATTTGCAGATAAGCCAACACAACGGATGTACTATTATCCTAGACCTACTCCTCAAGATGTATTAATAGAGGAACAAGAGTATATATTTAATAATTCATATCATGGAAAATCTATCTATGAATGGAATATAGATGGATATACAGAAAGACAAATATATAATGTTGTTCACAGAATGTTAATGTATAGCACTATTTGTAAGAATAATGGTAATACTGACAAAGGTGTAGCAAATATGCTTATATCTGGATTCACAGGTCAATTGAAAGGTTGGTGGGATAATTATCTTACAGCCAAAAATAGGGCAGAAATATTAAGTAATGTAAAATTAGAAGATGGAGTACAAACTGAGAATATAGTTTATACTTTAGTAATCAACATAATAGAACATTTTACAGGAAGATGGTCTGATAATTCTGAAAATATCAGAACATTATTATAGAATCTCAGATGTAGAACACTTACCTCATTTAGGTGGTATAAAGATACGTTTTTAAGTAGAGTTATGGAACTCCCAGAGTCTAATAGTACTCATTGGAAATCAAAATTTATTGATGGTCTACCTTCCTTATTTGTGGAAAGAGTTCGTAAAAATCTTCGTAAAGGGGAGGTAAGTATAAATTATGAAAAATATACTTATGGCAAGTTAATAGGAACTTGTATACAATAAGGTTTAGCTTTATGTAATGAAATAAAGTTAAATCAACAAATTAAAAGACATTCTCTAAATGAGAAAAGACAATTAGGTCAATTCTGTGCTCAATTTGGCATAGAAGATAATTTAGAAAAAAAATGATAAAAAACATAAGAAAATTAGATCTTCTCATAAATTTCAAAAAGGAAAATGAAAAGAGAAGATAGAAAAAGAAAAAGATTTACAGAAAAGGTTGATAATGCCAAGAAAACATATGGCAAAGATACTAAGTCTTTTAAACCTTACATAATATGTAGGAAATGTGGACGCCCAGGTCATAGGCAAAAACATGCTGGGTAAAGAAAAAGATTAATAATCTAGAAGATAATAAATTAAAAGATATTCTATCAAATATTTTGTTAAATTCAGACTCTGAAATAGAGTCAGATCAATCTTCTGAATATCCAGAAGAAGTTATGGGAATTGAAAATGATAGTATATATTCTGCAGATGAAGAATGTGATCCTTGTAAAAGAGGAGAAACATGTTGTGAAAAATCTTCTGATATAGAAGAAGATCAATTATACCAAATTATTTCACAATTTCAAGATTTAGAATAAATGTATTAACAAATGATATTTTAGATTTGTTAAAATTAATTGATGATTCTGAAATAAAACAAAGAATTATATCTTATATTAGTAATAAGGGAGAAGCTGAGTCTTCTACAAGAATAACTCAAAATACAGAACCTTATACATTAGCAGAGGTTAAAGACAAATGTCTCAAAGATTTAAAAATGAAAATCTGTGAGTATTTCAGAATTAATTATTGAGATTAATAATCTTAAACAAGAAATTAAGGAAATAAAACAGAATAATCTAACATTAGAGGAGAGAGTTTATAAATTAGAAAAAGGGAAAGAAATTCTCTCATTACCTTCTGGAAATATTTTAGAAGCATTAAATGATCAGAAATATTTATCCATATTAGAAATTGTGACTTCACAAAATGGTATGTGAAGATTAATTTGTTAATTGATCATAAATTTTGCAGAGAATTAGTAACACTAGTTGATAGTGGTGCAGATCTCAATTGTATTCAAGAAGGATTAATACCTACTAGGTATTTTCAAAAAACTACCAATTCATTAAGTTCTGCGAATGGGCAGAAAATGCAAATAAATTATAAGCTTCCACAGGCTTACATTTGTAAAGATATGTATGTATTCCTGTTAGTTTTTTATTAGTAAAGAATATTACTAACCAAGTAATACTTGGTACACCATTTTTACAAAATTATTTCCTATCAAGAATATTGATAAAAAAAGGGTTGTAGGAAATTTCAAAGGAAAAGAAATTACTTTTCAATTCATAACAGAAACCTTTAACTAGGTTTATAAATAATTTTACAGAATCTGTAAATGCAAAAGAAAACCAAATTAATTTCTTAAAACAAGAATTACAAATATTAAACTATAGAAGAAAAATTACAAAATCCTAAATTACAGGATAAGATTAAAATAATACAGAATGAGTTTTCATTACAAATATGTAATGACCATCCTAATGCTTTCTGGGATAGAAAGAAACATATAGTATTTCTTCCATATGAAGAGGATTTTGATGAAAAGAAGAATTCCGACAAGGCTAGACCTTGTCAAATGAATTCTAAATATTAGAATTATGTAAAAAAGAAATATCTTCTTTAATAGAAAAGAAATTGATTAAGCCATCTAAATCTCCATGGTCATGTACTGCATTTTATGTTAATAAAACATTCTGAACAGGAACGTGGAGTTCCTAGATTAGTGATAAATATAAACCTTTGAATAAGGTATTAAAATGGATTAGGTATCTCCTATACTAATAAAAAAGATTTATTGGATAGGTTAAATGAGGCATTAATATTTTCTAAATTTGATTTAAATCAGGAATTTGGCAGATTCAAATAAATGAATCTGATAGATACAAAACTGCATTTACAGTACCAATAGGACTATTAATGAGGAATGTAATGCCTTTGGATATTAAAAAATGCACCTTCTGAATTCCAGAATATTATGAATGATATTTTTATTCCATATAGTGATTTTATTATTGTATATATAGATGATATTCTTGTATTATTTCAAAAAACATTGAAACACATTTCAAACACTTGGAATATTTTCAAGAAAATAATTATTCAAAATGGTTTAGTTATTTCTAGACCAAAAATGTTATTATTTCAAACAAAATCAGATTTTTTGGTCATAATATAGAAAAAGGAAAATTATTCCAATTAATAGAAGTAATTGAATTTGCTTCTAAATTTCCAGATACTATTCTAGATAAAACCCAATTACAGAGATTTCTAGGAAGCTTAAATTATATTTCTCCTTATTATAAAAATTTGGCAGAAGATACTGCAATATTATATGACAAGTTGAAGAAAATGTTAAACCATGGACTGAGATCATACTAAAGCAGTCCAGGTAATTAAGCAAAAGGTAACTCATTTGCCTTGTCTGATGTTAGCAAACCCAAATTGGGAAAAAATTATAGAAACAGATGCCTCAGATATAGGATATGGAGGTATACTAAAACAAGTTTCGCCAATAGATAATCAAGAATATTTGATTAGGTTTCATTCGGGAAAATGGACTAATAGTCAAAAGAATTATGCTACTATAGCAAAAGAAATTCTTGCTATTGTTAAATGTGTTCTTAAATTTCAAGATGATTTATATAATCAAAGTTTATTATAAGAACTGATTGTCAAGCTGCAAAATATATGTTTAATAAAGATTTCAAGCATGATGTATCTAAGCAGATGTTTGCAAGATGGCAAGCTCATATGGCGCCATTTGACTTTGAAATTCAATACAAAAAGGAACAGATAATAGTCTTCCTGATTTCCTTACTAGAGAATATATTAATGAATGATATTTTTGCAGGAATGTCCCAATGGGGCAGAGTCCCTCTAATAGGAGAGGACGAGGAACCTACTCTAATAGAGGAGGAAGAGGTGGTGAACTACTTGGCCAAATTGGTCAACAAAGATTTTTTCTGCAAATATTGCATCTTCATCTTCGAGTAATACTCAAAAAGATGATGAAAATTATACAAAGAATTTAGCTTATAAAGCTTCTCAGAAAAGGAAGATAATAGGCCTTCCTATGTTACAATGGTAACTGAAGAAATTGATGAAGTTTATGATCAAAGCTCATATACTGAAAGTATATTACTTTTGGAACAAAAAGATCTTAAATGGAAAGATCAGCCCTGGATTATATTACAGAGGTATTTGGATACAGTGTCATACACTGCACCTTCTTATAAAAACAGAAATTATTATGAGTCTATACTCAAAGTCACAGAATCCTGTGAAATTACCCATTTTACAACAGGAAATGCTACTGTGTACAATTTTAGTAAAGTAATAGTCAAGCAAGTTATAACTGCTGAATCTTGGGGAATATCTACTTAAAGAAAAGGAGTTTATATACCTGAAACAAAAATTCCAGTCAAATATAATTACTGGGATTATGTTGATGCATTTTATAGGGCTTTCTTATATGAAAACCCAAAGAAGAAACATTCTTGGTTTTTCAGGATATGTCCTGAAGTTTATAAACAAGAAATTCCAAATTGGTTATATCAATGGTGGGCATCATATGGTCCATCAATTAATATTTTACCAGAACCATACAAGAGTTTATATGCTCAATGGATTGAAGTTTCGCCAGCTCTTATAGAAGCTCAGAACAATAAAAGCCTAATAACAGGCATGAATACTTTGCATTTCTTTATGGAATTTGGAATTCCATGGATTTGGAAATGGGAAGTCAGAGTGGGTTATACTCCACAGAATATTCCAGCATTAAAAAACTTTTATACCAAATTCTGGAAGAAAATGACCAGAAGAATGAAGAAGGAGTTGTGGAAGGACAACAAACACTTGATCATATCCAAGAAGTTTTGATTAAATATAATGTTCAAATGGAGGAGCACAGAGATCATACGAGCCCTTTTCAGCAAATAATGCAAAAAATGAAGATGGTTAAAGGAGTCTTATCAAAAGAAGAAATGATATCTTCATATTTTGAAGATTAAGAAAGATCTTATACGAAATCTTCAAAAAGATGAAATGAATGATTCCAGTTCAGATATATCTATGACTGGAAAGGACATATTAGCTGGAGAATCTCAAGATTTAGACGATCTGGATGAAGAACAGGTTCAGAGGATGATTGATAATATTCATCAACAAATTAACAGAGAAATCGGCTAGATCTGAATTGAAGAGACAACATGGCAGACATATTGGTCCACCATGAAGACTTATGCAAAAGGAAGATTCCTTGGGTTTTTGGCATTATACGGCCATTATTGTAAATTTAAATTTCATGTGAATTTATGTAAATTTCATTTGAATTTCATTTGTAATTTAGTTTAGACTAGAATTTCAAATCCGGGAGGCTGCCTATAAAAGGAGGGCATTCCTCATTGGAAAAGAAGAAGCAGGGGGGAAAAACATTCTCTTGTAAACACTTTCTTTCGTAATAAAAATCTCCAAGTTTGTTTGCATATTGCTTGTAACTTGCAGGCGTGTTAAGGGCGAGACTGCGTACTGAGAATTATAATAAGATTCATTGCCAGATTTAATTTGTGTAAAATTTACCTATGACCCTTAATGAATTCTCCAGTATGATGAAGATTGTTTTATCTTTTTATCTTTGTCTTTGTTTCTGGGCAATAATTGGTATCAGAGCCATGGATAATAGTTAGATATATGGTAAAGTTCAACACATATTCTCTTGATGAATATAATCAAGAATGAAGATACTGTTAAAAACAGTATTGAAGAAGAATATAATATCCCTCATAATATAGATTTAATTAATAAATGGACAATTCCTAAGGTAGACTATAAAATAGTTTATCAATTAGGAACTTTTGAGAAGTTAGGGTTGAAACAGGTAGTTAAAACTACTGAATCAACTATATCTATTAATAAAGATGATATGATAATAAATTACTTAAGATAAAGAATTATGTAGATATAAATCTAATTATAGATTTATTCATATTGGCCTAGTTCAAGTAGCTTTTAAACCTTTAACATTAGAAGGTTTGCCAGAAAGCTTTTTAGCAGCTTTAAGAGATGCTAGAAATAATAATTGGAAAAAATCATTGATTGGTATAATACAATCATCACTGGCTCATGGTCCAGTATATTTTAATATATATCCAAATTTAAGATTATCTTTATCAGATGTTAATGTTTGTGATGCATTAACTTTAAATATAAAAACTCATGGTTATGATTACAAACCAGGATCGGAAGTGATATGTGTTTGTTATAGAATATATTATAAACCATTGGTTACATTAAATCCTAAATGTAGGATTATGGATAAACCAATAAATGAAACAATAATATAGAAACAAATTTTGGTAAATCTAATATAAGTACTAGGAGAAAAATTAAATGGGAAGAAATTGATTTTCCAGAAAATTGGGTAATGGAAGCATCGATTCCTTCAAAATATGTGGACAATAATCAATCAATTAATATTATACAATCTGATGAAGGAACAGTACAAATAAAATTTGATAACAAAAATCTAATAGATTATAGAACAAGATCTAATAGTTCAGGAAGTAGATCTTCACATCATATATCTCCACTGGATTACAAGGTAATAAGTCCTTCAAGAGCTTCAACTTCTCAAATAAGAGAAGAATATCCTGCATCAATAGATGAAATAAGAATTAATGAAACTAATATAGTTAAAGGAATTCATAAAAATCAAGAACCGGAAATAACCGAATCTGAAATGAATTTTTCAATATGAATATAAACCAGAAAATAGATTTTAATCCAGGATCTCTGGCAAGAAAACAAATAAATGAAGAATTTAATTTACCTAAATGGAAACCATTTAGAAATTGGTTTTTTAGTAATTTTAATACAGAAGATAAATTATATTTTCAAGAACAATATTATAAAGATCTTCTGAAAAAATCAAGTAGTACCTTTTGTACCTTGGTTTTTAAACAATTATATACATAGTTTTATCTGTTATAGAAAGAGATTACTATAAATGGAAAATATTACATACAGTTTTCCCTCCACAACAGTCTTTTCAAATAGGAAAAGATAATGAAGTTAGACATTTTACTGCTTTTCAAAAACTTTTGGAGGATAATACTCTTCAAACTACAGTTGCTCATATAAATATGATTTTACACAACAAAATTATAGTAATTTATATTTAATAATATTAGGAGAACAATTAAAATTAATAGATAATAAAATGGATATGATCTTATCATATATTAAAGAAATAAAAACAAGGGTACAAGTTACTAGTACTAGTAGAGATATAATAGCAATCCTACAATTCAACCTCCACCAGAGGTAAAAGATTTTAAATTAAAATCTACTACTGATTTAGAAAAATGTTAGATAGTAAGTTTAAAAATCTTAAATTAAGTACTCTTGATGAAGAGTTTGAAGAATTGAGTGATAAAGAAAACCATCATAAGGTAATAGGATGAAATAAATAAATTAAAATATAAATTTGCAGATAAGCCAACACAAGGATGTACTATTATCCTAGACCTACTCCTCAAGATGTATTAATAGAGGAACAAGAGTATATATTTAATAATTCATATCATGGAAAATCTATCTATGAATGGAATATAGATGGATATACAGAAAGACAAATATATAATGTTGTTCACAGAATGTTAATGTATAGCACTATTTGTAAGAATAATGGTAATACTGACAAAGGTTGTAGCAAATATGCTTATATCTGGATTCACAGGTCAATTGAAAGGTTGGTGGGATAATTATCTTACAGCCCAAAATAGGGCAAAATATTAAGTAATGTAAAATAGAAGATGGAGTACAAACTGAGAATATAGTTTATACTTTAATAATCAAATAATAGAACATTTTACAGGAAGATGGTCTGATAATTCTGAAAATATCAGAACATTATTACAGAATCTCAGATGTAGAACACTTACCTCATTTAGGTGGTATAAAGATACGTTTTTAAGTAGAGTAATGGAACTCCCAGAGTCTAAAGTACTCATTCGGAAATCAAAATTTATTGATGGTTTACCTTCCTTATTTGCGGAAAGAGTTCGTAAAAATCTTCGTAAAGGGGAGGTAAGTATAAATTATGAAAAATATACTTATGGCAAGTTAATAGGAACTTGTATACAAGAAGGTTTAGCTTTATGTAATGAAATAAAGTTAAATCAACAAATTAAAAGACATTCTCTAAATGAGAAAAGACAATTAGGTCAATTCTGTGCTCAATTTGGCATGGAAGATATTTAGAAAAAATGATAAAAAACATAAGAAAATTAGATCTTCTCATAATTTCAAAAAAGGAAAATGAAAAGAGAAGATAGAAAAAGAAAAAGATTTACAGAAAAGGTTGATAATGCCAAGAAAAATATGGCAAAGATACTAAGTCTTTTAAACCTTACATAATATGTAGAAATGTGGACGCCCAGGTCATAAGGCAAAAACATGCTGGGTAAAGAAAAAGATTAATAATCTAGAAGATAATAAAATTAAAAGATATTCTATCAAATATTGTTAAATTCAGATCTGAAATAGAGTCAGATCAATCTTCTGAATATCCAGAAGAAGTTATGGGAATTGAAAATGATAGTATATATTCTTCAGATGAAGAATGTGATCCTTGTAAAAGAGGAGAAACAGTTGTGAAAAATCTTCTGATATAGAAGAAGATCAATTATACCAAATTATTTCACAATTTCAAGATTTAGAATTAAATGTATTAACAAATGATATTTTAGATTTGTTAAAATTAATTGATGATTCTGAAATAAAACAAAGAATTATATCTTATATTAGTAATAAGGGAGAAGCTGAGTCTTCTACAAGAATAACTCAAAATACAGAACCTTATATTAGCAGAGGTTAAAAGACAAATGTCTCAAAGATTTAAAAATGAAAAATCTGTGAGTATTTCAGAATTAATTATTGAGATTAATAATCTTAAACAAGAAATTAAGGAAATAAAAGAATAATATCTAACATTAGAGGAGAGAGTTATAAATTAGAAAAAGGGAAAGAGATTCTCTCAGTACCTTCTGAAAATATTTTAGAAGCATTAAATGATCAGAAATATTTATCTATATTAGAAATTGTACTTCACAAAAATGGTATGTGAAGATTAATTTGTTAATTGATGATAAATTTTGCAGAGAATTAGTAGCACTAATTTTGCAGAATTAGTAGCACTAGTTGATAGTGGTGCAGATCTCAATTGTATTCAAGAAGGATTAATACCTACTAGGTATTTTCAAAAAACTACCATTCATTAAGTTCTGCGAATGGGCAGAAAATGCAAATAAATTATAAGCTTCCACAGGCTTACATTTGTAAAGATTATGTATGTATTCCTGTTAGTTTTTTATTAGTAAAGAATATTACTAACCAAGTGATACTTGGTACACCATTCTTACAAAAATTATTTCCTATCAAAATATTGATAAAAAAGGGTTTATAGGAAATTTCAAAGGAAAAGAAATTACTTTTCAATTCATAACAGAACCTTTAACTAGGTTTATAAATAATTTTACAGAATCTGTAAAAGCAAAAGAAAATCAAATTAATTTCTTAAAACAAGAAATTACAATATTAACTATAGAAGAAAAATTACAAAATCCTAAATTACAGGATAAGATTAAAATAATACAGAATGAGTTTTCATTACAAATATGTAATGACCATCCTAATGCTTTCTGGGATAGAAAGAAACATATAGTATCTCTTCCATATGAAGAGATTTTGATGAAAGAAGAATTCCGACAAAGGCTAGACCTTGTCAAATGAATTCTGAATATTAGAATTATGTAAAAAAGAAATATCTTCTTTAATAGAAAAGAAATTGATTAAGCCATCTAAATCTCCATGGTCATGTACTGCATTTTATGTTAATAAACATTCTGAACAGGAACGTGGAGTTCCTAGATTAGTGATAAATTATAAACCTTTGAATAAGGTATTAAAATGGATTAGGTATCCTATACCTAATAAAAAAGATTTAGATAGGATAGTTAATGAGGCATTAATATTTTCTAAATTTGATTTAAAATCAGGATATTGGCAGATTCAAATAAATGAATCTGATAGATACAAAACTGCATTTACAGTACCAATAGGACATTATGAATGGAATGTAATGCCTTTTGGATTAAAAAATGCACCTTCTGAATTCCAGAATATTATGAATGATATTTTCATTCCATATAGTGATTTTATTATTGTATATATAGATGATATTCTTGTATTTTCAAAAAACATTGAAACACATTTTAAACACTTGAATATTTTCAAGAAAATAATTATTCAAAATGGTTTAGTTATTTCTAGACCAAAAATGTTATTATTCCAAACAAAAATCAGATTTTTAGGTCATAATATAGAAAAAGGAAAAATTATTCCAATTAATAGAAGTATTGAATTTGCTTCTAAATTTCCAGATACTATTCTAGATAAAACCCAATTACAGAGATTTTTAGGAAGTTTAAATTATATTTCTCCTTATTATAAAAATTTGGCAGAAGATACTGCAATTATATGACAGGTTGAAGAAAAAATGTTAAACCATGGACTGAAGATCATACTAAAGCAGTCCAGGTAATTAAACAAAAGGTAACTCATTTGCCTTGCTGATGTTAGCAAACCCAAATTGGGAAAAAATTATAGAAACAGATGCCTCAGATATAGGATATGGAGGTATACTAAAACAAGTTTCACCAATAGATAATCAAGAATATTTGATTAGGTTTCATTCGGGAAAATGGACTAATAGTCAAAAGAATTATGCTACTATAGCAAAAGAAATTCTTGCTATTGTTAAATGTGTTCTTAAATTTCAAGATGATTTATATAATCAAAGTTTATTATAAGAACTGATTGTCAAGCTGCAAAATATATGTTTAATAAAGATTTCAAGCATGATGTATCTAAGCAGATGTTTGCAAGATGGCAAGCTCATATGGCGCCATTTGACTTTGAAATTCAATACAAAAAAGGAACAGATAATAGTCTTCCTGATTTCCTTACTAGAGAAATATTAATGAATGATATTTTTGCAGGAATGTCCCAATGGGGCAGAGGAAGTCCCTCTAATAGGAGGGACGAGGAACCTACTCTAATAGAGGAGGAAGAGGTGGTGAATACTTGGCCAAATTGGTCAACAAAGATTGGTTTCTGCAAATATTGCATCTTCATCTTCGAGTAATACTCAAAAAGATGATGAAAAATTATACAAAGAATTTTTAGCTTATAAAGCTTCTCAGAAAAAGGAAGATAATAGGCCTTCCTATGTTACAATGGTAACTGAAGAAATTGATGAGTTATGATCAAAGTTCATATACTGAAAGTATATTACTTTTGGAACAAAAAGATCTTAAATGGAAAGATCAGCCCTGGATTATATTACAGAGGTATTTGGATACAGTGTCATACACTGCACCTTCTTATAAAAACAGAAATTATTATGAGTCTATACTCAAAGTCACAGAATCCTGTGAAATTACCCATTTTACAACAGGAAATGCTACTGTGTACAATTTTAGTAAAGTAATAGTCAAGCAAGTTATAACTGCTGAATCTTGGGGAATATCTACTCTAAAAGAAAAGGAGTTTATATATCCTGAAACAAAAATTCCAGTCAAATATAATTACTGGGATTATGTTGATGCATTTTATAGGGCTTTCTTATATGAAAACCCAAAGAAGAAACATTCTTGGTTTTTCAGGATATGTCCTGAAGTTTATAAACAAGAAATTCCAAATTGGTTATATCAATGGTGGGCATCATATGGTCCATCAATTAATATTTTACCAGAACCATACAAGAGTTTATATGCTCAATGGATTGAAGTTTCGCCAGCTCTTATAGAAGCTCAGAACAATAAAAGCTAATAACAGGCATGAATACTTTGCATTTCTTTATGGAATTTGGAATTCCATGGATTTGGAAATGGGAAGTCAGAGTGGGTTATACTCCACAGAATATTCCAGCATTAAAAAGAATTTTTATACCAAATTCTGGAAGAAAATGACCCAGAAGAATGAAGAGAGTTGAGTGGAAGGACAACAAACACTTGATCATATCCAAGAAGTTTTGATTAAATATAATGTTCAAATGGAGGAGCACAGAGATCATACGAGCCCTTTTCAGCAAATAATGCAAAAAATGAAGATGGTTAAAGGAGTCTTATCAAAAGAAGAATGATATCTTCATATTTTGAAGAAATTAAGAAAGATCTTATACGAAATCTTCAAAAAGATGAAATGAATGATTCCAGTTCAGATATATCTATGACTGGAAAGGACATATTAGCTGGAGAATCTCAAGATTTAGACGATCTGGATGAAGAACAGGTTCAGAGGATGATTGATAATATTCATCAACAAATTAACAGAGAAATCGGCTAGATCTGAATTGAAGAGACAACATGGCAGACATATTGGTCCACCATGAAGACTTATGCAAAAGGAAGATTCCTTGGGTTTTTGGCATTATACTGGCCATTATTGTAAATTTAAATTTCATGTGAATTTATGTAAATTTCATTTGAATTTCATTTGTAATTTAGTTTAGACTAGAATTTCAAATCCGGAGGCTGCCTATAAAGGAGGCCATTCCTCATTAGAGAAGCAGGGGAAAAACACTTCTTGTAAACACTTTTTTCGTAATAAAAATCTCCAAGTTTGTTTGCATATAGCTTGTAACTTGCAGTCTTCCAGTTTTCATTTTTCAGGTAATCTCTTTCTCTTTTTCTTACTTTTATTTGTTTCAATTTCCTTAGCCTAATGGAAGGCTAAGCATCTTGTGTTGAACTATGTTGTATATCTAATTTATTTGATATGGTAAGGTATAACGATCATGAACATCATAAGTGTGCCAGGGGTTTATACCCTAATCCCTTCCGATGATATCTGGATTTGTCAACTTTGTGATGGATGATTGATTGGTAAAAAAAATGTCTTTAGCATATATATATGTGTGTGTGTGTGTGTGTGTGTGTGTATATGTATATATATATATATATGTATGTATATGTGTGTGTGTGTGTGTATATATGTATATATATGTATATGTATGTATGTATGTATATATATATATATGTATGTATGCACATGTGTGTGTGTGTGTATGTATGCATTCATATATGTATATATAACAAATGAAACAAGAGAATATATACGTATTTATTTTTCTAGTGGAAGGACGGACAACACCGTCCGATGTTTTATTACTTGTGACGGAAAAATACCGTGGTTACATACAAGATCTGTTCTCTGCATGAGACTCCCAAAACATATATATGTTTATTTTTATGTGTGTGTGTGTCTATGTATGTATATGAATGTGTGTGCGCGCGTATCTATCTCTTGTTTTCATTTGCTTACATTCTAATGAGGAATTCAAATCGGTCCTAGAACATATTAAGGATCAACATGAGTACTACTCTGCTAATTCTCTATACATCTATGTATCTTGTGAAAAAATTCAACAACGAAATCATTTCATCTGAAAAAATTAAAATTTTCGTTCTCTTTCAGTTTTTCTGATTCGTAGAATTAACATATACATACATACACACACACATACGTACATACATACATATACATACATGCATATATACACACACATATATTGACAGAGAGAGAATTTAAGTTAAATGATACCAGCAAACTCCTAGCATTTAGTAAGCTGCCCCGTTCTTTTTTATTTTCCAGTCTTTACCTCAAAATTTAGTTTCAAGGTCGAGCAGAAATCTATAATTCTTTTCTTGTTTAACACAAAACAAAGGATAAATTAGCATTTACCCAAAAAAAACTACTTAATTAAAATAAAGAAGATGCTGAAACCAGGGCATGCAAGAGACGTGTACATGAAAGAGAGGCACAACACTTAAGATGAAGGGTGCATGAAGGTGGGCATGAAACTTGCGGGTAAAACAAAAACTTCTGCCAAAAATATAACACACTGCTGCATGACAGTGGTCTGGAAGGAAGAATACGAGCAGCTACTCATTAGCAACTTCAGTGGAGCAAAGTACACAAACATCAGTCCACGATAAATAGCAACTGGAATCAGATCCTTAAGAGAATGTGGCAAGAACAGAACTTACCCAAAAAAAAAAAAAAAAACCAGAATTCCATTCTCACTAACTGGGCACATCGAATGAGGTATATAACCTAAATCAGAAATCCGACGAAGACGACACAATAACTTCAGCAAGAAAAGAAAATAAAGTAATATGCTTTGATTGCAGGAAGAAAGAAAATGAGCAAGCTGCCATATGTTAGCTTGTAGCTTGGAAGGACCTGCAATTGATTAAACAATAGCTGGCATATCCAATACCAACTAGCAAGGTCCACGCACAAAATTTTCATGAACTACGATAGTTTCAAGCTTTTTAAGGTTGAGCTGAGCAGGGAGCACTTGCTTGGGCTTCTTTGTTTGTAGTCCTTCTCCAAGGCCAACACGCAAAGCGAGTGAAGCTCCGAGTTCTCCTTGTCGTCCTTGTTCCGGCCTTTAGTCAATTGTGCAATTGCTGATGTACACTGCACATAGTTATAAGACAATTTGTCAGTTCAAAAATTAACCCCGAGGCAACTGAACCCAGATTATTTCCAAGTATCTTGTAGGAAAAATAATAAAACATGCAAAAATAAAAATTTTGCAAAATCGGCCATATCTACACACCTCCAGCATCCATCAAACAAACATATCTAAAACGAAAACAGGTAAAACTTAATAAAAGACTCAATTACCATCCTTATTTCATGTCTAATAGGACATTCAACTTCAAAAGAAATCTGTCATACATGTAAACAAGATGGAGAAAGAAACTGAAGGGATACAGAGGCGCAGTACAGTAACTTACTAGACACACCAAACAATGCTCTGGTATTCTTGCCACCTGTTAACTCTAGCGTAGATGCATAATATTTCTTGGCAGTTTGAAGATTCTCCAGGCCACCAAGCGTATAGAGCACCTATGCCACCAATAGCAGAAACACAGACAAAGAATCAGTTAACAAAATCACAACAAAATTTAGCTACAATTGTACAGTTAGAACCCACTATCTGCCCTTACAAAAGGCCAAAACAGCCGGAACAGAGCCATTCAATTTGCACCAATGGATCACCAAGAGGAATTAGAGGTCTATATACAAATGTGTTCAGCAATTTAACTTGAGGCGTGCTGCTCGCAGAAAGATGATCAACTAAAAGACAGATCTCACATAGAGATGCATTTATACATTCTTTAGGTCACCAATTGAAAGGGTTGGTGCTGGAGCTAGGAAGGGAAAAAAAAAAGGAAAAACCTTTTTACAAAAGCCACTTACATCAGCATATGCTAGGTGAAACAATGGAACTGCAGGATGAGATAGAATCAACTCTTCATAGCAAAAGGAAGCTTGTTTATACCTTGGGCATCCAAAAAAACAGCAAAATAGAACCATCAGTTTCAAAAGCAAGGCAGATGTCAGTTTCTCCCTAACATCCCTGCCCTAAAAAGGAAGATAAGGATACAGGAATAAATAAAAGAACAGTAAAGGAAAATAAAAGAAAATGAAATAGATGAAAAAATTCTACATTTGCAGAGAAACATAAATTTCAGCCAGTTCTCTCCAAGCATCATGATCTGCCATGAATCTGCAAAAACAAAGCAAATAGCTCAAACTCAGACGGTGGACATAGTTTAAACCATCCATAGTTTATAAGCATCCAAGTTTCTCTCACATTTCAAGATATTTATTGAGGAGTTCAATAGCCATTGGAATATTCCCTTGAGCTTTTGCTATGGCTATCCTCCTCTTTTGCATAGCCTGCGAATAGAACACCCGGAGGAGATACTCTGTATTAGATTTCTTCCAGTAACCATTATTATACATCTGACAATCTAAAAAAGTTCTTTTACTCATCAATTTTTTGCTTTGCTATGACATAAAAGCTAAAGCTAGAGCAATTTTACGCATCCATAATTTTGACTGCATAATAGATTCAAAGCAGATACTATGTTTATCTTTCCTTTCTTATTAGTAATACTGTCAATATCACTTGAAACTACTAGTGTCAGTCTTATAGTTATTCGTTGAGTATAATCCACTGACCAATAACAACCATCCTAAGTTAAGAAATCTTCTAAGTCAGTTTCCCCTCAGATTGCTAGGAGAACTAGGGTCAAAGAACAAATCCAACACCCTGAACCAGTGGTCTAATTAACTAAGGGTACTGGTATCAAGTCAGTTAAGCAATATAGTAGAGGTATGAGTAGAAGAAGGGGGCCAAACTAATCACTTTTGGATTTTCCCTGGATAGGATTTTTAACTGCTCCCTAGAAGTAGGCCTGCCCACTGATGGAATGGGTGCACATTGAGCAATTGCTTGTGGTATTGTCTATTATAATGACTACCTTGTATGCATATTCCAACCTTGTATGCATATTTCCACGTCTATGAAATTTGACTTTTTTAAAAAATAAAAATAAAAAATAAGCCATAAAGTCTAACAGTGGTCTGTACAAGCCTGAGTGGAATCCCCTGTCTGAAACAAACCTAGCTCTAGCACCAACCTAACTCTTGATAGCTTATTCTAGCATCCCTTCTTTATTTTTCCCTCTCTTCCTGAATTGAGGGAGTCACCAGAATATCAAACACCTGCAACTACCCAGTCCCTTCCCTCCCTCAAGCTACAAGATATTGGCACACATCCGAGCTATGTGGTCTACTACTTGCAAAGTTGCAAGAAACATCAACAGCTTCCCGAACTAGCAACCAATCCTAGCTCTGTCATCTACCCCATTCTCTATATCTCTAGCAATTTCCATCCGTATGTGAAATTCAGTTTACTATAGTATGCTCTCCACGATTCCACAAATGGTACCCCCGGATTCCACTCTATTGTGAAAGGCAGTCAAAGTAGAATCTTAATTCCTGACTCTAGTCCAAAACACATCATTTCAGTTAGCACAAAATCAGGACAAATTTATCCCGCCAGTACAAACTATCCTCATGTAGGAGGTGACAGAGACAGGCTTTTTTCAGCTCCTTATATCATACTAACAGTGACAAAGCTTGTAAACAAAAGCAGTCCAAAGCAGTTAACTGCAATAGCACTCACCTGATCCAAGGGATTTTCCTCCAAAAGGCTCGAATAAGCATTTTCTGCCTCTGACCACAATCCCTGTGCTTCAAGCAACATTGCCTCTAGCTTACCTGATATTTAAGAATTAAGTGAAACCACGATGAAGAAGTAAACAAGTTTCAGTTTCAAGCTAATACTTCCAAAAAACCAGAGAAAATATTGCTTTTGACTACTAGTATTCATCATATTTTGATAAAAATTGGATATCAATACCAATAACAAAATCCACTAGCATTATAGGCCAAAGGCTCTCACTTCAAATGAGTTTCCCAAATCTTCGTGAACCTCTATGTCAGAAATGGAAATAAATACTGCTTATTGAGAATTGAACCAAAAATGAAATGCCTTAAAGACTTGTGGACACAGTACATCTTATTTATTAGGCAAGTATGACCATAAATATTCAACTCGTAACACTTCTATCTGCTGCGTACATAATGCCAGCAAACCAAGACAAGTATAACTTAGATCAGCAAAAATTAACACAAATGCTTTTGGATATCTGAGCAACAATGCCTTGAAAGCAAACTTCCAAGAAACAGCCTGACAGTTAATTCACCTCAACAGTGAGACCACATGGAGAGTGAAGAACTGAAGTCGAATTATACACTTCTTCTTTCCAAACAACACAGGTGAATTTTTGGCTGAACCAAACTTATGCCCGTGTAAGCTTGCTGGCAGAATGAACAATTAACAACTACCAGTCCATCAATTTCACGATCAAGCATGCTCTCTTTTTTTTTTGTAAGTGATTAAGCATGCTCTAGTCATTGTAATTTCTTTTTCAATAATTATATATTTTCCCACAGAGAACAAGGCTCCACGAGTAATATAGTTCAGAAAATGTTAATGAATCTAAAGGAGAACTGCAGAATGCAAAGTCATAACCGATATTCAGAATTTCAGGAGGCCCATCAGAAACTTTGGGTAGGAAAGTTTGTTTTTTACACTCTATTCTATAGATTAAGTCCAAGGATGTGTAAGATGTGGCATGTATCTGGAAACTTAAATGATACGGTAAGCATGGAATGGAACAGTAAATGTCATTCATATGCGCTTATTAAGAGCACCGAAGAGAGCATCTTGGTTAGACGGAAGAGGTACCTTCTCCATCATACTAGCATATAAAACTTAAGTGAGATTGTTCAAATGAAACAGATGTTTCTAGTATATTTCTCTATAGAAAAACACCCTAGAAATATTGATACTCATAATTGGGACATTTCCTGCTCGTTTTATGTCACAAGTTGACTCAAACCATTTCAACTTGTATAAGAGAAGCAGGCATGTGGATGGCACACAATCGAACTGTATAAAGTATATTAAATAGTTTGGCCAGCTTACCTCATTATTCCCATGCCCATTTGAATTGCACACTCATTCTTGTGTTTAAGCATCTCACATATTTACTAATATAAAATAAATTCGGTTTCTTTTGTACTTGTCCCTTTTGTTTCGGCACCGGGGGGTGTTCAAAAATTCTACATGCAGAATGGTCACACATTTATTAAAATTTCTTACCCAAAATAATACTAAATAAATAAATAAATTGGGAAAAAAAAATGGAGGCCATCAACCAGGCTGCTCTCAATGTACTACACTATATCAACCTAAATTGTATTAAATTAAAAAAAATGGTGGTCATCAATCAGGCTGCTCTCAATGTACTACACTATATCAACCTTAATTGTAATATTCTGCAATTCGTCCATTCAGAGCACGTCCCAGAATCACTTCTTCAGTCAGGTGGTTAATTATAGATTCCAAAAGAAGTTATAAATGGAAAGCCAATGCATCAGGGTTGACCCTTCAAACCTAAAGTCCACGATCTTACTTCAAACTCAAACATGTGTTATTCCCGCAAGTCAGGCCTGTGATCTCAAGCTCAAATTTTACCAATGCTACCCTTCAAGACCGAGTAAACAGGAAGATTTTAAAAAACAAACTCATGTTGTATCAACCACTTTCCAAGTGCAAATTGGTAGTTTATTAAGTTTACAGTCAATTTAAGGGCTTTACGAACTGGAAGCTCATTGTAGCGCCCCGCTCCCGAACACTAACATCGGGAACGGTGCACCCGCCGTATCTCGCTGAGGAGAATACAAAGCGTCGAATCAATTTCCAACATGTCCAAAAAGACGTAGAAATTTTTCGCGCGGAAACGAAATACCATAACATAAAACTTCCTTGATAAATAACAATTCTTTAATACAATAATAAACCAAATCCTGATAGCAACATAAGCCTGAAAATCTACCAAGATAATGTCTGGTGAGATCCCAATAAAATAAAGACAAACAGTCGCAGGGTCTTCTTATATCCTAAGCGCGACCGTCAGTCTGTCCACTCCACTGTATCAGCCACGCCCTCAACAAAAACGTATTCATGAGTCTCTTCCTGCTCATCTGGGGGGGGGGGGGAGAGTAGGGGTGAGTGACTGGGAAGTCACTCAGTAGGCACCCGCCTCCGAGTAGTACAAGCCAAACATACAATAATGATATAGCACATAGCACATAGGACATATTCACATAAGCATATGAAAGCGGAAAAGTAATTCACTCCAGATAAAGAATGCGCAACGTCGTGATGCATGTCCTACTATGCATGTCACATGCAACAATGTCATGTCACACCAAAATGCCAATATCTCCGCCATGCAATGCATGATCCCGGGACCTAACTGAGCGGCTGTGAGTCGTACCCACCCACAGTCACCATCCTGAGTGTACTTGGCCCCGCCGCCGTACACCATCCTGAGCGCCCGTGACCCGTACGTCACGACCCACCATCATGCAAATGCACGTGCCATGAATGCAAACAATACAATCGCCTGAGGCCTCTGGCCCATCCTTACCATCCTCCGGCACTCAAATCTATGTTCATTTATTCTTCAAATAATGATTTAATGTTGTTTGAGGTTAAAATTATTATTCTATGGCTTATATGTATTTATTGTGCTTTTCTATTTTTCCCTATTTTTCCTTAATTTATTTCTATTTATTTCCTAATTATCCAAATTAAATAACTTATCATAATTACTGAATTTTAATGGAAATAATTTAATTTCAGCATTTGATAATTTCTGGAATTTATTTATAATTTTCTGATATTTTCTTATTTTTCCTATTATTAACATTTTTAAATTAATTAATCAATAATTATGAGAATTAAAGTAATTCAGAAAATAACCAAAATCATTTTCGAATGGGCTGGCCTTTTCGCCAGCCCTGGTCCGCCTCCACAGCTGGCCCGCAATCGCCAGCCTGCAACCACTCTTTCCCTTTTTTTTTTTTATTTAATCGCTTTATTGGGCTGGCCGACTCCTGGCCCGGTCCGCTGGCCACCCGGCCCGGTCCGCGAAGCCCGCCTTCCCCTTTTTTTTTTTTTTTTTTTTTTAATTCTGGCGAATATGGGCTGGTCCCGAGCAACAGACCGCGGCCCACTAAGGGGCTGGTCTGGTCTGCGCTGACAGGCCGGCCCTAACAGTTTTTTTTTTTTTATTATATGTATAAATCGCGCTGCAGCTACAGCAGGCGCGTGCAGCCCACGCGCTGCCGCTTCCGGCGGCGCGTGCGGCGGTCCGGCGACCTCCGGCGACCGTTTTTCGACCCCGATCTATATTTTCGCCTATTTCCAGTCTATGGGAAACTATTCTAAGGCCAAAACAAAATGAAAAGTCCTTAATCTGCAAGAGTTTTCACCATTTTAATTATCAAAGTTTTCCCTAAAATCAAAACAGACACACGCAAACAACATATACGCATCTCATCACCATCAACGTATTCACAGTCATCAAAACTCATGGTCTTCACAGATCGAACCACATGTTATGGATCTCAACAATTAAAACAACAAAAACACCAAGAAAATACCACTAAAGCATGTTTGAATTTGCACCAAACGGAGGGGGAAAAGGAACCTACCTATCTGCGGACAACTACGCGATTGGAATAAACCCGGTTGCCTTTTCTCTTTCTCTTCTTCTTCTCTCTTCTTTCTTCTCTTCTCCTCCCCTCTTCTCTCTTCCTTGCAGCCGCTGCCCAGTATTTCCCCCTGCGTGCGTTTTTTTTTTTTTTCTTTTCCTTTGCTTAACCGAAACCCCCACCCCTGCTATTAAATCCCCTCATGCGAAATTTGGGGGGAATTAACTGCCCCCCATTATCTTTATCTTTTTTTTTTTTTTTTAAAAAAAAAAAACATTAAACCCTCCACCCACGGCACCTTCTATCCTTTTGCATATTTTATTTTTTTTTATTTTATATTATTTTTTTTCTTTTTATTTACTTATCCACCCACGGTACCTTCTATCTTTTTGTACATATTTTATTTTCTTTATTTTATATATTTTATTTTTTTATTTTAGTTACTTATCCTTTACTTCTACTTTATATTTATATAACAATATTCTCATATATAGTTACGAAATCACTTAACACAACCGATACGCTACGTTAAATTTAATTTCGGAAGGTCGTTACACCCAACAGTCACGGTAGTTTCCAATTAACGCGTAACGGTTAGTTCGAAAATTTCCGGGTGTAACATCCTACCCACCTTACAAGAAGTTTCGTCCTCGAAACTTGATGTACCTTATTCGAGAAAGTATAAGTAGCCCCCACGTATCTGATCTTCTAGCTCCCATGTCGCTTCGTTTTCCTTAGGATTGTTCCATTGCACCTTAACACAGGGCATGATGATTTTTTTTTTTTTTTCCAGTTCTTGATCCTTTCCGTCTATAAGCCGCACATGAGTCTCTTCATATGACGTGTCGTGTCTGATCCTCAATGACGGTGCGCCCAGTACATGATTCGGGTCAGAAATGTACCTCCTTAGCTGAGAAGCATGGAATACATTGTGTAATTAGGCTAGCGTTGGAGGTAACACCCAGTCGGTAAGATTAGCGAACCAATCCTTTTGAGTACCTCCAAGGGCTAATATACCGCGGCCCCAGCCTTTACTTCTATCTTGAGCAACTTTGAGTCTTTCCTGAATCAACTTTATCTTCTCCATGATCTGCTCAATCAGCTCTGTACCGGTGATAGTGCGCTCTCCA
>AP025073.1:8840950-8919996 GCA_036186865.1 Eustoma russellianum | reverse complement strand
CCTTTTGCATATTTTATTTTTTTTTTATTTTATATTATTTTTTTTCTTTTTATTTACTTATCCACCCACGGTACCTTCTATCTTTTTGTACATATTTTATTTTCTTTATTTTATATTATTTTATTTTTTTTATTTTAGTTACTTATCCTTTACTTCTACTTTATATTTATATAACAATATTCTCATATATAGTTACGAAATCACTTAACACAACCGATACGCTACGTTAAATTTAATTTCGGAAGGTCGTTACACCCAACAGTCACGGTAGTTTCCAATTAACGCGTAACGGTTAGTTCGAAAATTTCCGGGTGTAACACTCATGTATTTAGGGAGAGTCATTCTAGATATAATGAACAAGACATAGACATTTTAACACTACAACAATTTTGCCAGAGCTAATAATAACAAAGATATAATGGAGAACATGTATATACAGCATTTCAACAGCAGAGAAGATGAAGATAACCCTCGCAAGGCTAATATCAAGAGAGAGAAAAAGCTGGCCAAGAATTCTGAATAACATACCGACTCTTCTGCTCCCAGGAAACTTTTCTTGTAAAACCTTTAGAGAGTACTACAAAACCATTTACGAAGCTAGATCATTATGAAGGTACATAAAAAAAATAATCAAGTACAAAACAAGTTATGTTAGAAAAGCATCAAAGATGCACAAAGAAAAGGTGCTGGGATTTCCCTTTTTATTTAAATCCCTATTTTACGATCAGGTATACTAACATGTCAAGTGTGAGAATCATGACTGAGCTACAACATAGTAGTTCAACTTAAAAGGAATACAATTTTCTGGGATATAAACTTGCATGATATGAATTGGACGACATGTGGATGTTATGAGAAAAGTAACTTCGTGTAACATGAGTATAAAGTTAGCATCTCTTACTTCTATAGGTACTTTATAATTGCTTTCATCCATACTAGACTAGATAAAAGAAGAACGTAAGAAGCCAATGCACATGCAAAAAATTAAAAAATTTCAAATAATTTTTATTCTGATTACTCAAAAAAGTGAAACATACAACCCCAAAATGCAGAGCAGAATAAAGCAACTTTTGATGCAGCTCTACACCACTTTTATCAGGAAAGATGCACTACTGAATAATACTTTCTTCTTACCTTGAATTGGTAGAGTGATTACACTTCTAGGCTATATGTTCCTCTAAAAAAAATTATTTGAAACGCATGACAACAGCACAATGCAAGAAGTTGCAGCATCCGTATCAAGAAAATTTTGGATAACTTGAATGCGATAAACAGGGAGATAATGTGAAGACCAAGTTCAAACAACTTAGAAAGAAAACTGCTCCTACCTTTGCCACATCAAGACGCTGGCAATCCATGGCTGCAATGGCTACCTCTTCATACAAAGTCCACTCTACAATAGTCAACAAAGTAAATGCACAGGTCAATATACAGTATTAGTTTATCAAAGAATAGAAAGTCGCTAGAAGTCCAATAACCCAACAAAATAAGGACATATGAGCTCCATGAGAGAATTCAAACACCAACAGAGTAAACTACAAGCATTGTGTAAGTAAAGTGCATACCAGCAAATGAGATCTACATGATTTCTGGACAGACATATAAAAACTTAATACTATAAGAAAAAAAAAAAAAAAACTGTTACCTTGTTTTGGTACACCTGCAAGCTTGCACAACAAATGTCCTCCAAGCTTGATTACCAATAGGTAGAAGTAAATATTCAACAGATAACTTCAACAGAAGATATAGCAGAAAAGTTCTTATGGGCAATCAATGGCAAAGTAACCTGCGAAGTTTCCTAACTTTTATAGTTCAATGAATCATTTCATTAACCTACAAAGCTACATGATGTAAAGATGTACCGGACCTTGCAAAGGACCTCTTTCAACAGATAGATCAGCAGAATAATATACAACAACAAAGTTCAAGCCTTATTCTCACCAGGTAGGGGCCAGCTATATGCCTATATCGATAATTTGTCCCAATTCCGCTCTATCGCGTACCGCATCCTCTTCAATATCCAAAGCTCATTTCTTTATTAATAATCTCCCGCCATTACATTTTTGGTCTTCCTGTTCCCTATTAACATTCGTTTCTTCTCAAACATCAGAATGCCTTACTAGCACATCTAAGAGTCATCTCATCAATTGGTTGTGCCATCTCGATGGAATTCTCTTATTTTCTCATAATATAAACCACTCCAACTTTCTGTCTAATGTTTTCATTTCTTATCTTATCTATTTCAGTACGTCCACACATCCATCTCAGCATTCTTCATATTGCTACTCTTATTTCTTGTATGTACTCTTCCTTGTATACCATAGCCTAAAACCTCAATTCTCTTAGATTTTAGCTTCATCCTTATACAGTTTTCTTTTGCAAAGACAAGATATAAACCTTTATTACTGCGCTGACCACCATATTGTCTTACCTGGACGAGTTCCTAGATTCATTATTATAACCAAGAATTTCCTCCCTTAATATCTAAGCATGGATCCAAAAAGCTATTGCTTATTTATCACAAAAACCAAGTCCTTTAAGGAATGCGACGGTGCTCACTCAAATGTCTGCGCACTCGAGCAACATGAGAGGAACCTTGCTCATTTAACACTAGACACAAGCTCCCCATACGCAGTGGTCTTTGCTTACCATACTCGAACTATTCGAGCATTTCCATACGGAGACATCAAATCCATTACAAACTGGTATACATGTTTATGCTGGATGAAGATTCAAAAATGAGACATGCACAACTTCCAATTCACAACGTGTCCATAAAATAGCAAAACAGCGCATCATGAAAAGCAAAGCAGCACTAAAAGAAAATAAATTTAAACCCATAAACGGAATTGTGTCCATTTCAGAGACCCGACAAAATTAATTAATGCCCCCTCACTGATTAAAGCAATAGAACTACCCTCAGATCTCAACGCACCAACCCCCCCCCCCTCCCTACAACCCTGAAGAAAAGAGCCGAAGAATATATTAGAAAAGGGACCAAAAAAGTAATAGTTGCATAATCACAGTGGAACATAAATTGAAAGGGACAAACAGAAATAAAAAAAGGAAAATATTTTACATGACCTCAGATGTACCTTCAGGGCCAAGCGCAGATCTTTTTTTGGAATCATTGAGAATAGATAAACCAAAGTTGAAAACTTTATCGGAGCGCCTTAGCTTGAGCTTTCTGACGAGGCAAAGATACTCCCAAGCTCCACCTCCTCCATTCTCCACTTGGCTCTCCAATCTGTTCACTTGCTCTTCTTCTCTTTTGCTCACCATGCCTCCAGATTCCGATTAATTCAGTGATTTTCAACCCTTTTGATCCTCCCACAATTACTTTATAATAAAAAGTCGTCTGGATGATTATAGTATCTGCAATTATGCTTTCTAAGGTCGCCGTTGCGGTTGTAGGCTAGAAGGCCAGATTGAGATAGTGGCCGACTACGATTAAGTCTTTTTTCTTTTTCTTTTTCTTTTATTTTCCTTCTTTTATTCGTTTTTTCTCTTTTTAGATAAAGTTTTGTTTCTTGGGAACCAGTCCCAAAATATTGTCACAAATAAGTGACTTTTCAATGATAATTATAATACGTTGAGAAATTAATTACAATATTTTAAAGCCTTAACTATAAATATTTTACACTAGTTGACTTTTCAACCATATAAATTAACTATGAATTATAACAATATGTTTAGAAAGAAAGACATCACGTTCTTCTCTAAACATTATTTATTTGAGGAAAATCCCCTATGTTTCCATTGAATTAGATTAGTCCCTCCTATCATTGGTCGATTTGCTCCTAATTTGATGTACTAGTTTTTGTGGTCATTGAAATAGAAAAGGTAAAAAAAATGTTGTATAAAATTATCTTCATGTATGATATTATTAAATTAGACTTCAATTTTCACCATGCAAGTCATGAACAATCTAGCCACCTTGAGTCCATGTGATGAGTTCTAATAGTTTATTTGTTCACAAGGAAGGCTTCATGTGTGTTTTTGTATTCTAATAGTGTATTTTTGTGTAATATATATTTTGTATACATACATACCTATATACATATAAATATATATGTATATACAAGAGAAATACATATGAAAATATATACACGCACGCACTCGGCCATATAGGCTATTCCATAATAAAAATGAGTTTATTATATGTTATGTATACACATATGTACAAGGTATAAAAATATGTATAGGTAGGTATACATATACATACACACGGCCTTAAGGCCTATTTTTAGGGTTTTCATGATTTATTTGTATTATAAGTACAAAAATGTATAATGATAGAAAATATTATTAAGTTGGAATATATACACACACACGCGCGCGACCTAAGGGGGCTTTCTTAGGGTTTTTAATGATTTATTATGTGATATGAATATGTATATGTACAATGTATGAAAAGATATTTATGTTGCTATACATATATAGGTACACGGCTATATACCCTATTTTTAGTAAAAACGACTTTATTTCATGTTATGGATATATATATATATATATATATACACACACACGCACACACACGTGTGTGTGTGTGTGATGTGTATTATCTACTTTTATGAGTAAGATACATCACAGCTTTAGTGATTTTTGCCCGATTGCTTTATCTACTTTTATGAGTAAGATACAAACGCGTATTCTGGCCAGTTGTCTGAATACTATTCTCCTCAGGAGCATATCTCCGGAACAAGCAGGCTTTCAAAAAGGCAGCGGTATAACTGCGCAGGTGTTGCTTGTTAATGAATTGATACACTGGTTTGATACAGGCACGAGACCAAATAATGCAATTATCAAGCTGGATATGGCGAAAGCGTTTGATCATGTTAGTTGGCAATTCCTTAAGGCAATTCTGCATAGATTCGGATTCTCTGCCTATTTCATCACCCTCGTGCTCGACCACTTGGATGGTATGCATGCATCTATTTTGATTAATAATGTCCCTCATGGCTTCTTTCGTCCCACCTGTGGGGTTAAGCAGGGAGACCCCTTATCGCCTCCTCTTTATCTTGGCTGCTGAGGGCTTTAGTAGGGGCCTTAAAAGGTTAGTGGAACAGTCGTATATTATGATATTTTCTTTGGGCCGCATGCCAATGGTTATTTCTCACTTATCATACGCTGATGATTTGTTGATTTTCTTAGCTGCCAACCACAGAAATTCACGGTTTAAGCATTTTCTTTCTTTATATGTAAGTGTTTCGGGTCAGGCAGTCAATTGACATAAAAGTACTGTGGTCTTTTCTGATCGGGTGATTGGACCAAACCGACGTTGCTTTATGTGTTTACTTGGGATGCGGCAGTCTACACTACCAATGAAATATTTGGGTTCCTATTTGCATAAAGAAATTACGAGAGTTCATCATTGTCAGGATTTATTACAGCACATAGATTCTCGTTTGGAAGGATGGACGACCAAACTCTTGGGCACTGTGTAGCGCCCAGCCCGATACCGTTATCGGAACCAGTGCACCCGCCGTAGCCTACTATGAGAACTACGAAGCGTCAAGCAGATCAAGCATACATCCTTCATAATGTAAGTTAAAACCAGCGGAAACGTCATAAAATCTAAACCTTCGTTGTCAATATTACAACCAGAAAACTGCAGCGGAAGTAAAACTGTTTGTTCATCTAGCCGACATAAGTTTTAGAACAACATAATAACAATGAGTTCCAAACTCAAACAAAATAGTCCAGCATCTATCTATTCCCTTGTCCATCATCCCATTGAGCCCACTCGCCGTCGTCTTCGATAAATATCAACTCATAATCAGGCTCACCTGAAAAGGAGACAGAATGATTGTTCTTAGCGAAAACTTCGCCAGCAAGTAACCCGTCTATACACCCTACGGAATCACACACGTCGAGTCACCAGTGTATAAAACATTGCCCAAAAATAAGGTGCTCGGGTTAACAAATAGCATCTTAATAAGAATTACTCAAAACAGATAAAGCACATATGTGAACACAGTTACGAGAACCAACATGTATTAAAACAACGAATCACATAAGCAAGTCATAGACTAACCACGTTTCTTGCATGTCAAGTCTTATGCTTCGTGTATCATGATGCATGTACTTCTTTAAAATCACACACAACACCCATGCATATGTCTTCTTTCATAAACATGTCATGCATGTCATTTCACAAACATTTCATCACTTTACATATCATATTCTTCGCGTAGCAGAACTTTATACCCTGTGGGTGATCAGTCCACAACCATCATAACTTTATACCCCGTGCTGAAAGGTCCACGGCCCCATTACATATGTCATATATCCGTGCTGAAAGGTCCACGGCCCCATTACATATATCATATATCCGTGCTGATAGGTCCACGGCCCCATAAAATACTTCATTTTCCGTGCTGATAGGTCCACGGCCCCATAACATACTTTATACCCTGCTGTTGATTCACAGATCACGCTCTTTATACCCTGCTTTCGCAGACGTGACTTTTATACCCTGTGATCAACCAGCAGCCATTTTGTCTTTCGCAAACTTTACCTTTCTTGTTCTTTTGCAAAACATATCTCAAATCAAATGCAAGTGCCCATGTCATGATGCAGGATGCACAGATAGCTTCATATCAACATGTAGCACACACACACATACATCTTGTCTATCAAGGATATGGTCTTGCACCTCAAACACTCCCTAAACGTGTTTTACCAAGTCCATTTGTCTCACTTATTCACTAGAATTCAATCTTATGCTTACTTAATCAAACTTACCATCTACACCTCAAATATACCTCAAATACCCTTGCATTTTATGTTCAAAAGAAGTGTATAAAGTTACTGCACTTACATAGGGCGCTTAAAGGGTCAAAAAGACTTCCAGTACAGTTGGAACGCTACATGAAGCGCCTATAGTGACTTCAAGCGCCTATACTAGGTGTTCGAAGTGTTCGGGGATGTTCCGTAGACATTGAACGCCTACATGAAGCGCCTAATGTGACATGAAGCGCTTCAAGTAGGTGTTCGAAGTGTTCGGACGGTTCTAAACTGCAGTTTTTCTGTACGGGAAAGTTCCAGGGCACATGGAACGCTACATTAGGCGCCTAATGTGACTTGAAGCGCCTCATGTAGGCGTTCGAAGTGTTCTGACGATGCCAAACTGCAGTTTTTCTGCAGTAACTTCCACCCAACTCCTTTCTTCTTCAACCCTTCCAGGTTCAACACTTAAAGATCCATCTTAACAACTAGATTCATCATACTTAACATACATCTAATCATGAATTGATGCTTAGTGAATGTCTAACAAGATCCACTCTAAATCTTCAATCATTCACCACCTTCAAGAGTTATCATCAACAATACCCAACCAACAAAACTACAACAATGTCATCACTCATCCCTCAATTTCCTGCACTTACTCTCAACATCTAAGTGTATACAATCAACACAAGAGTAGAGCAAGACAAGAAACACATCAACATATATACTCTCATGGGCATGGTTGACTAACAACAATTACTGCACAACTATTTTAGAAATATGGCCCAAAGAACAAGACTTTACACAATTAGCAACAAGACTTACATATAACAAAGCATGTATGATCGACAAGACAAGAACACTAATGTGTGATTCATGTTTTCTCTTTGTAAGAACATAGGGCCTAAAGTATAAAATTTGCGTAAAGCGTATAGAAAGATTACTTGCCTTTGTTTCTAGTTAAGCTTACGGATTTACTGCAGAACTTTGATGAGAATTGAACCTAGAATGGCCTTTTCCTTCCTTCTCTTTCCTTTCTTCTTCTTCTTCCTCTCCTTTTCTCTTCTCTCTCTTTTTCTCAGAATTTTTCCTTCTTCTTTTGTGGTATAACCGTCCAATATGGCTGAGATGGGGAGGTTATACCAACTTTTGTAACTCCCTCAACTTCTAGTAGGGGCCTTTCAAGTAATTTCTATGAATTACCTTTAACTCTATTTTGAACCCTTCTTTCTTATTCTTCTATGTTTTAGGTGACTAAGTTTTATAATCTTACATAATTAATTAAATTGCATTCAAGGTTAACCTCTAAGTATTGAAAGTTGCGCTTAAAAGACACGGGGTGTAACATTCCACCCCACTTACAAAAAGTTTCGTCCTCGAAACTTACGTACCTTAGTCAAAGAGCTGAGGATACTTCTCCCGCATTTGTTCTTCGAGCTCCCAAGTGGCTTCACGTTCCGTGTGATTGCTCCATTGAACCTTTACATACGGGATCACTCGCTTCCTCAACACTTGATCCTTCCGGTCCACAATTTTCACGGGTACTTCCTCATATGTAACATCGTCCTTGAGTTCCAAAGGTTGAGCTTCAAGTACATGACTTGGATCCGCCACGTACTTTCTTAATTGTGACACGTGGAATACATTGTGAACTTGTGCCAACACCGGGGGTAATGCCAACCTATATGCCAAGGCTCCTACCTTCTCAAGTATTTCATAGGGACCAATGAAACGAGGGCTTAGCTTGCCTTTTACTCCAAACCTCATGACGCCCTTCGTAGGTGATACCTTCAAATAAACTTTATCACCCACATCAAAATCCAATGGTCGTCGTTTGGAATCTGCCCAACTCTTGCTACGGTCCTGAGCCGTCTTGAGTCTTTCCCGAATGACCTTTACCTTCTCTAGCGTTTTCTCTAATAGCTCAGGTCCCGTGATGGTCCTCACGCCCACTTCGTCCCAATAAACCGGGGACCTACATTTCCTTCCATACAAAGCCTCAAAAGGAGCCATATCAATTGCGCTGTGGTAACTATTGTTATAAGAAAACTCCATCAGCTTTACCATTCCATCCCAACTCCCTTTGAAATCCAGCACGCAAGCTCTTAGCATATCTTCCAAGGTTTGAATTGTCCGCTCGGACTGTCCATCAGTTTGGGGATGATATGCCGTACTCAACCTTAATTCTGTACCCATGGCTTCTTGAAATGCTGTCCAAAACTTAGATGTGAACCGTGAGTCTCGGTCGGATACTATACTTACCGGAACACCATGTAAGCTCACAATGTTCTCCATATACACATTCACTAGTTTGTCGAGAGGTGTTTCACTTGAAACGGGTAAGAAATGGGCAGACTTTGTTAAACGGTCCACGATAACCCAAATCATGTCACATCCACTTCTTGTCTTTGGTAATCCGGCTACAAAATCCATTGTGATATGTTCCCATTTCCATTCCGGAATTTCCAACGGCATCAACAATCCACCGGGCCGCTGGTGTTCCGCTTTGACTTGTTGACACACTAAACACCTCTCTATGAATTCCGCAATATGTCTTTTCATCCCGGACCACCAATAGTATCGCTTGAGATCTCTATACATCTTGGTGCTACCGGGGTGTATCGATAACCTTGAATTATGAGCTTCTTGCAAAACTTCTTTCCTAAGTTCGTCAACATCCGGCACGCATAATCTTTCCCTAAACCATAAGCTCCCATCATCCTTAGTCCGAAATCCTTCAACTGGACTATGTTTCACCCTTTCCATTATCTCACTTAAAGCCTTATCTCTCTTCTGTGCCTCCTTTATCCGATCGATCAAACTCGGGGTGATAGTCAAGGCTGTCAAAACATTCACCGTGGATTCAATCAAATCTAAACCAAACTCCTCCATCTCTCTTTCCAGTGGTGATTGTCGTGCATGGCTGGACTTCCTACTTAAGGCGTCGGCTACCTTGTTAGCCTTTCCCGGGTGATAATGAATAGTTAGGTCGTAGTCCTTTAGCAACTCCAACCACCTCCGCTGCCTCATATTCAATTCCTTCTGTGAGAACAAATACTTTAGACTCTTATGATCCGTGAATACCGCGCACTTCTCTCCATACAAATAATGCCGCCAAATCTTCAAGGCGAACACAACCGCGGCAAGTTCAAGATCATGTGTGGGATAGTTTTGTTCATAAGGCTTTAGCTGTCTTGAGGCATACGCGATGACTCGTTCGTTTTGCATTAAAACACAACCTACAAACAAGATGTTAGTCTAAACTTTAGGGATATATATAAGATCATAACCTTATACTATAATTTACGTACCTAACCCGTTCTTTGACGCATCACTATAAATCACAAATCCATCCGTTCCAGAGGGTTGAGCCAATACTGGGGCTGTCGTTAATCTCTTCTTGAGCTCCGTGAAACTTTGCTCGCATTCAGCCGTCCACTCAAACTTGGACTTCTTTTGAGTAAGGCGACTGAGAGGTACGGCAATCCTCGAGAATCCCTCAACGAATTTTCTGTAATAACCCGCTAGACCCAAGAAACTTCGCACTTCGGTGACATTGGTAGGTCTAGGCCATTCAGTTATAGCTTCCACCTTCTTCGGGTCAACAGCAATCCCCTCTTCTGATATCACATGACCCAGGAAAGCTACACTTCTTAACCAGAACTCACACTTGCTAAACTTTGCATAAAGTTGTTTATGCCTCAAAATGCCTAGTACGGTTCTCAAATGCTCAGTGTGAGTTTGCTCGTCAGGAGAATACACAAGGATATCATCTATGAATACCACTACAAACTTATCCAACTGTTCTCGAAAGACGGTATTCATAAGATCCATAAAAGCCGCAGGGGCATTTGTCAATCCAAATGGCATCACTAAAAATTCATAGTGACCATACCTTGTGCGGAAAGCTGTCTTTGCGATGTCCTCGGCCTTCACTCGTAATTGATGATATCCTGATCGGAGGTCAATCTTAGAGAAGATTTTAGCGCCCTTGAGTTGGTCAAACAAGTCCTCAATTCGTGGAAGGGGATACTTATTCTTGATGGTAACTTTATTCAACTCTCTATAATCGATACACAGCCTCATGCTACCATCTTTCTTCTTTACAAACAACACAGGTGCTCCCCAAGGCGACACACTAGGTCGGATAAACTTCTTGTCCAATAAATCTTGCAATTGTTCCTTCAACTCTCTCAATTCCGCCGGAGCCATTCTATAAGGAGCTTTAGAAATAGGTTCAGTACCGGGGATCAAGTTAATCTCAAACTCAACTTCTCTCGGAGGTGGCACTCCTGGTAAATCTTCCGGAAACACGTCAGGAAATTCATTGACCACTCGAATTTTCTCCATAGACGACACCTCCTGAGTAACATCCATGGCATACACTAAGAATCCCTCAGCACCCTTCCTCAATGCTTTGCGTGCTTGTGCGACAGACACATATACCTTCTTGGGGACTTTCTTTCGTTCTGCATCTCCCTGAAATATTACCTCCTCCATCTTATCATTCTTGATTGTCACTTGCTTCAACCGACAATCAATATTGGCGTGATTCTTAGCCAACCAGTCCATTCCTAATATAACATTGAAGTCATACATCTGGATAGGGATCAGTGTGGCAGAGAATGCTTGTCCTTCAAACTCCAATTCGCAATCTCGATACTGCTGGTATGAAACCATAATCTGATCTCCGGCCGCTTGTACGCGATACGGAGTCTCTAACCATTCAGGCAAACTACCCAAGTGCTTAGTGAATCTCTTCGCTACAAAGGAATGGCTTGCGCCGCTATCGAAAAGTACATTGGCAGGCATCTTATTTACTAAAACCGCACCTAAAGCCACATAAAGTTTTGCACACAAAAGTTACGCACATAGACACTTAACTCAATCTGAATTCAAACTTAGTTTAGAGGATACCTGCTACTACATCGGTAGCCTCCTGCACATCTGTGTCCGTCATTAGATGTACACGGGCATTTGCTCGAGGCTTCACTCTCGGCTGCTGAGCCGCCTCTCCAGGGTTATTCTTCTTCATCTCCGGACAGTCCCTAATCATGTGACCCACTTGACCGCATCGGAAACATGCTCCAGCCACGTTCCTACACTCTCCAACGTGATTCCTATTGCAATGTGGACAAACTCCTACCGCCTGCTGAGCTACTTGATTCTGGGGTGGCAGTCTCTGAAAATTCCCAACTGGGCCTCTCTTCGGAATCTTGACCCAACGTCCGGGTCTTCCACCAACTCTCACATCCTCCCTTGGCCTCTTGCCTCTATCAGCCCCTCCTATGCTAGCTGCTCTTGCCGCCACTCGGCGAAAATCACTCTCAACACGGTAACACGCATCTAGCATATCCTCATAAGTTTTCATCCCCGCATTCACTATCGCCGATTGTATCCTCGAATCCAAACCCCTCTCAAACTTTGTCATCTTAAGACGATTATCAGACATAATCGCAGGGGCAAACTTACCTAAGGCATGAAAACGATCTGCATACTCCGACACTGTCATCCTTCCTTGCTCCAGTCTGTCAAACGCCCTTATCTTGTCCAAGATCGCCGTCTCCGGTACATAGTATTTCAGGAAAACATCACAAAACTGTGTCCATGAGATTGGTGGGGTCATTCTCAACACCATTCCCTCCCACCATTCGCCAGCCTTGCCACTTAAAAGGGGTGTGGCCACCTCAACTTTTATCTCATTCGGAACTTGCACCAGCCGGAAACATTTCTCAACCTCAGCCAACCAATGCTGAGCCTCTTCAGGATCCGTACATCCACCGAACTCCGGCACCCTCATCTTCCTCATCTCTCCATAAAAGAACCTGATGTTATGCTGCGGCGGTGGTGGAGGCGGAGGCTGATGCTGCTGCACATACCCTTGTGCAATGACCGTCAGCGCATCGGTGAGTACTTGGGGTAAAACCACTTGTGGTGGCTGGTTCTCCTGTCCATTGCCAGAGTTGCCTGTGTTATCTCTTCTTGGAGGCATATTTCGCTGAAAGGTTAACATTTCATTAGTATTCAGTAACTACAAAGATTACTGAAAGCTCGAACGCGTGCTACTCGGTAAGGTGTGTAGTACAACTATTAATACAAAGTTAGATAATAAGACGCGCTCGCACACACCCAACCCATATCATACTTAACCACTAAGAGATTAGTACTTATAACTAAGGATCAACCTTAAGGGGGAATCATAGCTTAAGTGTCTAAAAATCATGAACCTAAGTTTCCGAGATAGATCTAAAGCCTAGGCTCTGATACCACCTGTAGCGCCCAGCCCGATACCGTTATCGGAACTAGTGCACCCGCCGTAGCCTACTATGAGAACTACGAAGCGTCAAGCAGATCAAGCATACATCCTTCATAATGTAAGTTAAAACCAGCGGAAACGTCATAAAATCTAAACCTTCGTTGTCAATATTACAACCAGAAAACTGCAGCGGAAGTAAAACTGTTTGTTCATCTAGCCGACATAAGTTTTAGAACTACATAATAACAATGAGTTCCAAACTCAAACAAAATAGTCCAGCATCTATCTATTCCCTTGTCCATCATCCCATTGAGCCCACTCGCCGTCGTCTTCGATAAATATCAACTCATAATCAGGCTCACCTGAAAAGGAGACAGAATGATTGTTCTTAGCGAAAACTTCGCCAGCAAGTAACCCGTCTATACACCCTACGGAATCACACACGTCGAGTCACCAGTGTATAAAACATTGCCCAAAAATAAGGTGCTCGGGTTAACAAATAGCATCTTAATAAGAATTACTCAAAACAGATAAAACACATATGTGAACACAGTTACGAGAACCAACATGTATTAAAACAACGAATCACATAAGCAAGTCATAGACTAACCACGTTTCTTGCATGTCAAGTCTTATGCTTCGTGTATCATGATGCATGTACTTCTTTAAAATCACACACAACACCCATGCATATGCCTTCTTTCATAAACATGTCATGCATGTCATTTCACAAACATTTCATCACTTTACATATCATATTCTTCGCGTAGCAGAACTTTATACCCTGTGGGTGATCAGTCCACAGCCATCATAACTTTATACCCCGTGCTGAAAGGTCCACGGCCCCATTACATATGTCATATATCCGTGCTGAAAGGTCCACGGCCCCATTACATATATCATATATCCGTGCTGATAGGTCCACGGCCCCATAAAATACTTCATTTTCCGTGCTGATAGGTCCACGGCCCCATAACATACTTTATACCCTGCTGTTGATTCACAGATCACGCTCTTTATACCCTGCTTTCGCAGACGTGACTTTTATACCCTGTGATCAACCAGCAGCCATTTTGTCTTTCGCAAACTTTACCTTTCTTGTTCTTTTGCAAAACATATCTCAAATCAAATGCAAGTGCCCATGTCATGATGCAGGATGCACAGATAGCTTCATATCAACATGTAGCACACACACACATACATCTTGTCTATCAAGGATATGGTCTTGCACCTCAAACACTCCCTAAACGTGTTTTACCAAGTCCATTTGTCTCACTTATTCACTAGAATTCAATCTTATGCTTACTTAATCAAACTTACCATCTACACCTCAAATATACCTCAAATACCCTTGCATTTTATGTTCAAAAGAAGTGTATAAAGTTACTGCACTTACATAGGGCGCTTAAAGGGTCAAAAAGACTTCCAGTACAGTTGGAACGCTACATGAAGCGCCTATAGTGACTTCAAGCGCCTATACTAGGTGTTCGAAGTGTTCGGGGATGTTCCGTAGACATTGAACGCCTACATGAAGCGCTTCAAGTAGGTGTTCGAAGTGTTCGGACGGTTCTAAACTGCAGTTTTTCTGTACGGGAAAGTTCCAGGGCACATGGAACGCTACATTAGGCGCCTAATGTGACTTGAAGCGCCTCATGTAGGCGTTCGAAGTGTTCTGACGATACCAAACTGCAGTTTTTCTGCAGTAACTTCCACCCAACTCCTTTCTTCTTCAACCCTTCCAGGTTCAACACTTAAAGATCCATCTTAACAACTAGATTCATCATACTTAACATACATCTAATCATGAATTGATGCTTAGTGAATGTCTAACAAGATCCACTCTAAATCTTCAATCATTCACCACCTTCAAGAGTTATCATCAACAATACCCAACCAACAAAACTACAACAATGTCATCACTCATCCCTCAATTTCCTGCACTTACTCTCAACATCTAAGTGTATACAATCAACACAAGAGTAGAGCAAGACAAGAAACACATCAACATATATACTCTCATGGGCATGGTTGACTAACAACAATTACTGCACAACTATTTTAGAAATATGGCCCAAAGAACAAGACTTTACACAATTAGCAACAAGACTTACATATAACAAAGCATGTATGATCGACAAGACAAGAACACTAATGTGTGATTCATGTTTTCTCTTTGTAAGAACATAGGGCCTAAAGTATAAAATTTGCGTAAAGCGTATAGAAAGATTACTTGCCTTTGTTTCTAGTTAAGCTTACGGATTTACTGCAGAACTTTGATGAGAATTGAACCTAGAATGGCCTTTTCCTTCCTTCTCTTTCCTTTCTTCTTCTTCTTCCTCTCCTTTTCTCTTCTCTCTCTTTTTCTCAGAATTTTTCCTTCTTCTTTTGTGGTATAACCGTCCAATATGGCTGAGATGGGGAGGTTATACCAACTTTTGTAACTCCCTCAACTTCTAGTAGGGGCCTTTCAAGTAATTTCTATGAATTACCTTTAACTCTATTTTGAACCCTTCTTTCTTATTCTTCTATGTTTTAGGTGACTAAGTTTTATAATCTTACATAATTAATTAAATTGCATTCAAGGTTAACCTCTAAGTATTGAAAGTTGCGCTTAAAAGACACGGGGTGTAACACACTGCTGGCAGGATAGTGCTCATACGGTCAATGTTATCCTCTATTCCGAATCATGTTATGGCTGCTACAAAGTTACCACGTAGTATCATTAGGGCACTCAAACAACGCTTTGCACGATTTTTATGGGGGCCAGATAGACGACATTGGATCTCATGGCGCCGTATATGCTATCCGCGGTCTGAGGGGGGATTGGCAATTTGAGGGCTAAGTACGATTCAAGATGCATATTCTTGCAAATTGTGGTGGTTATATCATACAAGCAACACATTATGGGGACAATATATGCGACTACGATATGGACTAGGAGCGGATTTTACACCTCGCTTATATGCCTCTCCAAGCTAGCACCGCATATGTTCGATTAATTCAGTTTGCTCCACATTGGTTCAATGGGTTGATGATTCGCCAATATGGTTATCTCCTACTGGACAGTTTAAGCTCCGGAATGCATATGATTGTGTTCATCCTTTTGCCCCCACTCTTCTGTCTTACTCAATCATTTGGATGAAGTCACATCAACCTGCTATTCAGTTTTTCTTTGGAAACTTTTTCATGGTTCGCTACCGTTACCATATTTTGTTGTCCGTTTTATACAGATTATGCCTATCATATGCCCATTCTGCTGGTAGCGTCAGCCTCAACCAGACACTTATTTTTTCTTTGTTCGGAGATTCGGGTGGTTAGGACGTATTTTGATGGTCTATTGGAGATTGATACGTCACATACAGGAAGCTGGCAGTCTTATTTCTTAGCCGTTTGGATTGGGTCTCCATAGAATTTTCTAGGTGAAATGCAAAGGATCTATCTTGGCATCTTGTTTTGGAATATTTGGAAAACAGTCTATGGTATTTGATGAAGCATCCTGGTCTCAACGTGCATTACTTCGTGCTATTCGACGGGATATCTTTCTTTTGGCAAAATCAAGGAACGGGTCTAAGCTTGAGACATCCATCCCTAGACTTATTCAGCTAGGCCTCTCTCCACCACTACGTTCTAGTCGGCTTTGGATTATACGCTGGAATCCACCGCCATCAGGACGCTTGAAAATTAATACGGATGCTGCGGTTGGCAGATTGACAGTAGGCGGTGGTGCTATTGTTCGCAACTCTAACGGTGAACTAGTACATACGTTCGCATTTCCCCTACGACATGATTATCCTCTTCGGGTGGAGGCTCAAGCTGTGTTCATGCTCTTCTCTATTATATGCCGACGTTCGGGCCCTTAGTTGTTAAACCGATTGCCAGGAGTTGGTTTCAACAATCGAGTTTGCTGCTACCCCTCTAGCTCCTGACTAGCTTCGTCTCAGGGACCTTATCCAAGCTTTCCACATTTCGTAATCTATGCCCCTCGAGAAATTAACCAATCTGTGCATTATTTAGCTCATAAGGCTATGGTTACTTCTATGGCTACGTACTATTCCACGCTATCATCCCTACCCTCGCATATTCATGGCATTGTTGTGATGGACTCAACCTTCCCATCGTTTTAGGATTCTTCAGATACTCCTTCACATGGCGATTCATAAAGCTAGTTTCTTTCATCCTACCGGTCGGTTTGAGGGCAGTAAGGTTGTTGGCCGATTTATTCTTCTGTTGATAGATTACATCATATTTTCGGTTTACATTGTATGTCGTCTTTGGTCTAATCACATAAATATGTACGTTTTTTCCTTTGCCAAGGTTTTATCCACAAGGATGGTTTTCTTTGGCAAGGTTTTAATGCGGCATATCATACGTTGTTGGCCAATGACAACCATTCACCACCTTTACTATCTTTATTCATATGATGATATACATTGCATTATGTAATATGGTATTCCTCTGCCATAAGTGAGGCTCAATAATGCATACAATTTTTAATCCAAAAAATATATATATATATGAGATGTGTAAAACAATATATTATGTTGGCATATACACACATGGCCTCAAGGGCCTTTTCATGATAAAAATGATTTATTTGGTGATATAAATACATATATGTATAAAGTATAAAATGTATATAGGTGGATATACATTATTAATTATACACGGCCAAAGGTGGCTTTTAGGGTTTAAATAGGTCATTTATATATTATGAGTACATATATGTATAATGTATGAAAATATAACTATAATGGTATACAAATATATATACACGGCCAAAACCCTTATTTTTGACATAAATGACTTTATTCACTTTAATATATAAACTATGAACCATTATATGTATATTGCATAGAAATATGTTTATGTATGTTCATATATATATATACATATATATATATATATATATAGATATATATATATATATATATATATATATATATATATATATATATATATATATATGTACACGGCCCTTAGGCCATTTATTGACCTAAATGACTTATTTCATAAGTATACCCACTTATGGGTATAATATGTAATAATGTGTAAAGAATGATATAAGTTATATATTTTAGAGGATATGCTAGAGAAAGTAGAAATTAAAGTTTATAAATATTTAAGTATTGAAATATGATATGTATATGAAAAATACAAATTGATAAGTGGTGTTGGGTGAAAATTATGAAAAGTAGGCTGTTTTGGGGATATGGCCGAATGGTCACCACTTTAGGGGTAAAATTGGTATTTTCTTAAGTTATAACATGTAGAAGGTAATTAAGTAAACGGTGTTTGATGATAAGTCGTAGAATGACCAAAATACCCTCATTGGCCAAATTTCATATTGCATGAAACAAAAGTTTAAAAAGTTATTTTATCGCATCATGTGTTTTAAAAGATCATAAGCGTAATGAATAATAAACACGAGACGATTGATTCCAACGACACACGTTATGTTATGTTATGTTCATGGTCATTATCATGATTATGTTATGTTATGTTATGGTGTGCCAGCCTGACATCGGGATCGGAGTGGTAGGTGTCAGGAGCATATGTCTATGTTATGACAAAGTGTAACACTGGGTCCGGGATACGGGATCTCCGTCATAACGCGTCCCGTTAGCACATGTACTTATGTTTATGTTGTACATGTACTATATAGGAAATTATTTTCTATGTCATGCGTTATTATTTTTATGTAAGTACTATAGACATCTATGAAAATATTATGTTTTCATGCTTATGAAAATGCCATGTTATGCATGTTTATGAAAAGTCATGTTACAGTTTTATGAAAAAATCATGTTTATGCATCATGTCATGATCATGTTACCTTAGGGTTATGATTAGAAATCCCTTAAGTTTATGATGTCGTTATGTGGATTAAAGTAGGGTTTATACATGAAATGGTAGTTGTTATAAGCCTATGACATTAGTTTAGTCTATGGACATGTATGCAATGTTATGGACTAAGATAGAAGACTGATGATGTTTATGTATGACGTTAAATCTTTATGTGTTACATATTGTTTATTACATTTATGTTATTCCCTTTTATTTTTTAAATGGAGACGTGCCTTATTATGTTCGTTATGTTTATCATTACTTTATTACCCCGTCTTCCATGCATGATCTACATGACGTATCTAGTAGGGCTACTTGCTGAGCGATTATTTTATCGCTCATACTTGCCTTTAATGATTGCAGAGGAAAGGGTTCCTGATATTGGATACGTAGATGACGAGCCCCACATAGACTATCCTTGAAAGAGACGTACACCAGGACTTAGTTTTTTGAGACCGATGCTTATTTTGTACTTGTATCATTTGGGGATACTGGATATTTTAGATTTGTATTATGTATGACGATTGTATGTCATTTCATGTCGTATGTTTATCTTTATGTCGCTTTCACTATTTTGATTCATGTTTCATGATGACATGCACATGTATGTATCAACGCCTTGTACTTCTCATAGTAGAGTACGGCGGGTGTACTAGGCCGAAACCCTAGTTTCGGGCAGGACGCTGCAGGTGATATTAGAGCCAAGGCTGTAGAGAAAAGGAGGTTTGAGTGATTTCAAAATGCATGATTTAAATAACGTGTTACAAAGAAATGCATGACATATTTTATGACATGACACGTTGTTGCATAAAACTTGCCTTATATAGTTCATATATAATGTTGTCGTACTAACGAGCCATGAAGCTTTAAAGCTTACATCAAATGGCAAGCATTTGTTGTGTTTGAACTATTTTCAGGTGCCATCATTAATGAACTAAACTAGTTCATTAAGTGAAGTACTTAGTTAATTAAACTAAGTAGTTCATTAAAGGAAGCTATATTTGGAAAGGGCACAAAGGCAACAAGTTGAAGAAAGGAAAGTTTCTCCACCCCCCTCACACGCCATTTACCATATATATATATATATATATATATATATATATATATTCAGATTTTTTAAAAAAAAGGCACATACACATATATTCCAACGTACTACCGACACGTTATATATTTTACGTACGTACGTTAACGTCACACCACTAAACTTAACTCATATTTATGAGTATATTCAGGTCTTATATCATATGATATAAGTCATGGTGATGACAAATTTATTACGACACGTTTTAAAGGGTTCTAAACCGAAAATTGTCGTATCAGACGAATACTGAAACTTCGCCAACATGTCACGTACTTGCCATAAATAGATGGCCAGCCCCTACACTTCAAAAATGGCCACAAATTTCGTGGCTTACATGGTATGTGCAGCCATAAAATCATTCCATGTTGGCATACACAAATCACCCTCAATTAAGGCCAAATTGTGGAAATTCCAAAATTCAATTTTGACACATGTTTTGGGCGCCACTTTAAGATCAGACTATAAGCTGAATATTAAAGTTTAATTTATGCATATTATGTGTAACATAATATATATAACATGTGCAAAAAGTTGGAATTTAATTAGAGTAAAATCGGGTAATCGATAAACGTCGAAAATTCGGTTCTCTACGTACACGACACATGGAACATTTTTGGCATGTCATATAACATGTATCTAGACACTTTTTACATACTTCATACATTCTAAAGTGTTCTAGAAAAATTAATTAAGGGCTGATTGGAATATGCCATATGTGTATAATTAAATGTGCACTATTTTACAAAATTTGCAAAAATAAAATTCAGCACATGTATATTCACACCACACACCTAAACCAGCCATATTGGAGCATATGTGGAGCTTTTTTGGCATCTTGATTGGCCAGGAATGAAGCATGCAATGTTGATGACTTAAAGAAAGGAACTACAAAAGGTAACATTTCAAACTTATGTCACATTTGTAACACATGCTGAAAATTTCAGCATGTGTGTAAAGAGCTGGCCGATTTTCTATCTTAATGAGGCATATTTATCATCTTGAATTAGGTGGATTAATTGGGAGATAGTATGGAAGTATTTTGAATATTTTATGGAATTAAAATGGTGATATCTTTGAATATCACACATGCTGAAAATTTCAGCATGCGTGGGAATGTATATGGCCAATTTCTAGGCCTTATTGGTGACTAATTTTTATTCCAAAAATGATAAGAATGTCTTGTACTAAATGGTGATTGATTTCTTGAATTAAATCAAAGTAAACTTGGCAATATTTTGAATGAAATGCAAATGTTACACATGCTGAAATTTTCAGCATGTGCAAGAGATGTTAATGGCCGATTTTTTTCATTCAAATTGGAGTTATTTGCCTAGCTAATTTTGTGGGATGATCTTGTAACTTATGGTAATAAGTTTATGGCTAATTGGCACATGCTTTTTGAGGTTTAATTTTAGATTTATCTAGTCATCAAGTGATGACAACATTCATCCAATCAATGATTGCCAAGTAAGCAAGAGCTTAATGATCATCCAATGAGGAGATGTCAAGTAAGCAAAGACATGTCACAATGATGCAATACACTCTTCCAAGGACTTAGAAGATAATTTTCAAGAGGAAGAAAATGGCTAAGGGGGGCGGCCACCTGGAGATAAAAAGGAAAGAAGAGAGCAAACAAAAGACAAGAACAAGTCTTGCAATTTGAATCATCAAAAACGCTTCTAGCCTCTTCTCTCTGCACTTCTTTCTTTCTTCTCTCTAAAATCCTATTGTACTCATATTCATATACTTGAATAGGCTTCATATATACCACCACATATTCTTTTCATTGTTGTAAAAGATTGATCAAGGTGTGATCAATCTTGCACTTGCAAGGTGGTGGTGTTCGTGATCATTGTATTTTCATACAAGGTTTGTAAAGGGTTGGAGTTGGTGTGTAACTCCATCAACCCTGTGGTAAGGTGTTCTTTGTGTTGTGTGATTAGTGCTAACCGAGAAAGGTGTCCTCGAAGACTGGAGTAGGTTGTTTTTAACCGAACCAGTATAAAATTCCTGGTGTTATTTACTTTCAGCACTTACTTTCAGTTTCAGCACTGTTTGTCATTTTTGATCACATTGATAAAAATAGCAAACGAATTTCAAAAATCACGAAACTTTCAGAGTTATAGCCAGCACGTTTTAAGGTTCTTTTGGCGCAAGTTTCAACCCTTTTGGACAAGTATAAGTCATCCAAACGCCCAAAGTTCTGAGACTAGTGCAGTCTGATTTTCAGGCTTGCAAAGGTTGAGACTTTGATCGTATTTGACTAACTTTCCAAAAGAATTTTTCAAAAATGTTTCAATCCATTTAAATAAAACTTATAAGGGGTTATTTATTAAATTTTCAGAGCATTTGGAGTTAAGGACAAATAGGAATAAAATTTTCAAATCAGACTACCGTTTCTGGAAAATTTGCGCAATCTGACCACCAACAATTTTTCAAGGGGTTAGAGGTTGAGTTATAATCTGAAATTTTTAGGAGATACTCAGAAATCTGAGGCTAAGTTCTCTCAAAATTGCAGAATTTTTGAAGACCTGCAACCTAGTTTTCAAAACGTTTTAAACTGGTCCTGAAAACAGAAACTGTTTTCAGAAGTTGGGTTTTTGGTTTAAAACAATTTTAAAAACTACATTTTTTCGCACCCACTATTCAACCCCCACTTCTAGTGGTGCCTTGCAGATTCTACAAAGGGTCCAGATCCACAGCAGGCAACGTAAAGTAGAACAAGACATATATTAGGTTATGATCGTAGAGCTTAAGTTGAGATCGTAGATTCTAAGTGTATGATTTTAGATTGAGTGCGACAGCCTTGGAATAGATCCTTTAAAATGGATTTGTGATAATACCTGGAATAACCTTGCCTTCCCTTAGTATCAGATACATTAATTTAGAGTCATAATAATTAAACTGATTCACACAGAATATGAGTAACACACTAAAATCCAAGTTTTAATTATGATATATGTGAACTAATTATGTTAATGCAACTATTTTGATAGGATGACACTGTGACCTCAAGGAATGCGCAACCTGATAGACACACTCTGTCACCTCCCCCACAGTGGGTATTGCCAGCCACAGAGTGGGTACCGTCATCACCAACGCATGTTACAACTTCACCGGCACATTTTTCGGGAGAGGTACTCCAGACATTTTTCAAAGCCCTGATCCGGCTGGGCCAGATAGTCAGGACTGAGTAGGCCCCACCACCACTTTAACCCCCATAGCCTCAGAGGAGTAGTGGCTTCTTTTACGGGGAGCTGATGAGAGAGCGAGTTCCGAGCTTTGACGGAGAGCCTGACTCGGATGAGGCTGAAAGATGGTTAGATGAAGTTGAGAGCGGCTTCAAACTGATAGAAGTGCCTGATGAAATGAAGGCATAGGTTATTCGGCCATTTCGGGTTGGTAGGGCCAATCAGTGGTGGAGGATTTGTATCCAGCCAATGCCCCAACCTGTAGCATGGACGAAATTTCTAGAGGATTTTTACAAGTTTTACCTTCCTCTGGCATTGATCATACATAGGATAGGGAAGTTTGACTCACTGAGGCAGGAGCCAGGTGCTACAGTATCTCACTACGCAAGCCGATTCATCGCACTGGGCCTGTATGTTCCTTTGATGATGACTGATGAGAGGTTCAAGATGATTAAGTTTGTGCGCGGCCTGAATTCTCGGATCCAGACCTGAATGGTTGATGCAAATTCAAAAAATTTTAGAGAGTTATTAGATGATTGCTACTGAGTGGAGAGCATTGTGTTACTACAAGACAGGGAGGCTAGAAATAAGAGGTCTCAAGAGGGTAATGTTGAGAAAAAGTGTTTGAATGATTTACAAATGCATGATTTAAATGGTAAGAATTTACGAAATGTATAAATAAATTATTACTTGACACGTTTATGTGATATACATGCTTCATATGCTTATATATATTGTTACCGTACTAACAAGCCATGAAGCGTTAAAGCTTACACCATATGGCAAACATTTGTTATCTTTGTACTATTTTCAAGTGCCACAATTAATGAACTAACCTAGTTTATTAAGTGGAGTGCTTAAGTTAATGAACTAACTAGTTCATTAAATGAAGACATATTTGGAGAAAGCTTTATGGCAACAAATTTGAGAATAGATAGTCTTCTCCCCATTTATTCTACACGCCTTATATACATATAATATATATATTCATATTTTTTTTAAAAAGGCATATTACACATATATTCCGACGTACGACCGACACGTTACATATATTACAAACATACGTCGACGTCACAACACTATATACAACTCATATTTATGAGTATATTCAGGTCTTATATCATATGATATAAGTCATGGTGACGTCAAAATTATAACGACATATTACAAGGTCATAAACCGAAAAATTATCGTATCGGGTGACTACCGAAACTTCACCAACATGTCACGTACTTCCCATATAAGATGGCCAGCCTATATACATCAAAAATAGCCAAACATTTTGTGGCTCACATGTTAAAATCGGCCACTAAATCATTCCATGTTGGCACATACAAATCATCCACAATTTAGACTAAATTTGTGGAGATTTCAAATCGCAAATCATTTAGGCACGTAGACGTTTTCTCTATCTATTTGAGCTAGATATACACTTTATTTTATGTATATTATGTGTGATATAATATATATTACATGTGCAAGAAGTTTGAATTTAATCGGAGAAAAATAGCATAATCGACGAAAGTCGAAAATTCGGTTTTCTACGAACATATACACACATGGTATGTTTTTGAGGCATAGATGTAACATGTATATACACATTTTTTACACATTCAAGACATGTTAAAGTGTGCTAGAAAATTTAAAATAGGGTTGATTATTATTTACCATATATGTTCATATATTCTACATATTGTTCGTATATTCTACATATTGTATAGGATTTGAATATACCATCTATACACGTCCATTGCTTGTAAAAGGTTGATCAAGGTATGATCAAACCTTCATTCGATCGGTGGTGGTGTTCGTGATTGATTTGCTTGATTGTTTTGATTGTAAAAGGGTGGAGTTAGTGTTTAGCTCCAGTCAACCTTGTGGTAAGGTGTTTATTGCATTTGTCCTCGAAGACTAGAGTAGGTTGATTTAACCAAACCAGTATAAAATCCTTGGTATTCCTACTTTACTGCACTTTACTTTCTATTTTCAGTTTTCTGTGTTGAGTTTGTTGTAACGGTAAAAATAGTAACGATTTTTAAAAAGTATAAAATTTTACAGAAACATAGTCACATATCCTAGCTTTCATTTGACGAAAGTTTCAACTCATTTGGATAAATGTAAGTTAGTCAAACGTGAATAGTTCTGAGACTAGTGCAATCTGATTTTCAGATTTGCAAAGGTTAAAAACACCAATGTGGTTGACATACTTCCCAAAGGAATTTTCAAACAGTGTTTCAACCTATAAAATACATATCTTGAGGGTCTTGTCATAAAAGTTTCAGACCATTTGGAGTTACCAATTAATAGGAATAAATTTTTCAAGTCGGAGTATAGTTTCTGGCAGATTTACGCAATCTGACCAAAAACGTATTTTCAAGGGGTTAGGAGTGGAGTTTTAATTTAAAAGTTTCGTGAGTTACTTGTAACATCTGAGAGTAATGTCTCAACAAATTTCAGAATTTTTGGAGGTCTACAACTAGGTCATTTAATTATTTAAAATCAGGATCTGAAAACAGAAACTGTTTTCAGAAGTGAGGTTTTGGTCCAAAAGTTTTTAAAAACCAATTTTTCCGCACCCACTATTCAACCCTCCTTATAGTTGTGCTATACAGGTCCTACAGGTAATGATGATGGGACTAGACCGCAGGTTAACAACCAGCGGATGCCAGACAGACGATCCCAGCAGCATTTTCCACGGCTACCAGCCATTCCCTCATGTTCTGCTTGCCAGAGGCAACACACTAGAGAGTGCCGGATGAGGACCAGTGCATGTTTCACCTGCGGTGAGGTCAGACACAGGATGAGAAAATGTCCAGAGCAGAGAGATGGACCCCAGGGAGGTGCGCAGCGGTGAGGAGGACATTCACGAGCTGATGCCCGAGCCCATGATAGGGTGGACGCTGTGGTTGAGGATGCATCGGATATCGTGACAGGTACATCTAGTTACGTAATTTAATTGCAGCTAGTGTTATCAGTGTTAAAACCTTGTTTACAAATTAAATGCAAATTGCGACTGCTAAGAGGCATTTTAGTGTAGTAAGAAAAAAATATATAAGGAATGATTTTTAGAACTTAAGTTACGATATTAAAATATCACCCTAATAACGAGTTTAGAAACAAATCGTAAACTTAGTAATAAGGGATGATTTTAGATTGCGATATGATCATATGAAAAATAAAGTCGCATATACCTAGAATTTACTGTTAGAATTGAAATGACGCATGTCGTCTAAGTTATGATATGTAGTAGAATTATACGAAATGATTTATAAGAGTTATAACAATTAGGGATTGGTAAATAAATTGTGCAAATGATACATTTAGGAAAGACCATGAATTTAGGAATTTTAAGAGTTAGTTAAAAATGTTAGCCGCATTTGGGATATAAATTCATAGCAATAAGCGTACAATAATATAAGTAAGGATAAGGATATACTATGTCATTACATATCGGAGATTAATTATGAATTTCGAGGAACGTCGAAATATCTGGTTTGAGTTAGCTTGCTTAAGTTGAAATCGAGTAAGCATGACTAAATAAGGGTTGATAGTAGGTAAGATTTACCGGATTAGGGTTATCGGCTGAAATAAGTAAGTACGAAAGTTAGCATAACATGCAGAACTACGAGGTTGTAGAATACCCTAAGTGGATTAATATGAAGTGTACTTTAATATAAATCTAGCGGAATATCTCATCATAAGCCGATGAATATTAAAGTAGGGAAATACTCGAAGAAATAAGAAAAAAATAGTAGAATAAGGCCAACGATATACTGGGATGGATCTCGAGTATCAGATTTATAGTGGAACGAAGTACAGTTAATGTATTAAGGTAATGGATATAAAGATATAAGACGAAACTAGGTAACGAACATTTTCGAACCTACGATACAGTTAAATAAATATCATCATAACGATTTAAGTATTAAACTAAATTAAATCAAATAGAAAACACATGACATAATAATTTACACTACTTAAAATGAAAGGAAGACAAATAGGACATAATAAACACTTTAGAAAAGAAAGAAAAGATGGTTAATAGATATGTATACATATACATACATACACGCCTAATAGGAGAGAAAAAAGAAGAAAGTGTGGTTAGGAAAATACCCCTACAAAATACCAAGTGTAGAAAATTGTGTAGAAAACAAATGATAGTATTTTGTCCTATTCTACCCACTCCCAACCCCACCTGGCCGCCCCCTCCATGCAAGTGGAAGAAAAGTTTCTTTCATTTTATTTTCCACTACACAACAAAACCTTACGCACTTTTACCCTAATCATCACACTTTCTCCCACTTATCCTACATGGCAAATAAGACAAGCCATCATTTTTCTCCCTTCCTACCCTAGGCCGGCCACCCTAAGTCCAAGGGGATAAGACTTCTCCTTTTCATTCTTACACGCCCTTCACATCTCATAATTAGCCTAAGCCTAATACCACCAAACCTTTCCCCAAGGAAATTTTCTCTCCCTTTCCTCCCAACCCAACCTCGGCTGAGAATGCTCAAGAAGGGGGGAAGACCCCTTCTCTTTCCTCATTCCACACATTACACCAATGCACCTCCAACCAAACTCCCTCTCTTTCCTCTCCAAAGTCTTCCAAATCTTCTTTATTTTTCTTTCATGGCTGAGATCAGCAAAGGAGGAGCAACACACTTTTTTTCTTCACTTCACACCTCCAACAATCCTACACTTCAATAAAATACTCCCTCCTCTCTCTTTCATGAAAACCAAGTCTCCAAACACTTTTTCTTTCTCCCCTTCTTGGCTGTGAGTTCTAACAAGGAATAAGGGAGAAATTGTCTTCTCTTCATCTCATCTACACACATCCAAGACTAAGTTTCAACATTCTCTGCATCCAAGAAGTGAACAAAGAAGGTTGTAGAACAAAGAACCAAGGGGGCTTTTTTTAGGATTTTTAATGATTTATTATGTGATATGAATATGTATAATGTCTGAAAACATATTTATGTTGCTATACATATATAGGTACACGACTATATAACCTATTTTTTTTAGTAAAAATGACTTTATTTAATGTTATGGATACATATATGTGAGATGTGTAAAAAATATATTATGTTGGCATGTACACACATAACACAGGCCTCAAGGGCCTTTTCATGATAAAAATGATTATTTGGTGAATAAATACATATATGTATAAAGTATAAAATGTATAGGTGGATATACATTATTAATTATACACGGCCAAAGGTGGCTTTTAGGGTTTAAATAGGTCATTTATATATTATGAGTACATATGTGTATAATGTATGAAAATATAATGTAAGAAAATATTATCAAGTTAGAATATATATAAATCTATATACACGGCCTAAGGGGGCTTTTTTAGGATTTTTAATGATTTATTATGTGATATGAATATGTATATGTACAATGTATGAAAACATATTTATGTTGCTATACATATATAGGTACACAGCCATATACCCTATTTTTAGTAAAAATGACTTTATTTAATGTTATGGATACATATATGCGAGATGTGTGAAAAATATATTATGTTGGCATGTACACACATAACACAGGCCTCAAGGGCCTTTTCATGATAAAAAATGATTATTTGGTGAATAAATACATATATGTATAAAGTATAAAATGTATAGGTGGATATACATTATTAATTATACACGGCCAAAGGTGGCTTTTAGGGTTTAAATAGGTCATTTACATATTATGAGTACATATTTGTATAATGTATGAAAATATAACTATAATGGTATACAAATATATATACACGGCCAAAACCCTTATTTTTGACATAAATGACTTTATTCACATTAATATATAAACTATGAACCATTATATGTATAGTGCATAGAAATATGTTTATGTATGTTCATATATATATGTACACGGCCCTTAGGCCATTTATTGACCGAAATGACTTATTTCATAAGTATACCCACTTATGGGTATAATATGTAATAACGTGTAAAGAAAGATATAAGTTATATAATTTAGAGTACATGCTAGAGAAATTAGAAATTAAGGGTTATAAATATTTAAGTGTTGAAATATGATATGTATATGGAAAATACAAATTAATAAGTGGTGTTGGGTGAAAATTATGAAAACTAGGCTGTTTTGAGGATATGGCCGAATGGTCATCCCTTTAGGGGTAAAATTGGTATTTTTTAAGTTATGACATGTAGAAGGTAATTAAGTAAGCGATGTTTGATGATAAGTCGCGGAATGACCAAAATATCCTCATTGGCCGAATTTCATATTGCATGAAACAAAAGTTAAAAAATTATTTTTTCGCATCATGTGTTTTAAAAGATCATAAGCGTAATGAATAATAAACACAAGACGATTGATCCCAACGACACACGTTATGTTATGTTATGTTCATGATCATGATCATGATTATGTTATGTTATGTTATGGTGCGCCGGCCTGACATCGGGACCGGAGTGATAGGTGTCAGGAGCATATGTCTATGTTATGACCGAGTGTAACATCGGGTCTGGGACACGGGATCTCCGTCATAACGCGTCGCCGTTAGGACATGTACCTATGTTTATGTTGTACATGTAATATATGGAGAATCATTCGGTTTTGTCGTGCGTTATTATTCTTATGTAAGTGCTATAGACATTTATGAAAATGTTATGTCTTCATGCTTATGAAAATGCCATGTTATGCATGTTTATTAAAAGTCATGTTACGATTTTATGAAAAAGTCATGTTTATGCATCATGTCATGATCATGTTGCCTTAGGGTTATGATTAGAAATCTTTTAAGTTTATGATGTCGTTAAGTGGATTAAAGTAAGGTTTATACATGAAATGGTAGTTGTTATAAGCCTATGACCTTAGTTTAGGCTATGGATTAGCATGTGAGTATAGACATGTAAGTAATGTTATGGACTTAGATAGACGACTAATGATGTTTATGTATGACGTTAAATCATTATGTTACATATTGTGTATTACATTTATGATATTCCCTTTTATTTGTTAAATGGAGACATGCCTTATTATGTTCGTTATTTTTATCATTACTTTATTACCCCGTATCCTCATGCATGATCCACATGACGTATCTAGTAGGACTACTTGCTGGACGATTATTTTATCGCTCACACTTGCCTTTAATCATTGCAGAGGACAGGGTTCCTGATGGTACGTAGATGACGATCCCCACATAGACTATCCTTGAGAGAGACATACGCCAGGACTGAGCTTTTTGAAACCGATGCTTATTTTGTAATTGTATCATTTGGGGACACCGGATATTTCAGATTTGTATTATGTATGACGATTGTACGTTATTTCATGTCGTATGTTTATCTTTATGTCGCTTCTGCTATTTCGATTCATGTTTCATGATGACATGCACATGTATATATCGATGCCTTGTACTTCTTATAGTAGAGTACGAGGGTGCACCAAGCCGAAACCCTAGTTTCAGGCGTGGCGCTACATAACTACTTGATAAATTTTTGTCCCATACTTCGTATAATTTTTTTTTCTAAGTCACCCGTTACTGTCAAATGAAAATTCGTCTATATACCGTTTCTTATAAGTCTAGTGTTTGTCTACTCATGATAAAATCGTTAACTCAGATTATCCAATTTTAGCATGGCATACTAAGTATTGGTCGACTTAAGGTATTCTAATTCATCATGCTTTCACGTGCCACACTTATCCACCGTACTCCTTAACTCGGTTATTTCAACCGCTAATTCTAACCTATCTAAATCCCACACAAAAAGCAACCACTGCTTGTTCATGCTTACTCTATTTCTTTCAAGCTTACGAGATTAAAGCCAAGTAAATCGATGTTCCTAGGAATCAACACTTAACCGAAGATTTTATAATAATATATCATTCCACTATTCTTACTATAGTACTGCTTGCTTATCGCTATCGATCAATATCTCTAATAAGACTAGTATCGTCGACCTATTTGACAACTCTAAATTTAACATCTAATGATACGCTATAAACTCCTTGTACCATATTCTTTGCTAAACTCTACTGATCATAACGCTTACAAATCCTTTCTTAGTAATTATCGTTTTACTATAAATTATTTCTTAAGAACTACAATCCCAACTTAGACCTAAACGTACTCTGACACTACAGTCCAAAGTAGGGATACGGGCCCGCTTTTTTTACCCTAATGGTACCGGATCCCATGTTGGTGTTACCGTGGAACAGTTCGAGTAACCGCCTGACCCATTAATGTGTCAACCAACGTCTTAGTAAGGCATTCTGGTTAATGTTACAATTTATGTAATTTAGTTGTATACTATTCACTTAGGGTTACTAAAATCACAGCTAAGGAAATGTGTAAAGGGTTATGATCAATACTTAAATAAGGCAAGTAAGTGAACTCGTATGGTATACCCTAGTTATACGTGTCCCTTAACCGATCATCCCCTTAAGTCTATGGTCATAACTTATATCTAGGATCGTTCTTAGTATCATCATTTCTTAAGTCTAAGATCATGTCTTATTTCCAAAATCATGCTTGGTATATGATCATTGCTTATGACTGAAGTTAGTACTTATATACAAGATCAACTCTTAATCAAAATCGTCACTTACGTCTAAGATCGTGACTAAGAGGCAAAATTGTAACTTAATTTCTAAGATCATGGCCTAAATCTACGCTTCCGCCGTGGATCTAGAAACATGCTCTGATACCACCTGTAGCGACCCGTTCCGAGCCCTAGTACTCGAAACGACTCACCTGCCATATTTCGCTAAGAAAAATATAAGGCGCCGAAATCGATACAAATACACGTCAGCAGAAGTCATAAATGAAAATCCTCAATAAAGTAATCATCGTCGTTAATACAATTTTCTAGGCAAATCTAAATCTATACAATTGCCAAACGTAGATAAATACTAATTCTCCAAAATACATAACCTCGAATAACAAAATATCTCTCTACTAAATCCTCAACGAGTCTCATCTGAATATCCTTGAACCTTAACATCTTTATTCGATCTCATCCTCTACATACGCTAATCATATACCTGTTTGTCTGCAAAACAACAACAACGTATAGTATGATCGACATACATCGCCTAGTAAGTAGCCTCACTGTACTTACCATGACACCATACACGTGAAAACAAGTGTTACGAAATAAATAACAATATATATAAAATAGCATGTTTCTATTCACAAAAGAATTATTACATTGCCCTTAAACAACAAAGTCAATGAGTAGACCAATAACCAAGTCAAACAAAATGATAGCCAATCAAATGTTAGTCCAAGCTAAAATTGATGATGCAATTTTTAAATCAATGTGATGCAAAGTTCGATACCAAAATTCTAAAGTTTTTCCAGTTCCAAATTTCAAAACCAAATCTGGCTCCAAACCGGTCCAAATCTAAATGTCTAAATCCGAGTCCAACTCGGTCCAAATTTAAATATCCAAATATCCAAATTTGTCTTAACCGGTGCATATCCAAATTTCGATGCAATGGCTATAACACTTTCCCTACAAGTGACTTATACTGTAAGACTTACGAATTGATTCTCCCAAAAACCAAATATACTATAGGGACACTGTCCCAGACTAGGTCATTCGTCTATAGCACCAAATATATGCCTTTGCACCCTGTCCCAGACTAGGTAGTTAAGCTCAGGCCCAAATATGCATACAGAGGCACTGTTCCAGACGAGATAGTTATATCTACAGCGATCCATATAGGTATACAGAAACACTGTCTCTGACGAGGTAGTTACATCTGCAGCGCTCGATAACCAAAATAGGAATTAACCGGCTTATCGATATATTTTCCTTGTAAGGGTGAATTTTTCAAAATATGCGATGCACGATTTCCAAAGCGTTTTCAAATGTTGGGTGTTCCAAAACAATTTTCAAAAGTCCGATATTTCAAATATTTTTTAAAACCAAATAATTTCCAAACGATACCAAATATCAAATTCACCAAACACAATTATGCCAAATAATCAAATATCCAATATCAAATACCAAAATCCAATATCGTACCAAATAACTACCACTCACGTATATCTATATACATATATGCCCACGTCAATACATGTGTATATACACGTATATACGTACACGGTTCTCCCTCGGTCCACTTTTTTCCCAATCCACTACCCAACTCACCTTACCCCTCACCCCAACACCCTTGACCCAAACTGACCAGACCCACCAGTGACCCCTCACTCCCTCAGCCCAGAACCTCCTCACTCCCCTAAAACCCTAATTTCACACAACCCACTTCCTACCCCTCATTCTCCCTCCAAAACGCACACCGCCAACCTTTTCTCACATTTAACACCTTAGACAGCAAGTATGATTCGTGTCTAACACACTACCGTAAAAATCACCGTTGCACGCTGTCGCATACGCCCTCACGTGCCCCACGACGCGCTGCCTTACCCTGCCCCTCGTCGGCGCATGTGGCTCATGCGCCGCTACTGTCCTCTAGCTCCGACCACCAAAAAACTCCTTTTTTAATTTCCAACCTATTCCCACCATCAAAACATACAAATTTCCAACTTATACCACTTTCTAATTCCACCAAAATTGATACCAATTCACCCATTTAACTTTCACATAAAATCTTAACTTATAATCCATATGCCTATCAAAATTGAATCATAACTTATGCCAAAAAGGCCAAAATATATTTTCCCCCACTGCCATATACAAGTCTCGGATTTTATGTATAAACGACACAAAATTACCATTTCACCTACATATACATATTTTTGGTTACACATATACATAGAATTATATACTACACATATTATATTCATAAAATTATTATTATATACAAATATAAATATCCTCCTGCCACTGTCCTAACAGTATCCCACAATTTATAACTCCACAAGTTTACCTACACTCAATCGGCTAGCAAATCTATCTTCACACACACACACACACAGATATATATATATATATTCATACACAGCAAGTCATATTATAATCTTTATAATTTATAAATCTCATATAATTGCCAATTATATACAAGTGTTGTAGGGGCAAAAATAGAGGCCTAAAACCTCACTTAACAGCATGGCAGATTTACTTTCGGCTTTCACAAGAAAATGTCACAAGAAAATTCACATTTTCTTATCCATATACACACTTGGCTATCCATAATCTTATGTATACATCAAGTTATGCAATCACATATACACATGTATGATCCATGATTTTATACGAAAATATGATTACGGATTTCATAAATTCGTAATAAGTACAGAAAGGATACTTACGGTGGTCCGTTTATACTATACTGAGATAATCAATTAGGGTTTGTGCTGGATCACTCATTCCTTTTCTTTCAAAAAAAGTGTTGGCCGCTTGGTGTGCTGGGGCGGCTCAAGTTTATTGCAAAGGGGAGAGCTGCCTTTTGGTAGGAGGTTTAGGAGTAATTATTTTAAAATTATGGTGTTTAACACACACACAGATATATATATATATATATATATATATATATATATATATATATATATATATATATATATATATATATATATAGTTGGAGACAGCGTTGGATGTACTACGACTTCGTTAATAGCATCGATACAAACGGATATTTATTTGTGGGGCAAGTCCATTGATGGTACCAAACTTGCTTCGGGATTTAGCACGGTACATAAGCTGCATTTGCTGCCTGCTATTAACAATTCGCACCCTATACTTGTGCGTTGGTTGGTGCCACCATCAGGTCGGATGAAGCTCAATGTTAATGCGGCTGTTGGCAAAACTTTTGCAGCTGGAGGGGCGATATTGTGAGATAGTTTTGGCACATGTATTGGCACTCTTTCTTTCCGATTGCCATTATTCACTCCATTCATTGCGGAGATGCAAGCATCATTATTTGCTTTGTTATATTTTTTGCCACTCTATCGTAATCTTATATTGGAGACGGATTGTCAGCAGTTGATCCATGCAATTTATCAGTGCGACACGGTTTTAGAGTGCTATCATCTTCATTTGATCCGCTCCTTACGAGTGCAAACGCCTTATGACGTACAGCATGTCTATAGGGAAGCAAATATGGCGGCACATTATTTGGCTCAATACGGTTTAATGAATCCTATGCCGGGTTATTATACGCGTCATACGTTATCGCCACAGATACGCAGTTGTGTTTGGCTGGATCGTTCCTTAGGAGCTATTCAGCATGCTTGATTTGGGGCACCTTCAGTTTCTTCTATTTGTCTTCCATATGGTTTGGCTTCATTTTGCACATCCTGCCTGCATTCTATGGGATCCAGGCAGACATGGTATGCTTCTTTGTTCTTGCCATCTTCCGCGATCACAAGGCTTTTGGTTTGTCTTTATTCTTAATAACTCTGTTTGTATCGTTGCATGAGCATTCATGGATGTTGTTACGGTGCTAGTCAACTGGATTTCATTGCGAATACAATCTTAGACGCTGGGCCTGCTCTTTCTTTATGTCATGTATGTTTCAAATGTGGTAAATATGTACTCTTTTTCCTTCGTGCAAGATTTTATCCACAAGGGTGGTTTTGCTTGTCAATGTTTTAATGAGACATATCATACTTCATTTGAACATTTTCACTGCCCTTATCATGTATTATGGTGGAATACTTTTCGGCCATTAAGTAGTTATTTACAGCTTTGTTTCGTTTTTGTATGTAACAACGGTATTCCTCCGCCATAAGTGAGGGCTTATTTCCTAATAAAACTAGAGACTCGTGCTCCTTTATAATTTTTTTTTGTAAAAGTTATTTATTGAGATAAGCCTCATTTGTGGCGGAGGAAAACCTTATTACATCAAGAAGCTACTGTAGAGTATTACGAAAGGAAAAAATTTAATGATTATCACTGGCCAAGACATATATGATATGCCGCAATAAAACCTTGCGAAGTAAAATCACCCTTGTGGATAAAACCTTAGCGAAGGAAAAAGCGTACATATTTATATGCTTGGAATAGTGATATACATTAACGAACAGTATGATAGAAAATACAAGCCAAATCAACAAAGAAAAGAGCCATGAGTTGTCCGATAGGTGATCATAAGGCGACACAGGTTGTGGAGGCCGCCTCCCAGCAAATATGGCGTCGTCAGCGTTACAGACAGAAAGCACCATACCGTTGTTCCCCATCCATGCACATGTGAAAGGAATTGCTAAGTCAAACAGATATGGCAGACGAAACAACAAAAAAGAGACTAAGAGAATGTGAAGCGTACCAAGTCTGCCTGCCCCTTCCAGGGTACAGGCAGATAATAGAGAGAAATGCCAATCCATTTGGAAGACCAGAGAAGCTCAAGGGATGCGCAAACTCACGGTTGAGAGGTCTAATGAGACAGAGCTTCGAACTAGTGGTGGAAGAGTATGGCGAGAGTAGTATGTTGTTGAAGGCACCAACAGTGCATGCTGAGCAAGGTAATGAGCTGCCATGTTTGCCTCTCCGTAAACATATGCGAAATCTAACCGATGAAAATGAACTAATGTATGTAATAGTTCCAGATGATAGTTTCCAAAAACCGATTGTTGTTGGCGTAGGCGTGTTAGCATCTGAGCACAATCCGATTCCAGAATAATTGAGCAATAAAGCGGGAGGAAATATAGCAGCCCAAACACCGTTGCCTGTATCTCTGCCATAATTGGAGTGCATGGCGGCAATCGAAAAGAAAGCGCTCCCACACAGACACCCGCATGATCACGTAGAATAGCCCCCCACCAGCATAATATCTACCCACCGCTGCATCTATATTTAACTTTAATATGCCGGAAGGGGGACAGCACCAACGTACAATCAGTGGACGCGAAGATCGAATCTGTGGAATCCACGAAGGCTGTGATGTTATCCCTCTTGCAAGTTTAGAACCATGAATTGTTTTGCTCCAAATGACTAGGTCATACTGAATAGAGGCACGAATCGTGGACTGTGCAAAAGAGGTCGAGCCTCCATACACTATAGACGCATAGGCTCGCCATATATTAGATACAATAATAGTCGGAATCACAATTTTTAACACGCCCAATAGCGATGAAAATGTAGCCCGATACCACCATGATAATAGATACTGACGAAGATTTAGTGACATGGGTGACAAACAGTGTAACTCTGATGCATAAAAATCCCAGATAGTACGAATGTGTTCGCAGTAGAGAAAAACATGATCCACCGTGGCCGAAGCTAGCTTACAAAAAGGACACTGTGTGGGACGTGCAGCAGAATACTTACCAATGTAGTCCTCAAAACGCATAGCAGAATTAAAAAATCGCCATAATAAAAGTTGATTGGCGTGCGAATGATATTTGAACCAAATGTATTTCGCAGAGAGCAGTGTTGGATGCGGCGTACGACATATATCATATGCGGAGGGTAATGAAAATTCCCCCAAGCCAGATGGCGTCCAGCTGAGCTGCCAGTCATGACCTTCTGTTTGAGCAAGGCATGTGGTATGAATGCGACAAATAAGTTTCCAAACCGGGGAGTCCGGAAGCCGTGGTAGATAACCCCCCGATTCCCATATTTTATGTGCATACATGTACTCCAAAGCGTGTCATTCTGTTGATATGTCCATCAAATACGACAGTGATAAGGTTTTTGTAAACTGGTGAGGTCAAGAAGCCCTAACCCTCCCTCATTTGTTGGTGTTGAAATAGTAGTCCAAGCAACCCAATGATGTCGATGTCCCCAGTAAAAAGCCACCATCTTCCTTTCTATAATTTTGATCACAGCTTTCGGCAAGCCTCCAGCTGCAAGAATATGAAACGGAAGAGCAGAAATCACAGAGTGAAGTAAAACTAGTCGCCCTGCGGAAGACAATAATCGAGAGTGCCATCCATTCAGTCGGTCATCAATGTGTTGTAGCAGAGAAGTGCAGTATCTAGAGCGAGTGATACCCTTATGTAAGTATGATCCAAGGTAGCGAAAAGGTAAGATAGTGCACCGCATATTCAATATTGTTGCAAATATATGGCGCTGATGATGCGATGTGCAGGCCGAAGGGATAAAACTGCTCTTATGAAAATTTACCTTTTATCCCGAAGCAGTTTCATACAAAGATAAAAATGAATGAAACCTTCTTAAATTCCGCTGTGTACCACGCTAAAACACTAGGAGATCATCTGCATAAGCCAAATGCATAACAGAAAAAGGTATTCGGCCTAGGCGAAAAGGTTGCAACATTCCGGATGAAACCAAAGATTTTAAGCCTCTGCTGAAACCCTCAGATGAAAGTATAAAGAGTAAGGGAGATAACGGATCACCTTGTTTTACTCCTCTGTAAGGCCGAAATGTTTCAGATAGTTGGCCATTAATCAAAACTGCTAATGTTGTTGCCCACAAATGATTGAGGATGATGCGAATAAAGAAAGTAGAAAAGCCGAACCGCTGGAGTAGTAGGTCCAAATATTCCCAGCTTACTCTATCAAAAGCCTTCATCATATCCAACTTCAAACATAATTGTGAGCCGCCCTTATCTAACATGTGAACCATCTCCCGATCCATTAGAACTTCAGTGGATATATCATGTCCATGTAAAAAACCAGTCTGCTCCAGAGAAATTAATTTGGGAAGAAGCGTACCCAAACGAGTGGCAATGATACGCGTACAGACTATACTCAGGAAATTTGTGAGGCAAATAGGCCGAAAATCACCAAAAGTTTGTGGAGATTGTGTTTTTGGAATCAAGGTGATTAAAGTGCTAGCCATCACTGAGGGTTGTGGAATGCCAAGGAAAAATTCCTTCACTGCCAGCAAAACATCCATATGAATTATAGGCCAACACGATCGAAAGAACTTACCATTGAAGCCATCTGGTCCTGCTGCACTCCGAGGATCGAGGTGCCATACTGCCTCATTCACTTCGGTTTCCATTGGCAACTGCGTAAGCATGGCGTTGTCTTCCTCTAATATGAGACGAGGGATATAAGAAAGAAGTGCATCATGATTAGATGTTGCCTCCCGAGCAAATAATGATGTATAGAAAGAAACGGCTTCTGACAAAATATCCTGGGGCGAAGTGCACAGATCACCAGCGGATGTGCGAATTTGCTGAATTCGCAATTGTGTCCGACACCCTTTGACAATAGAGTGAAAATAGTGTGTGTTGGCATTGCCTTCCTTGAGCCATCGGACCCGCGCTTTTTGTTTCCAGTAATGCAGCTCATATGTGGAGGCTCGAAGATAGTCTGCGTTTGCCCAATGATACGCTTCTCGTGTGACATCAGTTGGGTCTACATCCCAATCATGCTCAGCACTATTTAGAGAGGCCTCTGCTTGCATTAAGTTGGTAAAAATATTGCCAAGATTTCTTTATTCAACCGCTGAACGTCCCGTTTCAGAGAGAATAATTTTGAATAAAAACCATACATACCGCCCGTAGTAGGATAGGATGACCAAGCATTCTGCATGTAAGAATTGAAGTCCGGATGAAGCAACCAAGAGTCTAGAAACCTAAAAGAGCGTCGTCCTCCAGCCACATTCAAGCGACAAACAAACAACAACGGCGTGTGATCCAAAGAAACTCTCGGGAGATGTGTAAGCTGCATATCCTCAAACACATCTTGAAAAGAAGAGTTTACAAATAACCAATCCAATCGTCTACGGACATGACCTAAACCCCTGCCATCAATCCAAGTAAATTTTGGGTCCGTGAAAAGAAGGAGCCATAAGTGAGTAAGATTCGATACAATCACTAAAGTCTTGTAACACTGCAAGGGAGGGATTTGATCGTCCACTATGATCATCCAGTGTCCAGAAAGTATTAAAATCCCCGCCCACCAGCCATGGCAACGGTGAAGTCGTAGAAAAGTCACATAAGGATTGCCACAGAGAATGACGTAAAGAGGTTGTGTGCTTTGCATATACAACCGATAATACAAATGTAAATTGAATGGGACGAAAGAGCAACGTGAAATGAACCACTTGGTCTTGATCCTGCGTAGCAAGCAAACTAAACTCCGAATCACGCAAAAAAAACCAAATACGTTCCGACTGAGAAGAGTAATAATGTGTAAAACCAAGACCCAAACCAAAACCACTAATACTTGAAGGAGGGTGCTTTGGTTCAAGAAGTGCAAGTAAATTTAAGCGATGATCTCGTATCAAATGATGCAATCTAGGTAAAGAGGCATGCATGTCCCTTATATTCCATATTAAAGCATTCATTGAGAAAGAGTAGAGTCACTTCCCTGCAAGACGTGCGAAGCACTACGCATCAGAATAGTAGATGGTGATAAGGGAGGTAGATCCTTCCTGGCTCGGCGTTTTCGTCTGGGTACGACAGGGATAAATTCGGCCTCTTCAGATGGCTCTTGTAATCTTGATATCAAAACTTCCACATCAGACGAAGGAGGGATTAATTGCATCCGTCTTACAACATCATCTGGGACAGTTTGTAAGGCATCTGTCAGATTGTCTACAAGCAATTCTGTATCGGAAGCGTGTCCTAATTCACCATTATCAGAAGCATTATGAAGGGGTGGTTCCGCAGCGTCACAAAATACGTCAATCTGTAGGTCACTGTCATTATCAGGCGGTATGAAATGGTCTAAATTTGGAGGGTTGATCACGGACGGATCAACCGGTTCGTGAGGTGGTGCGTCCGGGGAAGAAATAACTAGTGGTGGGTCAGCAACTGGCTTTTTCTTGATCAGTGTCCACCGTTTTATAGGTGGCCGAGGCAGCAGAGGCGGCGGAGGTGGAGGAACCGCAGCAGGTGCTTTGGTCGTAAATAAGCCCGTTGCATGTCCTAATCTACAGCATGAAGTACAAAACAGCGGAAGATCTTCATAAACCACATACTGTAAGATAAATCTTGATTTAGCCTGCACATATATCTTCTGTGGTAATTCTTGAGAAACATCAACCTCCACACACACTCTTGCAACTGATGGCCGCAGGCCATCAGTTGTTGCAACATCTAGCTTAATGGGGGAACCGATGGGGCGTACGATTTCGAATAAAGCCTCCCGACGATGAAGGTGGACTGGGAGTCTAGGGAGAGCTATCCAGACTGGAACAATAGGCACATCCGCAGTGGGATCAAAATCAACTGTCCATTTGGTTATTCTCATATGACAACCAGAAATATTCCATGAAGTCGGTAAAAACAACGCAAATAATCTGCTTCATTTTGAAAGTTCAAAAGAATATGCGTTTGATCGATCAAGGTGATCCGCAGATCATGATGAAAACCTATCTTTTCAAACATGTCACGTATAACATTCAGAGGAGGACGACCATACCAAAATGTACCTACCAATGAATATCTGAATGGGGCAGCAAGGGCATCAATCTCAGAATCTAGAAATGATATCAACGGGATGCCTTTATAGCGGGAAACTGTCTTCTTTTTGTTGCAGCAAATAGACTAATTTGAGAAATGTCAAAAGATTTCTCGCTACACATGAACTAGCATCTGGACAGGCCATCAATTATCATAAAAGCACATTAGTGTTCTCTTCAGCAATTCCTACTGGGCATCGGGCTGAGTTACTTGGAGTGTTAGACATGCGGCAATCATCACTACCCATCAAATACTTAGGCTCTTATTTACATAAGGGAATTGCACGTACTTCATATTGCACATATCTATTATCCTATGTAGACAGATGATTGCAAAGTTGGCAACAGAGGCTTCTAGGATGGCAGGTAGAGTGGTTCTAATTAAATCAGTTCTATTTTCATTACCACTACATCTTATGCCAGGCATCCATCTCCCAAAAAGTGTAATTAAAGCATTGGAGGCTCGGTTTATGCGATTCTTTTGGGGTCCTGGTTGTTATCATTGGCTTTCTTAGGCAAAACTATGCTTACCTAAGCAAGAAGGAGGTTTGGGCATGCGTGACTTGATTTCTATACATGCTGCGTATTCTTGTAAAGTCTGGCATCTTTATCATTGCAGCGATTTTCTATGGGGCCGATATATGCGAGCGCGATATTGCATCCAGAATGACATTTAGCCGAGATTATATGATTCCCCTAGATGGAAGCGCATATGTGCTATGCATTCTTTATGTTCGTATATCACTTCATCTAATCTAGTTCCGATTTGGCCTACTCCCTCTTGAACGTTTGCGTTAAAAGAGTCTTACTCTGCAGTACGACCATCAAGACCGAGTCTATTGTCTTATGTCTACATTTGGCATCGCACACAGTGCCCTGCTATACAGTTGTTCTTATGGCGGTTTTATCAGCGAGTGCGCCCATTACCTGATAATCTTAGTCGCTTTATGGCTGTGTTGCAGTCTTGATATCTATTCTGTCACACTACCAGTACAACTACATTGCACATATTTTGTTTGTCCAGAGGTCCGCATGATCTGGACATATTTTACCGCTTTGCTAGATCTGTCGTCGTTCACTAGCTCTCTTGGCATTCTTATCTGTTGCATATATAGTGCTCGGCCCCGACCACTTTTTAGGAGCAATGCAAACAATTTTCCCAGGAGTGTTGCTTTGAAATATCTGGAAAATGTATGCTTCCATTCTGTTTGACGACCATTCTTGGTCTCCTCGGTTGGCTATTCGGTCTATTAGCATGGATCTATATACTTGGGCATCATCTATGACTGGCACCAGAATTGCCACTACAATACCACAACTGGTCGTTGTCCGACTCTCACCTCCTCTACGATCTTATCGGCCAAGGATAATTCGCTGGTCTCCGCCTCCAATACAGATGAAGCTAAATACAGATGATGCGGTTGGTCGTACACACTCAAGCAGCAGAGCTCTTCTCCGTGACTCCGCTGGTACTTTTATTCATGGGATATCTTTCCCACTCCGATTGGACATGTTTTTGCGAGTCGAGGCTCAAGCTGCTTTCCTGGCTCTCATATATTATCTCCCAAGATATGGGATGTAATCTTAGAAGTTGATTGTGTTGAATTGATTAATCTTACAGCTTTCTCCTCCTCCCTGCTTGCGCCTGACATACACAGGTTACGCACTCTGTTGCTGTCGAGGTCTTTGCCATTTGTACACACATCACGAGAGACGAACGAGCCTGCTCATCTACTAGCACAGTCTGCTCTTCCCACTCAGAACTTTACTTCATATGATTCTTTCGCCTCTTTACCTTCCTCACTCCAAGGTTCCATCATCGTGTATAGAGCGTTACTGACCTTCAGACACTCTGAGCGTGGTATTCACAATGGACCTCGAGCTCCATAATTGCAACTTCCATGCACTGTCTCCCATATGGGTTGGCTCTGTCCAGGCTTGGTTGCCCGTGGTCCACTAGACTACGGGCAACATGGGTATGCGTTTACTTCTTTGCTACCTGTCTTGTTTATATTTCTTTATTACAGATGCTAATCTCTTCTTTTGATTATGTCAGAGCTGTGGACCGGTATTTTCATGGCTGAATGCCAATCGTACGTCTCCCATTTGGGTTGGCACACTGCATTTACCGGTTGCCTTGGTTCCTGGGATGGGCCAAGGCGACGTGGTATCACCACAGGCCTCAACCACATCTGGACAGATTCATCGCATCAACCACATAGCATGATTACTTTATTCATATCATCGTTTTTTTATCATTTACTTATAGACTCTTGTATAGCTGCTTTTCATTCTATGGGAGAGTCTCCCGTAGCTAGGACACACTTATGTAACCACAGTAAGTGAGGCTATTATATATAAATAAAACTCCAAACGGTACCCCCCGTCCTTCATCTAATATATATATATATATATATATATATATATATATATATATATATATATTTAAGCAAAAAAGTGTGTGGTATATTAAATATCCTCACTTATGGCGGAGGAGAAAGCCTTATTACAACGATGTTTACGAGGTCATCATATGAGAACAAGTAATAGAGGTACATGTGGGTAGTGAAAGTGCAACAATATATGATATGTCGCATTAAAACCTTGCCATGTAAAACCACCCTTGTGGATAAAACCATGGCGAAGGAAAAAGCGTGCATATTTATATTGTTGCAAAGCTGACATTGGACAACCCCACTAATGTAATATGCGAAGGTAATGAAATATGCGATCATGATCAGCATGAGGATGAATCTCCAATGTAACCAATAGGGACCACCATCGGTTGAAGTCCGAAATGTTGGAAGCGTGAAGTCCGTCAGAATAACACCTCGAATATGTGTGGGCAATGATGTGAGTGTGGAATATGATGTAAGTAGCATAGTTCGTGATCCTTCTTGAGATAGAAAATGCGCGGCCTGGTTTACCTCGCGGGGTGCATAAGATAGATGAATCGATGATGCAGCAAGAAATGTCCGAAGGCGCTCAAGATCCGGAGCCAAAGGTGCCAAAGTTTGCACGAGGGAAATTAGCTGTTGACAATCTACCTGAACATCCAAAGTGCCGTGTATAGGTAGATAATGCAGAAGGGAAATAAAGACTGCTTGCGCCTCAACCCTCACAGGATAATCATGTCGTAAAGGAAAGGAGATGGCGTGAATGAAGGAACCTTGTGCATCACGTAATACTGCCCCTCCCTCTGCCATATGGCAGCCAACAGAGGCATTTGTATTCAACTTTAATCTTCCAGTTGGCGGAGGATACCAACGAACAACATGAATTCTAGACGAACGAAGAGGAGGTGATAGCCCATTACTTATTAAACGCGGGATGTTTGATGCTATTTTTGTACCACTTTGAGATTTGGCCCACAGAAACATATCAAGCCGAATATTCTTGAGGAGCATTCATTGAGACCAAGATCCGTCACCAAACACTAATTCTGCATATATCTTCCATATATTCCAATTTAGTATGCCAAGATATATTCGCTGCATGTATCCAAGAAAGCCACCTGCTAATTCCAGCCATACCGAAAGAAGAAAGCTGCGCCAGCCATTAGCTTGACTCGCACGGATTTCAAGTAAGTCATTGAAGTAGTGTCGAACGGGACTTATTTGGGAACAATGATAAAATATGTGATTATGAGTAGCAGAGTCCGCACGGCAAAATGGACATATGCTTGGGAGCACCTGGTTGAATCGGGAAAGAGCAAGTTTCCAAAGAAATACCTGAATCATTGGACGTTGACGTGGCATCCAGGCTATTTGATTAGATAATAGCGATGGGGCTGTGGTTCGAAAGGCCTCATACGCATCTCGCAGGAGAAATTGGCCCGTGGAATTCGGCCACACTGGTGCACCATCAAACCATTGCACTAATGTCTGACATTGTGGATGAATACAACAAATGCGTTTCCAACCAGGCGAATCATATATACGTGGAACAAATGTCTGATTTCTTCGATAGCGTAGATGCATATATTCACCCCACAATGTAGTACTCATATGATATTGCCACCATATTTTTGCTGCATAGGCCCGCTGGATTACATCGAAACTGCGAATATTTAGACCACCCTCATTTTTTGTGCAACAAATGGTAGACCATTTAACCCAATGACGACGATCCGCCCCCCACAGGAATACTGCAAAACGCCTTTCTAACGATTGAACAACACTACGCGGAATAGCGGAAGCAGCCAGAACATGCAAAGGTATAGATAAGAGGACTGAACGGATGAGCAAAATTCTACCAGCAGCACTTAATAACTTCGCGTGCCAACCATTTAATTTAGAATGCACATGGTGTAACAGGTCTAGACAGTGACAAGAGCGTGTAATACCTTTATGAAGATAGGAGCCCAAATATTTCATTGGGAGACTTGACTGGCGCATACCCAGGAGTGTAGTAAATATGTGACGCTGCGAAACAGAAACTGCATCCGAATATACCACCGAGCTTTTATGCCAATTTACTGCTTGCCCCGAGACCTTTTCGTAAGTAGATAGAAAATGTTTAAAAGTCCAAAAATTTGGGCGGCTAGCAGCAAGAAATATGAGCAAGTCGTCCGCATAAGATAAATGTGTGATGGTCATAGGAATGCGGTCAATAGAGTATGGCTGAAGAACAGCTTGATCTGAAACCCTCTACCGCTATAATAAATAAAAGAGGTGAGAGCGGATCCCTCTGCTTGACCCCCCTCGTGGGCCTAAAGAACCCATGCGGCATGCCATTCACCAAAATTGAAATATGTGTGGCTTCTAAATGATTTAGAACTAAAGTGATAAACATTGTGGAGAAGCCAAAACTCTTCATTATTGACTTTAAGTATTGCCAATTTACTCTATCAAAGGCCTTTGCCATATCCAGCTTGAGTATGGCTTTGTTTGGACGCATACCTTTATCCATCCAATGTATTAATTCATTGGCTAATAAGACTTGCTCCGTAATGCCCCTTCCCTTTTGGAATCCTGCTTGTTCTGGAGAAATGATCTTGGGTAGCAAATTGTTCAATCGTGTGGCAAGGATGCGCGTTTGGACCTTGCTCATGAAAGTAGATAAAGCAATAGGCCTAAAATCGTTAAAGGTGCGTTGAGATGCACCTTTGGGTATCAACACAATCATCGAGTGTGCCATGGCACGTGGGACTGGAAAGCCCAGAAAATATTCTTGTACCGCTTTATATACATCCATGCAAATAACCTCCCAACAAGTACGGAAAAACCAACCATTAAAACCATCTGGACCTGCAGCACTATGAGGATCTAAACTCCAAACAACCATTTTTACTTCGTCTAAAGACGGGATGGCAGTAAGCATTATGTTATCTTCTGCAATAACCAACGAGGGAATTGAGGATAAGAATGTTGTGGCATCATCTACCGGCTGAGCTGTGAACATGCGTGTGAAGTGTTCCACTGCAGCACTTCCAATACTGTCAGGTGTATCACAATAACTACCATCCTCACGATATATTCCATGCAAGCGCTGTCGGCGATGTTTATCTTTAACAATAGAATGAAAATAACGTGAGCCGCAGTCTCCCTCCTTTAGCCACTTAACCCTAGCTTTTTGCTTCCAATATTCCATTTCAATATTTGTTGCATGGTGCAGTTCTGATTGGGCTTCAAAATATGCCATGCGATTATGCTCAGTAGGATCCTGGTCAAATGCGAGCTCTGTTAATCGCGCTCTATGTTCAGCATTTTCCACCATACTAAAGACATTACCAAAAACATCCCTGTTCCATTGCCTAATGTCCTTCTTGAATGCTCGTAGTTTCGCACACAAAACACGCATACCACCGATTGTAGGATATGATGACCAAGCTGTTTCGGCGAAGACAATAAAATCCGGACGGGATGTCCATGCTGTCAAAAAACGAAATTGTTTTGGACCATGATGGAAGTCAGTCGAACATTGTAGCAACAACGGACAATGGTCTGATGTTGTTCGGCTGAGATGAGTTAGTTTCAGCAATGGAAAAACATTATAAAAGCTTTCATTACAGAATACCCAATCCAATCTACGCCATACACGGCCTAGACCACGACCGCCTTGCCATGTATAGCGATTTCCAATATGAGGTACCAATTGCAACTCAGAATATTGTACCGCGTCATTAAAATCCTGAAGAGCTGATAGGGAAGGACGTGATGTACCTTTATGGTCCAAAGGCGACAAGAAAGTGTTGAAGTCTCCCGCTATAAGTCATGGGTCCCTACAATCATCATAACAATGTCTGATAGCTTGCCAGAGCGTATGTCTGTGCTGTACAGTATGCCTACCATAAACACAAGAGATAAGTACAATTTGCTGTGCATTTAACCGAAAGCGAAGATACGCAATTTGTTCCAATAAACAAACATCCAGGAGTTGCAGATTAGAAGTTTTCCAAAAACACCATGCACGTCCTTCACAGACACTTTGTGAAGCAGTGAAACCTAAGTTTATTTGAGCTCTGGATAAACGCGATTCAGGTTGTTGTGGCTCTATGAGAAAGAGAAAGTGAATACTATACTCATTAAGCAGCAGTCTTAAGCGAGGCATAGAAGTGCGTAGCCCTCGCAAATTCCATGTTAGTGTATTCATTGAGACATATGAGGGGTAGAGCTTGAAGAGCGAGCAACACTGCGAGTAATGACACGACGAGGGGGCCTAGGTATCTGAGAATGCAAGCGGCGAGTACGTTTACGTATGCATGGAATAAAGCCTTCTTCATCAGGTGCAAGAGTAGGATTAGAGAGTCTATGTAACAGTTCAGCATCCGAAGATCCCTCTTTTACCCTGGGCATGCGCAATGATAATAAGTCAGATGTTTGTCTGTAGTCTTCCTGGACAGCAGCTGCTTCCAGGACTGGATGGGGCAACTCTATAAGATCAGATTCAGATGAGGTGTGAAGAATGTCTGGAGAATGCGAAGATGTATCCCGACCTAGCTGGTTATCATCATGTGATCTGCTCATCACGGCTTGGTCCTGTAGTGGGGGATCAATTCTATCACGGGCTGGAATGTCTGAACCAACTGTTGGCATACAATCTGGCGCAGGGGTCTCCTCTAGCAATACTTGATTATTATCAGTCTGCTGTGATAAAATGTTTTCCTGTTGCTGCACAATAGGAGACTCAACCACTGTATCAGTGGATGGTTGGCAGGCATCAACAGCAGTCTTAGGGCGCCATTGTTGTGTCGGAGGTGGAGGTAGATTGTCAGTGTTTAGCTTTGCCTCACCACACCGATCACGTTTGTGGATTAAAAGATTACATTTTGAGCAATAATCTGGTATATCCTCATAAACGACAGTCTGATAATGATGATGATCGATACTTTGAATGTGCAGTTTATTTGGCAATTCTTTTGAAACATCAATTTCAACACAAACTCTTGCCACTGAGGGACGTAATACCTTTTGAGTGGCGGCATCCAGTCGAATAGGAGATCCTAGCATAGCAGCAATGGCAAAAAGAGCAGTTTCATTCTGCAAATAAACAGGCAAACCAGGCATAGATATCCATACTGGAACAATTGGAGCATCATATCTAGGATCAAAATCATGTGTATATTTGGTAATTCTCATATGAAATCCAAGAATATTCCATGATCTACGGCAAAAGCATCGATTATAATCAGCCTCCTTCTCAAATCTCAGGAGTACGTGTGCCTTATCGAGTAAACCTGCATGAACGGCGCCCACAAAGCCTATGCGATCGAGCGTTTTTTGCAACGCCACCATTGACGGTCGTCCATTCCAAAAGGATCCAACCAATGAAAATCGAAATGGAGACAATAATGCAGTTACCTCAGATTCATCAAAAACGATAGAGGGTAATCCTTTAAACCGCTGAGGTTGTTTTTTGGATATGGTGGAGGGGATGGGTGCAGGAGAACCAGCCAGTACAGCGGCGAAGGACCGGCCGGCCGTAGCCGCCGGCCCTGTTCCACCAAAAACATTATATATATATATATATATATATATATATATTTTAAAAGAAAATTTTATTTATTCATAAAAAAACCTCACATTTGGCGGAGGAAAACCATATTACAATATTCAGTGAAGTCGAAATAATAAAATAAAGAAACAAAAATGTCATATCTCCAGTCATATATGATATGCCGCATTAAAACCTTGCCAAAAAAAACCACCCTTGTGGATAAAACCTTGGCGAAGGAAAAAGCGTACATATTTATATGATTATCATTGATATGATAAGGAATTAAATGGCGGTAGAAACTCGTGAATGTTGTTGTCCTGTACAGTCGACCTCCGATGTAGTTTAGATGGGCGAAAATGCTGCTTGGAGGAGCCACGCTAATCCAAACCTCAGAAAACATCCAGAAAGAATAGGAATGAATATTTATGTGTAACTGAAGAAGCAAACTCTGATAGAGCAAGCACGTACCAACGCCACCTTGGCAGTTGTAGTGCCAAGGCGACAAGAAGAAAAGAATAGCCCTTGCCTGCAATGCTAGCAGATCCGAAAATGCAGTGTAGATTGCCAGAATAAATCTCGCCATTTGGAGTTGAAGCTCGCACAAGCAGAAAAAGAACATAAGTATAGCAGCAGTGTTCAAAAGATATATCATGAACCAAGTGAGAGAAAGAATACCCGAGTCGCCTTGACCGACAGGCCAAGGCGACGATGGTAAAACACTCGTCATATGAATCCCAACGCAGCATGATAGCGAGGCAGACATGTTGGTGACGCCCAAGATGCGAGATGTAGACATGGATAGATCACACCCATGAAACAAAAAGGAGCATTACACATTAAAAGTATAAAGTATGAAACATAGAATAATGGATGTGCAACCATACCGCGCCTGCCTGTTACACTATGGTAACAGGCAGTATAAGAAAACGTTGGCCAATCCCTATGGAAGACTGTCATGGTATCCGCAGATTTACAGAAGTGAGATCCAGTGTGACTGCCGCCCGGACCAAAGAAGGTAAAGTATTCGGGCCAAATCGTTTCGTTCCTGGGTGGAGCATTGCATGTTGCGCTAAATAATGTGCTGGGAGGTTTGCCTCACGATAAACATGACAGTAAGAGAGCCGATGTGAATGAACTAGGGATTGTAGCCATTGAAGATGTAGATTACCATTCACTGTGGGCGGGCGAGCCAACCGGTCAATCATTTGGGAGCAATCCGATTCCAAAATGATTGTGCGGTAGAGCGGTAAAAAATAGAAGAGACCAAAAACTGCTGCTTGTATCTTTGCGTGAAAGGGTGTGCTTAAAGGAAGTCGGAAAGAAATTGCTCCAACGCAAGCTCCCCTGTGATCACGTAATATTGCGCCTCCAGCGGCACAACTACGACCCGTTGCTGCGTCAACATTTAATTTCAATCTTCTTGTGGGTGGCGTGATCCAGCGAATTAGCAAAGGTCGAGGAGGGCGGACAATAGGCAGCCAACTGAAAATATTGCGTGATGTAGCAAGCAACTTAGAGCCCGCAAGCTTTTTGTGCCACAAAATGATGTCATATTGTATGGAAAACCGAAGAGAGGTTGATGTGAAATGCTGACGATCACCATATATCAGGGCAGTGTAATCACTCCAGATGCGATGAACAATAATCGCCGGGATGACAATTTTATAGACCCCAATAATCGTAGAGAGGGATGAACGATACCACCATGAAAAAAGATACTGACGGAGGTGGATTGAGGTGGGAAGAGGACAATGTAATTCACTGGCAAAATAGCACCAAATGGGGCGTACAGAAGGGCAATATAAAAACACGTGATCCACCGAAGCTGATTCACACTTGCAGAAGGGGCATTGTGTCGGACGAGCCATTATGTAGCTACCAAGATAATCCTCAATAGGCAAAGCCGAATTAAAAAGACGCCAGAGAAAGACCTTTATTGCCGGAGAGTGATGTTTTGACCATATAAAAGAGGCAGAAAGCAGCTTTGGTGACTCAGTGCGACAAATCTTATAAGCGCTTTTCAGCGAGAAATCTCCCAGCTGATTCGGCAACCATACAAGCTGCTCATTCTGCCAATCAGCATGTGTGGAACAAAAGGGATGAATCCGACAGACTATTTTCCAAATTGGAGAGTCAGGCAAGCGAGGAAGATAATCACGACGATGTCCATATTTTGCATGCATATACTGGCTCCATAGTGTATTATTCTGATGATAAGACCACCATATGCGACAAAAGAAAGCCTTTTGTAAACTATTCAAGTCACGAAGGCCAACACCGCCCTCTTCCTGTGGTTTAGAAAGTTTCGCCCAGGAGACCCAATGATGCCGAGGACCCCAATAAAAAGCTGTAATCTTTCGATGAATGATCTTAATAACCGACTTTGGAATACCTCCTCCCGCCATAACGTGAATGGGTAGAGCCGCGATGACAGATTGAAGCAATACCAGGCGTCCTGCAGTGGATAATAATTTTGCGTGCCATCCTTGAAGCCTATCGTCAATATGTTGAAGTAGTGTAGTACAATGATGTGCTCGTGGAATGCCTTTATGCAAATAAGAGCCAAGATAGCGGAACGGAAGATTTGAGAGACGCATTCCAAGAGTAACCGCAAATGTCTGTCGCTGTTGTGATGTTACTGCATCAGAAGGAATAATACTGCTTTTCTGAAAATTAACTTTCTGACCAGAAGCAGCTTCATATTGCTTAAGAAATGTATGGAAACGTAGGAGATTTCGCTGAGTGCCTCTGAGAAAGATTAATAAGTCGTTCGCATACGCTAAATGTGTAATTGTGAAAGGAACTCGGCCCAATCGAAATGGCTGCACCTGACCTGCTGCTGTCAATGCTTTCAAGCCCCTGCTAAAACCCTCTGCTGCTAAAATAAATAATAATGGAGACAAAGGGTCGCCTTGCTTGACACCCCGATGTGGTCGAAAGTAAGAAGTGGGTTGTCCATTAATTAAAACCGCTAATGTTGTAGCACGCAGGTGATTCAAAATGATTCTAGTGAAAAATCCCGAAAACCCGAATGCTTTGAATACGAGCTCTAGATACTCCCAGCTGACTCTATCGAAGGCTTTCATCATATCCAATTTGAGGCATACCTGTGAGCCTCCTCTATCTAGCATATGGATCATTTCACGAGCTAGCAGAACCTACGTAGAAATGTCATTACCCGGTAAAAAACCTGTCTGTTCGGGAGAGATTAAGCGTGGCAGTAGTCTACATAGACGGCTTGCCACTATTCTGGTACAAACTTTACTGATAAAATTAGTGAGGCAAATTGGACGATAGTCACTGAATGTGATTGGGGAGACCTTTTTTGGAATCAGAGTGATTAAAGCGCTCGCCATAGTTCTAGGCTGGGGTACCCCAAGAAAAAATTCCTGTACCGCCAAAACAACATCCTTATGAATAATTGGCCAACAAGATCTATAGAAATTTCCATCAAAACCATCAGGTCCCGAGGCACTATGGGGGTCCAAGTGCCAAACAGCATCTTTGATCTCAGGTGGCAATGGAATCTGCGTTAGAGCAGAGTTATCATCCTCAGAAACAAGGAAAGGAATATGTTGAATAATTTGCTCACAGTTGACAACAGGTTCCTGTGCAAATAAAGCAGTATAAAAGGACACTGCCTCTGCGCTGATATCTTCAGGGGCTGTGCAAATCGTACCATCTGATTTTTGTATCTGCTGAATCCGAAGATTTAATCTGAGGCCTTTGACCAATGTATGATAATACCGTGTATTCGCATCACCTTCTTTTAACCATCTAACCCTGGCCTTTTGTTTCCAAAAATGCATCTCATAGGAAGATGCCTGTAAAAATTCTGCCTTTGCCCGATTATACGCGCTCCTATTGGCCTCTGTGGGTTGAGCATCCCAACGTTGTTCAGCATGAGTAAGGAGCAATTCTGCCTGCTGAACTCGGGAGAATATATTGCCAAAAATTTCTTTATTCCATTGTTGCACATCCTTTTTAAATTTAAATAGTTTGGTATAGAAACCATACATGCCCCCTGTTGTAGGATAGGACTCCCACGAATGTCGCATATAAGCAAAAAAATCTGGATGAAGCAGCCAAGAGTCCAAAAAACGGAATGAACGATTAAATGTAGGTGTAATATTTCGACACTTGAGCAACAATGGAGTATGATCTGAAGTAATTCTGGGAAGATGAGTAAGCTGAATATCTTCAAATTTATCATGAAATGCAGTATTCAGAAACAACCAATCAAGACGCCGGCGGACCCGACCAAGACCACGACCATCAGACCAGGTGAATCGAGAGCCATGAAAAGGGGGAGACATCAAAGCACATGTCTCTATACAATCGTTGAAATCTTGTAAAGCAGCTAAAGATGGATGCGAACGACCGTCGTGGTCAGATAAAGAGCGAAAAGTATTGAAATCACCACCAAGAATCCAAGGCAATGTTGAAGTTGTAGAGAAAGTGCATAATGAAGTCCACAAAGATTGGCGTAGAGATGGCGTATGACTTCCATATACTGCCGACAAAGCAAAAGTGTACTGTAGAGACCGATACATCAAAATAAAATGCACAACCTGCCCTTCATCCTGCACAGTGACCAGCTCATAGTGAGAGTCACGCCAGAAAAACCAAATACGCTCAGAATTCGACGCATAGGAATTAGAGAAACCAAACTCCAAAGCATGACGAGAAATAGTGTCTGATGTATGCTTAGGTTCTATAAGAATAAGTATGTTCAAACGATGATCATGAATTAATTGGTGCAAACGTGGTTTAGAAGCCCGAAAGCCTCTGATATTCCATATCAAAACATTCATTGTAAAAGGTTAGAGTCACTTCCCTGAACCGCATGTGATGCACTGCGCGTAAGAATAGATGATGGTGGCAGCAGAGGAAGATCCTTCTTAGTGCGACGTTTTCTACGCGGCACCACCTGTATAAAGTCTTCTGTGGAATCTTGTAGTCGAGAGATTAAAATATCCGGGTCAGGCGAAGGAGGTAACTGCTAGATACGGCAGGCAATCTCTGATGGAACCATGGGTATCTCATGAGTAGCTGTTTCAGGTAAGTCATTATCCGACGAAAGTCCTAGCTCGCCATCATCATGAATATTGCACTGAGGCTCCCCTAGATCATCATGCGGAACTGTGAAAGGGTCTGAGTTTAGATCCGCAGGCGAAGTGACTGCGGTTGGAGGTTCTTGTGCGCCCGGAGAATGTAATGTGTCTGAATGTGTCAGAACAGTATTTGGAGCCGCAGGCGAAATGCTTGCAGCTGGAGGTTCTTGTGTGCCCGGATAATCTAGTATGTCTGAATGTGGCGGAGCAGTAGTTGTTGGTGCTTGCTACGTAATGGTCCGTTTCTTGACCGGAGTCCAGCGCTGAGCTGGTGGGCGTCGCGGCGGTGGCGGTGGGGGAGGATGGAATAGTAGAGTCAGGTGGCGGTATGCAAGACCCAGCGGCGTGACCCAAACGTCTACAGGTTGTACAAAACACAGGCATGTCTTCATAAACTATGGTTTGTAATATATATCTGCCTTTCGCTTGAAGATATATCTTGGGGGGCAAATCCTTGGAGACATCAAGTTCCACACATACCCGAGCCACCGAAGGTCGCAGACCATCTTGTGTTGCAACATCTAATTTAATTGGACAGCCTATAGGCTTAACTATCTCAAACAATGCCTCTTTGCGATGAAGATGAATTGGAAGTCCAGGCAAGGCTATCCAAACCGGAACAATTGGCACATCCGTTGATGGGTCAAAATCAACAGTCCATTTTGTGATACGCATATGACAACCAGAAATAAGCAATGAACGGCGATAAAAGCATCGTAAATAATTCGCTTCATTGGTAAAATTTAGCAGTATATGCGACTGATCAATAAGAGTAATGCGAAGATCATGAGGAAAACCGATTTTCTCAAAAACATCTCGAATCACCTTCAACGGAGGCCTCCCATACCAAAAAGTACCCACCAATGAATATTTGAAAGGAGCAGCAAGTTCATCAATTTCCGAATCTAAAAACGAGATTAATGGAATACCTTTATATCGAGAAACAGTTTTGGGTGAAATGCTGATGGCTTGAGCCGATGAACCAGCGACAATATCAGCGAATGTAGGCGCAGGTGCAGCCATCGTCAAATTGGGTGTCAATGAAATCAGCGAAACAATGTAATCGAGCAGCGAAGAAAGAATTGTTGAATGAAAATGACGGCAGAAAGTTGAGTAATCTCGGCTACAGCAACGGCGGCAGAAGCCGAGTAGTCAATGGCGGCGGCGTGCGCCAGAGCCCCTTCTGCGATCGTCTTCCTTATTATCATATGTACATTATATATATATATATATATATATATATATATATATATATATATATATATATATATATATATATAATGTTTTTGGTGGAACGACAGGCGGTACTGTCCGGTGATTTTATTAAAAATAATGCCCTCACTTATGGCGGAAGAATATCGTAGTTACATATAGTGTAGCGCCCCGGCCCGATACTGGCATCGAACCAGTGCACCCGCCGTAGTCTACTACGAGGACTACGAAGCGTCAAAGCAGATCAAGCGTACGACATTCATGACGTAAGATGAATCAACGAAAATGTTGTAAAACTTAAAACTTCACTACATCAATGTATCCCAAGAAATACAGCGGAAATCAAATGTGTTCAGTTAACGGTCTAACATATCCTCCAATACAACATAATAAACACCGAGTCTTCCAACATAAAGAGAATAATCAAAGATCTATCTACTTCCATGACTGTCATCCCATTGGGCCCACTCGACATCGTCTTCGACAAATATCATCTCATACTCTGGCTCACCTGAAAAGGAAATGGAGTATCTGTTCTTAGCGAAAACATCGCCAGCAAGTAACCCGTCTATACACCTTATGGGATCACACATGGCGAGTCACCAGTGTATAAGTCATTGCCCAAAATAAGGTGGTTGGGTTAGCAAATAGCATCTTGATAACAATTCCTCAAAACAAGTAAATCGCATAAATAATACGCGTATATGAGAACAAACATGTAACTAACATAACATACCACATAAACAGAACGTAAGCTAGTCACATTTCTTGCATGTCAAATCTTATGCTTCGTGTATCATGATGCATGTACTTCTTTAAAACCACACACAGAACCCATGCATATGACTTCTTTCGTAAACATGCTATGCGTGTCATTTCACAAAACTTTTCATATTCTTCGCATAGCAGAACTTTATACCCTGTGGGTGATCAGTCCACAGCAAACAAAACTTTATACCCCGTACTGAAATGTCCACGGCCCCATTACATATATCGTATATCCGTGATAGGTCCACGGCCCCATAAAAGACTTCCAGTATACTTGGAACACCTACTTGAGGCGCCTAAAGTGACATGAGGCGCCTATACTAGGCGTTCGAAGTGTTCGGGAATGTGCTGGTATACATCGAACGCCTACATGAAGCGCCTTACGTGACATCGAACGCCTTTGGAGGTGTTCGAAGTATTCTTAAATGTGCAGTGACACATCGAACGCCTACATGAGGCGCCTTATGTGACATGAAGCGCCTATTGTAGGTGTTCGAAGTGTACGGAGATGCACTGGTACACATTGAACGCCTACTTTAGGCGCCTAATGTGACTTGAAGCGCCTAAAGTAGGTGCTCGAAGTGTTCTGACGGTTCCATAACTGCAGTTTTCTGCAGTAACTTCTTCCCATCACCTTCCTCCTTCGCCCCTTTCATGTTTAACACTTCAATATCCATCTTAGCACCTGGATTCATCATGCTTAACACACAACTAACATGGGTTTAATCCTTACATCTATCGGTTTACATCAACCTTCAACCTTCTATTATTCATATCTCTAGATGAATCATTAATCTTCTAACGCACACTCAATTTGCAGAAAACACCTTCTACACCTTCAAACCTTTCTCCATTCATCTTAAATCATCTAAGACAATACTTGAAAAAAACATAACCTATCATAACGCAATATTTACACCAAAGACCACAGTTTAAGGGCATGTTTGTTAAGAAAGATCACAACATAATCATTTTCAGAAGTTGGCTTAAAGAACATGACTTTACTCCATCAACAACAACAATTACATATAGTAAAGCATTTAACATAAACAAATCAAAGTTACTAATGTGTGATCCGGATTTTCTCTTTATAAGAACATAGGGCCTATTGTATCAAAAATTTGCGTAATGCGTATAGAAAGATTACTTGCCTTGGAATCTAGATAAGCTTACGAGTGTGTGATAGAATTTTGGGACGAATTGGACCTAGGTTAGCCTTCTCCTTCTTCTTTTCTTCTTCTTCCTCTTTTCTTCTTCTCTTCTCTCTCTAGGCGTTTCTCCTCCTCTTTTCTGCTTGTAACCACCGATTTCCTCCTCTCTTTGGGTAGTTATATTAAATGTGTAACTCCCCCATCATTTAAGTGGGGAGGGCATTTTGGTAATTTTGCCTAATTTTCTTAATTCTCACTTTTAACCCTTTATTTTCTTTTCCTATATTTCATTTAACTCTGCTTCCTAACCTATACCATTAATTAAATTGTATTTAAAGTTATTTTCTAACTATTTAAAAGCCGAACGTAAAGTTACGGGGTATGACATTCCACCCCCTTACAAAAAGTTTCGTCCTCGAAACTTACGTACCTTAGTCAAAGAGTTGAGGATACTTCTCCCGCAACTGTTCTTCGAGTTCCCAAGTGGCCTCGCGTTCCGTGTGATTGCTCCACTGAACCTTCACATAAGGGATCACCCGTTTCCTCAACACTTGGTCCTTTCGATCTACAATCCTCACAGGTATCTCTTCGTATGTAACATCGCCCTTGAGTTCCAAAGATTGGGCTTCAAGTACATGGCTTGGATCCGTCACGTACTTTCTTAATTGTGACACATGGAATACGTTGTGAACTTGTGCCAATACCGGTGGTAATGCCAACCTATATGCCAAATCTCCTACCTTCTCAAGTATCTCGTAGGAACCAATGAAACGAGGACTTAGCTTTCCTTTCACTCCAAATCTCATAATGCCCTTTGTAGGTGATACCCTCAAGTAAACCTTTTCCCCAACGTTAAACTCTAATGGTCGCCGCTTAGAATCTGCCCAACTTTTGTTGCGATCCTGAGCCGCCTTGAGTTTTTCTCAGATGATTTTCACCTTTTCAACAGCTCAGGTCCGGTGATGGTCCTTACGCCGACTTCATCCCAGTAAACCGGGGACCTACACTTCCTTCCATATAACGCTTCGAAAGGAGCCATATCAATTGCACTATGGTGACTGTTATTATATGAGAAATCCATTAGCTTCACCATTCCATCCCAACTCCCTTTGAAATCCAAAATGCAAGCCCTTGGCATATCTTCTAGAGTCTGAATAGTCCGCTCAGACTGTCCATCGGTTTGGGGATGATATGCCGTACTCAACCTTAATTCTGTACCCATGGCTTTCTGAAATGCTATCCATAACTTAGATGTAAACCATGGGTCTCGGTCGGACACTATACTTACTGGAACATCGTGCAAGCTAAAAATATTCTCTATATATAGATTCACTAACTTGTCAAGAGACGATTCACTTGAGATAGGTAGGAAATGTGCAGACTTGGTTAAACGATCCACAATGACCCAAATCATATCATGTCCATTCCTTGTCTTTGGTAAACCAGCTATGAAATCCATCGTGTCCGGAATTTCCAATGGCATCAACAATCCACCAGCCCATTGGTGTTCTGCCTTGACTTGTTGACAAACTAAACACCTCTCTATAAACTCCGTAATATGTTTTTTCATCCCGGACCACCAATAATATTGTTTGAGGTCCCTGTACATCTTGGTACTACCAGAGTGTATCGATAGCCTTGAGCTGTGAGCTTCTTGCAAAATTTCCCTTCTAAGTTCATCAACATCAGGTACACGCAATCTCTCTCTAAACCATAGGCTCCCGTCCTCTTTAATCTGAAATCCCTCAACCTGATCATGTTTCATTCTTTCCGTTATCTCACTTAGGGTCTTATCATTCTTCTGAGCCTCTTTTACCTGGTCAATCAAACCCGGTGTGATGGTCAATGTTGTCAAAACGTTCACCGTGGACTCTATCAAATCCAAACCAAATTCCTCTATTTCTCTTTCAGTGATGATTGCCGTGCATGGCTGGACTTCCTGCTTAATGCGTCCGCTACTTTGTTAGCCTTTCCTGGGTGGTAATGAATGGTTAAATCGTAATCTTCTAGCAATTCCAACCATCTCCGCTGCCTCATGTTTAATTCTTTGTAAGAGAATAAATACTTTAAACTCTTATGATCCATGAACACCACGCACTTTTCTCCATATAAATAATGTCGCCAGATCTTCAAGGCGAACACAACTGCGGCGAGTTCAAGATCGTGTGTCGGATAGTTTTGCTCATAAGGCTTTAGCTGTCTTGAGGCATATGCGATGACTCGTTCATTTTGCATCAAAACACAACCTAAAAACAAGGTATTAGACTATACTTAATTAGTATACAAAAGCATAACCTTATTCTACAGTGCACGTACCTAAACATTTTTTGCTGCATCGCTATAAATCACAAACCCATCAGTTCCGGAGGGTTGAGCCAATACTGGAGCTGTGGTTAGTCTCTTCTTAAGCTCCGTGAAGCCTTGCTTGCATTCTGCCGTCCACTCAAACTTAGACTTCTTTTGAGTAAGGAGACTGAGAGGCACTGCTATCCTTGAGAATCCCTCGACAAAATTTCTGTAACAACCCGCTAGACCCAAGAAACTTCGCACTTCAGTGACATTAGTAGGTCTAGGTTATTCTGTGATAGCTTCCACCTTCTTCGGATCCACAGCAATCCCCTCTTCTGATATCACGTGACCCAGAAAAGCCACACTTGTCAACCAAAACTTACACTTGCTAAACTTAGCGTATAGTTGTTTCTGCCTCAAAATGCCTAGAACGGTTCTCAAATGCTCAGCGTGAGTTTGTTCATCAGGAGAGTATACTAGAATATCATCTATGAATACCACCACAAACCTATCCAACTATTCTCGGAAAACGGTATTCATAAGGTCCATAAAGGCTGCAGGGGCATTTGTTAATCCAAATGGCATCACCAAAAACTCGTAGTGGCCATATCTCGTGCGGAAGGCTGTCTTTGCGATGTCCTCAGCCTTCACTCGTAATTGATGATACCCTGATCTGAGGTCAATCTTAGAAAAGATCTTGGCACCCTTGAGCTGGTCAAATAAATCCTCAATTCGCGGAAGAGGGTATTTATTCTTGATGGTAATTTTATTCAACTCACGGTAGTCAATACAGAGCCTCATGCTACCATCCTTCTTCTTCACGAATAGAACAGGTGCTCCCCAATGTGACACACTAGGGCGGATAAACTTCCTATCCAATAACTCCTGCAGTTGTTCCTTCAGCTCTCTCAACTCTGTCGGAGCCATTCTATAAGGGGCTTTAGAAATGGGTTCAGCTCCTGGAATCAAGTTATCTCGAACTCGACTTCCCTTGGAGGCGGCACTCCTGGCAATTCCTCCGGAAACACATCAAGAAACTCATTAACCACTGGAATTTGTTCAATAGATGGTACTTCCTGAGTAACATCCATCGCATACACTAAGAATCCTTCGGCACCTTTCCTTAAGGCTTTGCAAGCTTGAGCAACCGACATATACACCTTATTGGGAACTTTCTTTCGTTCAGGTTCCCCTTGAAACGTTACCTCTTCCATCTTAGCGTTCTTGATTGTCACTTGCTTCAATCGACAATCAGTGTTGGCGTGATACATGGCTAACCAATCCATTCCTAATATGACGTCGAAATCATACATCTGAATAGGAATCAATGTGGAGGAGAACATTTGTCCTTCAAACTCTAACCCGCAATCCCGGTACTACTGATACGAAACCATAATTGTTCTCCTACCGCTTGAACACGGTACAGAGTTTCTAACCACTCAGGCAGATTACCAAGGTGCTTAGTGAATCTCTTCGCTACAAAGGAGTGGCTTGCACCGCTATCAAAAAGCATATTGGCAGGTATCTTATTTACTAAAACCGCACCAAAGGCCATATCAAGTTTTACATAGGGAGTTAAACACATAGCGACTTAATTCAATCAGAATTTTAGACTTAATTCAAATTGTACCTGCTACCACATCCGTGGCTTCCTGAACGTCGGTGTCAGTCATGAGGTGCACATGGGCATTCGCCCTCGGCTTAGTCCTCGGCTGTTGGGTCGTTTCTCCAGGAGCATGTTTCTTCATCTCGGTACAATCTCTAATCAGATGGCCCACTTGACCGCATCGGAAGCATGCTCCAGCCATCTTTCTACACTCTTCGACGTGATTCTTGTTGCAGTGTGGGCAAACTCCCATAGCCTGCTGAACTACTGGATTCTGGAGTGGAAGTCTATGAAAATTTCCAACTAGGCCTCTTTTCAGAATCTTGACCCAACGTCCGGGTCTACCACCAACTTTCACATCTTCCCTCGGCCTTTTGCCTCTGTCAGACGATACTGTACTAGTTTCTCTTGCCGCTACTCGGCGAAAATCACTCTCGACGCAGAAACACGCATCTAGCATATCCTCGTAAGTTTTCATCCCCGCATTCACTATTGCCGACTGTATCCTCGAGTCCAAACCTCTCTCGAACTTCGTCATCTTAAGGCGGTTATCTGACATAATCGTAGGGGCAAACTTTCCCAAGGCATGAAAACGATCAGCGTATTCTGATACGGTCATCCGACCCTGCTCAAGTCGGTCAAATGCCCTAATCTTGTCCAGTATTGCCGTCTCTGGCATGTAGTACTTCAGAAAGGCATCATAAAATTGAGCCCAAAAGATCGGCGGGGTCATCTTCAATACCAAACTGGCCCACCATTCTCCCGCCTTGCCACTCAGAAGAGGTGTGGCCACATCCACCTTGATCTCCTCAGGCACTTGCACTAGCCTGAAACACTTTTCTACCTCAGCCAACCAATGTTGAGCCTCCTCAGGGTCAGTACATCCTCCGAACTCCAGAACTCTCATCTTCCTCATCTCTCCATAGAAGAACCGGATATTATGCTGCGGTGGTGGAGGAGGCGGAGGCTGCTGCTGCTGAGTGAACCCTTGTGCGATCACCGTTAGTGCATCAGTGAGCACCTGGGGTAAAACCACTTGTGGTGGCTAGTTCTCATGTCCATTGCCAGAGTTTCCTGTGTTATCGCTTCTTGGAGGCATTTTTCTCTGAAAGGTTAACGTTTCATTAGCAATCAGTAGATACATGATGTTACTGAAAGCTTGAATGTGTAAGAATGAGTGGGGTATGAAATAAACTACTAATACAAAATTAGATGATAAATGCGCACGCACGCACCCAACCCTGATCATATTTAAACTCTAGAGAAATCATCACTAATAACTAAAGATCAAACTTAAGGGAAAATCATATCTTAAATGGCTAAAAGATCATGAACCTAAGTTTCCGATATAGATCTGAAGCCTGGGCTCTGATACCACTTGTAGCGCCCCTGCACGATACTGGCATCGGAACCAGTGCACCCGCCATAGTCTACTACGAGGACTACGAAGCGGCAAAGCAGATCAAGCGTACGACATTCATGACGTAAGATGAATCAGCGGAAATGTCGTAAAACTTAAAACTTCACTACATCAATGTATCCCAAGAAATACAGCAGAAATCAAATGTGTTCAGTTAACGGTCTAACATTATACTCCAATACAACATAATAAACATCGAGTCTTCCAACTTAAAGAGAATAATCAAAGATCTATCTACTTCCATGACCGTCATCCTATTGGGCCCACTCGCCATCGTCTTCGACAAATATCATCTTATACTCTGGCTCACCTGAAAAGGAAATGGAATATATGTTCTTAGTGAAAACATCGCCAGCAAGTAACCCGTCTAAACACCATACGGGATCACACATGGCGAGTCACCAGTGTATAAGTCATTGCCCAAATAAGGTACTCGGGTTAGCAAATAGCATCTTGATAACAATTCCTCAAAACAAGTAAATCGCATAAATAATACGCGTATACGAGAACAAACATGTAACTAACATAACATACCACATAAACAGAACGTAAGCTAGTCACATTTCTTGCATGTCAAATCTTATGCTTCGTGTATCATGATGCATGTACTTCTTTAAAACCACAAACAGAACTCATGCATATGACTTCTTTCGTAAACATGCTATGCGTGTCATTTCAGAAAACTTTTCATATTCTTCGTGTAGCAGAACTTTATACCCTGTGGGTGATCAGTCCACAGCAAACAGAACTTTATACCCCGTGCTGAAAGGTCCACAGCCACATAACATATAACTTTATATCCCGTGCTGAAAGGTCCATGGCCCCATTACATATATCATATATCCATGCTGATAGGTCCACGACCCCATAAAATACTTTATGCCCTGCTGTTGATTCACAGGTCACGCTTTTATATCCTGCTTTCGCAGACGTGACTTTTATACCCTGCGATCAACCAGCAGCCATAGTTTGCTTTTCGAAAACATTAATCTTCTCTTGTAAACACATGTTCTTTTGCAAAGCAATTCTCATGTCAAATACAAAGTGTTCATGTCATGATGTAGGACGCTCATGCAAATTCATATCAGACATGTAATATACACACACATCTTACATATCCAGTACATGATCTTGCACCTCAAACACTCCATGCTCATACCTTTCTAAGTCCGTTCGTTTCACCAACTCACTTGGAATTCATTCTTATCCCTACTTAATCAAATTTAACATCTATTCCTCAAGTACACCTCAAATACCCTTGCATTTTATGATCAAAGGAAGAGAATAAAGTTATTACACATACATAGGGCGCCTATAGTGTCAAAAAGACTTCCAGTATACTTGGATCGCCTACTTGAGGTGCCTAAAGTGACATGAGGCACCTATACTAGGCGTTCGAAGTGTTTGGGAATGTGCTGGTATACATCGAACGCCTACATGAAGCGCCTTATGTGACATCGAACACCTTTGGAGGTGTACGAAGTATTCTGGAATGTGCAGTGACACATCGAACGCCTACATGAGGCGCCTTATGTGACATAAAGCGCCTATTGTAGGTGTTCGAAGTGTTCTGACGGTTCTAGAACTGCAGTTTTCTGCAGTAACTTCTTCCCATCACCTTCCTCCTTCACCCCTTTCATGTTTAGCACTTCAAGATCCATCTTAGCACCTGGATTCATCATGCTTAACACACAACTAACATGGGTTTAATCCTTACATCTATCGGTTTACATCAACCTTCAGCCTTCTATTATTCATATCTCTAGATGAATCATTAATCTTCTAACGCACACTCAATTTGTAGCAAACACCTTCTACACCTTCAAACCTTTCTCCATTCATCTTAAATCATCTAAGACAATACTTGAAAAAAACATAACCTATCATAACGCAATATTTACACCAAAGATCACAGTTTAAGGGCATGTTTGTCAAGAAAGATCACAACATAATCATTTTCAGAAGTTGGCCCAAAGAACATGACTTTACTCCATCAACAACAACAATTACATATAGTAAAGCATTTAACATAAACAAATCAAAGTTACTAATATGTGATCCAGATTTTCTCTTTATAAGAACATAGGGCATATTGTATCAAAAATTTGCGTAAAGCGTATAGAAAGATTACTTGCTTTGGAATCTAGATAAGCTTACGAGTGTGTGATAGAATTCGGGACGAATTGGACCTAGGTTAGCCTTCTCCTTGTTCTTCTTTTCTTCTTCTTCCTCTTTTCTTCTTCTCTTCTCTCTCTAGGCGTTTCTCCTCCTCTTTTCTGCTTGTAACCACTGATTTCCCCCTCTCTTTGGGGAGTTTTACTAAATGTGTAACCCTCCCATCATTTAAGTGGGGAGGGCATTTTGGTAATTTTGCCTAATTTCCTTAATTCTCACTTTTAACCCTTTATTTTCTTTTCCTATATTTTATTTAACTCAGCTTCCTAACCTATACCATTAATTAAATTGTATTTAAAGTTGTTTTCTAACTATTTAAAAGCCGAACGTAAAGTTACGGGGTATGACATGTAGTGCCCTATCTATGGAGGGAGACTCTCCCAAACTAAACAAAATAGCAAGCGAAAAACATAAAGGAAATGAAATACAGTGGACAACAATAATGGTTTAATCAAAAAATACTAGATAATGATTACAAAAGTCAAACAATAATAGGATTTATCCAGCATGTCTGTTCCAGGAAATCAACAGTATGCCACAGTTGAAGAATGGTCGGAGTGTGTGATCTGTACACCACGAATGGACTTTACATACCCAGCCTTAGCAATCTGCTATCTTGATGGTTGTGGATGCTCCAGTATTATGTAACTCGCAAAAACATTTATATATATGAATGTATGAGAGATTTAGGGCAAAATATATGTCGAAATGGATGAAATAGATCAGCAACTTACCAACGTTACCTTGGCCAGATTTGAACCAAGGTAACTGCCAGATGCAAACGCCCAGCATAATGATATAAGAGTTGATGGCAAATCTCCATATGTTTTTCCTCATCAAACAAACAGACGAAGGATTAGTATTCAATATAAGACTTATAAGCAAAGACATGCACGGTAACCAAAAGCATACCCAGGTTGCCTGTACCTAAAGGCTGCGAGCAACAACTCATGTAATTCGCCAACCCAACAGGGTGATGTAATGTAAGAAAGATAATTAGAATATAAGGAAGGTGCAATAAGAGAAAACCATACCCAAGTTGCACATTGGTACATGCAACAAAGAGTTGAAGCAAGCGATGCAGTTGTTTCCATGCACCGGAGACGCAAGACTTGTGTTGTAGAATCTGTGTTATAAAGTCCACGTGCCGTTGAAGGAAGTGATTCCGTGGATAAATATATTGTGGTCGATGGAGATATACGTGCATGCTGCGCTAAATGATGTGCAACCGTGTTCACTTCTCGTGGTGTATATCTAATACTGCTTCCAGTGAATCGCATGAAGTTTTGCAATCTCATAAATTCAGGAATCGAAGAAAGTGACGCATCTGGCGCTTGCGTGGCATATTTACAGTCTGATTCAATTAAAATGCCGCGGTAAGATTGACCAAAATATATTAGGCTATATAGTATTGCCTGTATTTCCGCCCTTAGTGGACGAAGGCGAGGTAGGGTGTACGAAATTGCTGCAACCGTTTTTCCTGCAATGTTTCGCAAAATTGCCCCAACGGTACCATTGGATCTTCCCGCAGAGGCATCCACATTGAGTTTCAATTTCCCAGACGGTGGGAGTTCCCATTTTAAAATGCTCACCTGCTTAACTCGCAACTGAGGAGTGAGACCATTGGAGACGAGGATTGGAATATTATTTGTCAGTTTTGTTTTTGATAATGAATGTGACCAATCATAACACAAACGACACGCTATGCCAAAAATATTGGAAGGATGCACATCTGCCGAACCAAAGATGGTATTGGTATAAACCTTCCATATTGCCCAACAAATCATGATTGGAGCAACTACTCGAAAATGTCCAATAATGGAACGAGATGTTGAGGATAACCACCATTTTAACAGATCTATTCGAATACTATCCTCAAAATGCACTGGGACATCCAATATCCAAGAGAATCTATGACATACATCTTGTACAATATAACATCGAAGAAAAATATGGTCCATAGTGGCGGAGGTCATCTTACAAAAGGGACAAATAGTTGGACAGATATTTGTAAACTGGATTAGATTGTCTTCAAATAGAAGTGCACGATGGTATAAACGCCATATCAATATACTGGCAGACGATGGCAACTGTTTCCACCAAATATATTTGTGGGATAACAATGTTGCTCGAGAAAGACGAATGTCTTCATATGCTTGTCGAATAGTAAAGTTATCTGCTGAAGATGAAAGCCAGATTGGATCCTCCACTCCACTCACGAGATTTAAACAGATTGAGTGAATAGCACAAATGCATTTCCACCCTGGTGAATCATATAATCTTAGGTTTTAGTCCGATCGAATCCCATAACGGATTCTCATATAAGCAAACCAAATGGTGTCCTTAGTATGGTAATTCCACCATAATTTACAGTCGTATGACTGCTTTATGAGAGGTAGACTTCTGAGCCCCGGTCCACCCTCTGTCTTTGGGAGACAAACTGAATTCCAAGATATCCAATGATAACGTGCGCCCTAAAGAAAATGAGCCACTTTCTTACTAAGGGCTGTCAATACACTTTTAGGCAATCTCGCAGCAACCATGATATGTAAAGGAATTGCTGTTAAAACCGATGTGAGCAACGTCACCCTTCCTCCTGGGGTAAGTAAATGGCGAGCCCAACCCGTTAACCTAGCATCAAAATGTTGTAGGAGAGAAGTATAGTAAGGGCCTCGATTGATCCCTCTATAGAGATAAGATCCGAGATATTTGATAGGTAATGAAGATGGCTGCATACCGAGGATGCTACCTATAGCAGATAATGCATGGAGAGAAACGTAGGAACTTGTGACAAATTGACTTTTACTGTAATTCACTAATTGGCCCGATGCATTCTGATATGATGTCAAAAATGTTTGAAATGTCTTTAGATTTTGGATTGATCCATTAAGAAAAATCATCAAGTCGTCGGCATAAGCCAAATGAGATACAGTAGTCACCCGTCCAGAAGAAAAACCATGCAATGATCTAATCTGGAATAGATGCTTAAGGCCTCTAGTAAAACCTTCAGAGCTCAAAATAAACAGCAAAGGTGAAAGCGGATTACCTTGTTTTACCACTCTCGTAGGAGAAAAGAAACCATATGAAGAACTATTAACCATCACTAAAAGCTTTAAAGATCGCATATTATTCATCAACATCCGAATGAATCGATTATTAAACCCAAAACGTCAAAGTATTGTCTCAAGATAATACCAATTAACACGGTCAAAAGCTTTTTCCATGTCCAATTTGATCATGACATTCACTCCGAGTGTCTTCCTATCAAGCATATGTACCATTTCATTTGCCATTAACACATGCTCATTAATGTCATGACCCTTTAAAAACCCAATTTGATCCTTTGAAATTAGTTTCGGAAGTCATGTAGACAAACGAGTTGCAATCACCCTTGTAACTACCTTATGAAATTTGAAAGACAAATCGGCCTATAATCTACATAAGTTACAGGGTTATCTTTTTTTGGTATCAATGTAATGAGGGAAGAAGACATGACCTGTAGAGGGGGAACTCCTATAAAGAATTCTTGGATAGCACATAAAACATCAAATTTTAGAATATCCTAACATGTTCGGAAAAAATGTCCATTATACCCATCCAGACCTGCTGCACTATTTGGACTTAGATTCCATACTGCTGCTTTAACTTCATCCAAATCCGGAATGACCATTACCGTATCATTATCTGCAGAAGTTACCACAGATGGAATTGAATGCAAAAAATCATCAACATCGACGACAGTATCATGTGTGAATATATGCTGGAAAAAGTCCACTGTAGCCTTGCCTGAAGATTCCGCATCCTCCAGCCGAGAGCTTGCTTGATCAATCAATTATCGTATACGTTGCCGCCGAAACCTGTCCTTGACTAAGGCATGAAAGTAAGATGTATTTGCTTCCCCTTCATTCATCCAGCAGATGCGAGCCTTCTGTGACCAGAATGAGACCTGTGCCTTATTGGCTTGCAAAAGTTGAGCTTGTGCTAAAGAGAACGCCATGCGGTTTTCTTGAGTGTGACTTTGATCAAATGCTGCCTCCATCCTGGAATAATTACATTCTGCCTCCTCTACTTTACTAAAGATATTTCTAAAGATATGTTTATTCCATTTTTGAAGGTCACTTTTCATAAACCGCAAATTATTATATATACCTTGCATGCCCCCTACCATTGGATAAGTCTTCCACTGAGAATTCACAAAAGAGAGAAAATCTTCATGTAACGCCCAAGCATTTAAATATCTGAATGGTGCCACCAATTGTCTGAGACAGACTGTATTTCAACAATAGTGGAGAGTGATCCGATGTCGCACGTGGTAAATGATGGACGGCAATATCTAAAAATAAATCTGCAAATGATAGGCTACATAACAGCCTATCTAAACGTCGCAAAACACGACCTTGTCCATGACCCCTTGCCCAAGTAAACGGAGAGCCAACAACAGGTATGTGCTACAGCTGACAGTCATGTATACAGGCGTTAAAATCCTCTAATGACCGTAGTGTTGGCGTAGTTCTACCTCGATGCTCATCTAAGGTTAAGAAAGTGTTAAAATCGCCTCCGACCACCCATGGGTCTGTTATATGCTGAAAGGTGTGCACTAAGGAATCCCATAACAATTGCCTCTCCACCATTGTATGCTTACCATAGACTACGGACCAGTTGAGTCTGATTCAGTCGACGCAAAATAAAGCGCAATAATGATGTTTGATCACCATGTTCAACCGAATGAAAATGTAGACTGGAGTATTTCCACAAAAACCCAAATGTTACCTCCACAAGTAGCTAATCCTTCATCATAGCCTAATTTCAAACGATAATAATTGAGCTTTAACTCACGTTGCTTAGGCTCAATAATTGTTAATAATTCTACTTGATGTTTACGTAGCAACAGTATTAACCTATCAATAGAGGTTCGAAGCTCTCCCACATTCCAAATAAGAGCATTTATTGCAAACTATCCATTGTAGAAAGCCCAACACGCGCTGCACTTCTAGTCACCACTGTGGAAGGGGGCCACAGAGGCAAGTCCTTCCGCTCCCTTTTTCTTCGTTTTGGCGCCACTGGAATGAAGCCCTCGGCATCCGACAGAGCAAGGCTGGAAAGAGCTTGTAAAAGCCCTTCGTCATCCAATGACACTGTGCGATTTTGAAGTCTTTTTCCAATAAGTTTGGACGCAGTATTCATCTGTTGTAGAAATGCCGCTCGAGTATCCTCATCAAACGATAATTGATTATTTCCCTGATGTCCAACATCAGAATCCGAACACTGGCACTCTTCAGGATCATCCATATGCTTACTTAACAAAATAGTATTTTCAGAATCGAATTACAGCCCACTAATGTCCTGCTGTGCTTGAATCTGAAAGTCTGAGTCTTGTAACTCTGGAGGAGGAGTTTCTGTCACCATTTCTGCATGATGATTCTCAGCTGCATGCAATATAGAGGGATGCGAAAGCAAACTGATGGGTTCAGTTGGAGAATCTTTCTCTGGCGGGAATTTTTTTTGAGTCCACCTTGTTTTAGCTTTTTGTGGCTTTGAAGATACTGGTGGCGGCGGCTGATCCACACACGATCCAGCTGCATGACCTAATCTGCGACAATCCACACAAAAATCTGGCAAGTCTTCTTATATGATTTGTTGTTGTATAATTTTTTGTTTTCCTTGTAAAAATATCTTCTTTGGCAATTCCATGGATACATTTAACTCAATGCATACTCTGGCGACCGAAGGACGAAGACAATCAGCAGTTGCGACATCCAGCTTTACGGGATGTCCAATGATTCTAGCAATTTCAAAAGCACCGATTTTTGTTGAAAGTGAATAGGTAAACCTGGGAAAGCAACCCAAATTGGGACAATCAGTGCATCCTTGGACGAATCAAAATCCACTGTCCATTTGGTAATCCTCATATTACAACCGGCAATGGTCCATGTTCGACGGTAGAAACAACGCAGGTAGTCGGGTTCATGGACAAAATTCAGGAGAACATGAGATTGATCAAGAAGCGTAATCTTTACATCCGATAGAAAGCCAATACGCTCAAAAACATCACGGATTATCTTTAAAGGTAGCCGGCCGAACCAAAAAGAGCCGACAAGAGTTAATCGATACGGCGTAGCTAATGCTTCAATCTCAGCATCTGAAAATGATATCATGGGATGGCCCTTGTGTTTGGTAATGATCTTCGGAGAGATTGCAGCGGATGAAACTTGATGTGCAGCGGCAAACGTTTTGCCGCCGCCGCCAGGGTCGTCAGGGAGCGATGAAGCCATCTTCCAAGTTTATATATATGGAGATACAATTATTGTTGAAGGTTGGAGATCTTCAGGGTTATTGGCTTCAAGGTTATTGAAGATATTCAAGAACAAATAAAGTGTTCTCGGTTTGGAAGAATATTAGAAAAAGGATGGGAAAATATTGAATGGAAATGAAGAGGGAGAATGGAGAGAGAAAGTGTAAGAAAGATAGTAAGAAAAAATTGTGTACTTTCAATCTTGCATACCCCCTCCTTTTATAAGAATTTTGAGGGGAATATAGACAAAATAAGGGTCCCTCCACTATTTGATGCTTGGTCATTTCCGCCTGAATATTTTAATAAATTTTTTTTTGAAAAACAAGTATTACATCATTGAAATATTACATCAATATTACAATGATTAATTTATTCTATCAAATCAATGTCTTTGTCAACTGCATTCGTCGATCCTGAAGATGATGACGGTTTTGCTTCTTGTAATAAAGGAGCAAATTTCATCAAAATATTCTGCATTTCTTCAGGGTCCTTCGCGATTGCAAGCTGAGATTGCATCCTTGATTTGGGTAACAAAAATTTTTCATGTCCGGGCTTCACCGGTGTTGTTATTGTCTTTCTGTTATCCGCAATTTGCTTTTGTGCATTCCATATTTTTATTTGTTCCATAACTCTGTAAGGGTTAATGGAATCTGGAATATTGAATGTTGTCCACCATTTAGTATAAAATTTTCTTTTTATTACGGGTACTTTTGTATTTGGAGTATATTCTGCTCTCCACTGGAATACCCACGGTAAGTAGAACTTCATATGAAATATCATCATTTCCGAAAATATCTTCTTTTCATCTGTCGGAGAATACATCTTCGTAAATATTTGCAGTGATGGTTTTACTGCATCATCTAAATATTCTGCGCAAGAACCAAAATGATCCCACCAAGCAGTGAACCAGTATGGAATATTCTTCGTCGTTATTTTCCTGGTATCAAAAAATATCAACCAGGTGTGTGAACCCCTAGAGTTTTGAAAATATAGGAAATTATACCAAGCTTTTTGGTAATCCCAATAATTAAAAGAGACATTTGAAAATGAATTTGAATTATATCCTGCAGGAAAATCAATCTCCTCGGATAAAGATCCAAATTGTTTTTGCCATTGCACCGGTGTCATTATAGAGACTATTTTAAAGTTGGAGAAGGCATACTCTGTATTTTCTTTATTAAAATGATGTTTTATTTCAACAGAATGTGTCATTATCAATAAATGTTGATAATATTCTGTTGTTTTCGCAATATTCTATGATTTACAGAAAAAATCTTTTCCAAAATAATTTTGTAAAGCAAATAGGGGATTAGTATTATAATATGATTTTTCTATAGTAGTAATATATTGATAGAATGATTTTCCACAAACTGCATTGTTTGCACAGCCTTTTTATATGTAGGCACTTTGCTCGTCACCTCTGTGGATTGGGGTTTGAAAACTTTATTTGGTTTTTGGGTTATTGAAGTGGATGGCTTAGGTTTAGATATTGCTGATGAAGTCTCAGCTATTTCTGTAGTTTTTGGTATATTGAATTTTTCAAGCAATGCTTGAAATTCTGAACTATTGGATAGGCTTTCAATAATGGATATTGGAGTTTTTTGAAGAAGTTCTTCATCTTCTTCGACTTTATCTACCCACGTTTTCCGTGGGGTAGTATTGTCGTTATTTGCTGGATGCTTTCCTTTGTCCTTTGACTTCCTCGGCATTATGTCTGTTTTGGAGGAATTCTCTGGTCAGAAAGTCGGGAACAAAATTTGTATCTCCTTTTATATATTCAATATCAAAATCATAAATACTTAATAAAGCTTGCCGTCTAGAAAATATTTGTTTTGAAGCTAAATTTTTAACATCTTTTTGCAAAATTTCTTTCGCAGATTTGCAATCAATACGTAAAAGAAATTTTTTATTCAACAAATCACTTTGAAATTTATTAATACATAATACACTACTCAAAATTTCTTTTTTAATAGTAGAATATGATTTTTGGGTATCATTCCAATGACCAGAAGTATATTGAACTATAGACTCTTTTCCATTTTGTAATTGTTTTAATATTCCACCATATCCTATATCTGATGCATCTGTTTCAACTATTTTAAATAGATTCGGATCTGCTATATGTAAGCAGGGTATATCAGATACTAAACTTTTTATTTTCTGAACAACTGAAGTATGTTCTTCAGTCCATATTGGTGGATTTTTCTTTAATCTATTATGTAATTGTTTTGCGATTATTATTATATTTGGAATAAAATCAACAACATAATTTAAAGATCCAAGAAATCTTTTTAGTTGATTTTTATCCAATATTTTATCTGGAAATTTAGATGCAAATTCTAAAGATCTTTCTATTGGTAAGATTGTACCTTGTTGTAAATGATGTCCTAAGAATCTTATTTTAGTTTGAAATAAAGGCATTTTAGATTTGGATAATACCAAACCATTTTTCTCTGCTATATAAAAGAAAGTCTTTAAGTGTTTAAAATGTTCTTCTATGGATTTGGAAAATATTAATAAATCATCTATATAGACAATACAAAAATTAGAATAATCCATGAATATATTATTCATAATTCTCTGATATTCAGAAGGTGCATTTTTTAATCCAAAAGGCATTACTTTCCATTCATATTGCCCAAATGGAACTGTGAATGTTGTTTTGTATCTACCTTTTTCAGATATTTGTATTTGCCAAAATCCTGATTTCATATCAAATTTTGAATATATACATACAGAATGTAATCTTGTTAATAAGTCTTTTTTATTAGATAATGGGTATCTTATCCATTTTAATGCTTTATTTAATGGTTTATAATTTATTACTAATCTAGGTGTTCCTCTTTCTATTTCTGCATTTTTATTTACATAAAAAGCAGCACTACTCCAAGGAGACCTTGATTTTTGTATTAATCCTTTTGATTCTAAATCTTGTATTTCTTTTTTACAATGTTTTTCTAATTCAGTATTCATCTGAATTGGTCTTGCTATTGTAGATATTTCTTCTTCTCTGAATTCTGGAGTGTATGGAAGATCAACTATATGTTGTTTCCTTGACCAGAAAGCATTTGGAAGATCTGAACAAAGTTATTTTCAAATGATAATTTAAGATTTTGTATTTTAGTTATTATCTTAGGATCTTTCAATGATTGTTCTATTTTATTGATATTTACCGTATCCTTTAATGATTGTAATTGGAAAATCTTACTCTTGATTATTGCATTTACTTGTTCTTTATGAATCGAACAAGCCTTTATTAAATCTAAATTTTTTGTTTTAGGTTTTTCTAAAAATTCAAAATGAAATTTTTTATTTCTTATTTTAAAAGAAATAGAATTAATTCCTAAATTATATGGTGTAATTAAATTCATAAAAGGTGTTCCTAGTATAACTGCATGATGAATATCATCTACAACTAAGAACATTGTTTTTATTGATGTATTTGATTTTATAATATAAGCTTCAGATTACTTTTAACTTGTAATTTAGTATTATTTGCTGTAGAGAGTCTAGTAGTTGTAGATTCTCTATAAGATTTTTGGACTAAATTAGTTTTAATACAATTTAAATCTGCTCCTGTATCAAATAGAGCAATTGTATCAAGATGATATTGTTCTGAGAATTTTATGGTTACTCTTATTAAGTATTTTCTTGATGTGATTTCTCTTACAACAAATGAAAAATCCTGTGGCACATTAGAAATATTTTCTATGATATTTGTATCTATATTTACTAGTTCTGTTTTTGAAGATTGATCAGACTCTTCTGCAGTCTGTAATTTTGTAAGTATTAATTTCATAACTTCTGAATCCTGTTTTTGTTTATTTTTTAATTCTTTTAATTATATTTTTATTTATTTTATTTCTTTCTTTGTATTCTTATTTTTATTTAATATATTAGTTAAATCATAATAACTAGTTGAAACATTTGGTAATAGAACTGGTTTATTTGTTTCCTTTTGTTTTGAATTTATATCTATTATTCTATCCAAATATTCTTTTTGTAATCGAGGATTTTCAATATGTTTTAACATTTCTAATATTGTCTCTTGTTCTTTTGTCAGAACATAAATATGTTTTTCTTCATCAGATGATTCTGAAGAAGATGTGTATAATTCATCAACTTGAAGATCTTCAGCCGACTCGAAAGATGTTTCTTCTGTCTCTGAAGAAGATTCAACAAGTAGATTTGATATTTTTTCTAATATAGATTCATCTAAATTTAATTCTTGTAACTTTGTTTTTAATCTACAATAATTTGCACATGTCCTTTCTTATGACATTTATAACACTCAATATTTTTGTAATCTTTTGTATTTTTATTTTTCTTGTAATTTGTTTTTCTGTAAGGTTTCTTAGTATTTTTATTATTGTAATTGTTCCTATAAAATTCATTAGAGGATTTTTGGAATTTTTTATGATATTTATTATTTTTATTATATCTGTTGTTATATTTGTTGTTATAAGGTTTTCTAATATTTCTATTATAGGGTTTTCTAGAACATTCTCCTTTACATTCTTTATAATAAGGTTTATATGGATCATTATCAAATTGTTTATAGAAAGTTCCTAATTCAGACTTAGTCTGCCTTAAATCTTTCTTTAAACCACTTTGTAATCTTATATCTTGGCATAATCTTAATCCTTCTTTTTGTATAAAACTTATTAATTCTCCATAGGTATAATTTGAATAAGAAATTATTTATTGTTCTGAATTTTCTCTAATTTTATTCCTAACTTTTTCTCCTAATAAATTTGGTAATCCTGCAAGGAATTTTTCCTTCCAGAATGGCTGATTGGAATCTTCTCTAATCACGACTCTGGTTAGAAAAGTATTTTTATACCATTGAAAATCACTAAGTTTTCTACATCTTAAATTTGCTAATAATTCTGCATTTTTATCTTTAATATGTGATGGGTCACCTATAAAATGTAAAGATATACATAATATAAGTGTCGCAACAGAATCAGATATTGTACCTTCATCAATAATTATAGGATTATTTTCTTCATCAACTTTTATTGCATTTAATATTTCTTGTCTCTGTATGGGAGTTAAATAATGATCCCACCAACCTTTAAGTTGTCCAGAGAACCCATAAATAAGATATTCAGCAATTGCTTTATCATCAGGCGTCAACTGAGTTCTATAAGCATTTGCTGCCATTGTCATTTGTTGTAATACATTAATTATTTGATATTCTGACATTCCATCTATATTCCAAGAATATATTGATTGTGCATTAAAACGATATTGGGAAATAGGTTTTATTTGTAAATCGGTAGACATTTGTACTTGTACTATAGATTTATCCCATTATATTTTTTCTACTTTATTTCCCTTAGAATTATTATTCTGGAATTGTTCATATGCTTTATTTATTTCACTATCTGAGCTATTAGAATTATCAGAATTATTTGAAGATTCATTTTCTTCTAAATTATTAATTTTAGAAGAAGTGACTTCTTTTTCTTTATTTCTAGTTCTGCTATCTATAGAAGTATTAACATTTGAATCTGCTACTACTTCATTTGTTATAGAATTACTATTTTCTAAACTTTTTTCTATGCGTCCTAATTGTTGTTTTATAAATTGATTGAAATCATCTTTATTAGATATAGGTTGCATACTAGAAGATGATATTTGAAAGGGTTTGAATAATGGTTGTTTAAATTTTTGGTTAGGTAATTCTTCACTCATAGATTTTATTGGTTGTGTTTGGAAATATTTTTCTAACTCATCTAATTGTTTTCCTATTGTATGTAAATGTGTATTTATATAATTATTTTGTTGAATAATATGTTTGGTATCTGTAAGAGAATCTTCTGTCATATTTTTATAAGGAATAGCCTCTATTGGATTCCCTGATACAACTAATTTTATACCTGCTAAAGGTGGATGATTTGACACTATCTTTTGTGGTGACGTGATGGTTATCCACTCTTTTGGTTTTTCAATTATTGGGTTTAAAGTTTTAAAATGAAAAATTATATTATTTTATGAAGCATACATTTCAAGCCAATCAAAGAAATATATATTTATTTTGTGAACATGTATAAATTCATAATATTTGTCTTGTATTTGTTTCCTAATATTACAATAGTGTTTAAAAAACCAAACTCTTTTATTAGTATTTTCTTTGCTGCAAAAATCATTGTGTAAAATAGTTTTATTTATCTCAAATTCCTTTTCTGTGACATTTAATTCATTTGCAATGTTATCTGTTATTGCAGATTGTGTTGGACTATTAGGTTTACTAAAATCTGTTTTAGTATAAATATTATGTGATGTACTAGGTGCATTTATATCAGATTTAGAATAATACTCTGTTTTAGAATAAACTGGTCTAGGAATTTTCGTAGAATAATCAGCTTTTCTAAAGGAAGAGTTGGAATATTCAACATCTGATGTTGAAAATCTTTGTTTTTGATAAGGAACATCTATCACAGATGGTATCTGTGAAAATCTTCCTAAATTTATTGTGCTAGAAATAGATGCGTTACCTTTTTCTCTAGTGGAAAAACTTCTAACAAAGCTTAATTTAATTGATCCATCATTTAATTGTCTTATTTTATTGATTTCAGTATTTGGTTCATGTTTTTGATTTGTAGCTTTTACTGCTCCTTCTAAGACCCATTCTTCTGGAAGATTTACATCATTCCATTTTATAGATCTTGAAATTACAGCATTAGATCTGGTCAGATCTGTATGTAGAATCATTGTTTCTCCTCTTTTTAAAGAGTGTTTTGGTTTGGGACCAATAAACATGGAACTCATTACCTTGTAATGAATCCGATATATTAAAGCCAATGGAATTGATCCTGGCAACATATCATATCCATGTATTTTTATTTGAAGTACCAAAGTTTTCAATATTTGTGTATCTTTTAAAGAACATGAAAAATTAGGATAACAATCAAAAGAGATTGGTCATGTACATAGACTGGAAACGACAGAACTAAGAAGTGATTGTTCAAAGTTGTTATGTCTTATATCTCTCAAGACTACTAATATTGATGTATCTAAACCTTCTCTTGTTAAAGGTTTGATACCAACTTGTATAAGACCAACATGTAAATATTGATATCCTTTCTTTTATGTTTTCAAGTGATTTATAAGATAGAAGTTGTATTTGTTTCAAAGGGTTTAGAGAGTGGAATATCTCTTTCCTCTGTTTTAATTATGTAATCAGATTTTAACATATTGAATATTGAAGACTCATATATTTCATTCTTCTTAATCTTTGGAGTGACCCAGTTATTTACTGCCTTGTCAAAATTCTCTATTATTATTTCCTCAGTGTTGACAATTTTATTCTTATTTGCACATGTTACCGAGCTGCATGAAGCAGATCCTTCGAATATATCCTCCATTTTTATATATGCTTTCTTTTATATTTGTTTGGATCTTTGGCTACAAACACTTTGACGCATACATGATTTATTGCTCTTCAGATGAGACTGATAACCAAGCGTGTACAAAGCAAACACTCACCAAAGATTTACACAAATATAAGTAAAAGATATATAAAACTGAATGACCTATCGGTAGATTTGAATCGTTTGGCTCTGATACCACACCACAAACAGGAATATTAACTACTGACACCAAAAGAGAATAATAATAAACAATATTAATAAACAAGAAAGTAAGTAATTGCTAAAAAATATAAAAACTTAAAGTAAAACAAAATTTAAATTAACATAAA